>BSBM01000493.1:24885000-25307500 GCA_027924585.1 Larix kaempferi | reverse complement strand
TCAGATGTCTTAAGTTGTTCCTTAAGATCTTCATTATGAATTCTGATACAACTATTTTCTTCCTGTTTGTCTAGAAGTTTCCCTTCAATGTCGTCCAAAGATTGTTCTATCTTCCGACTATTTTTCAACTTCTTAATTTTTGTGACTAGTATCTTGTTATGATTTCTTAGTCTAAAAATTTCTTCAGCATTGTTAGATAATGCTTTATTACTCTTCGCGATCTCTGACTTATGTGTCTTTTTAGAGTCGTCATTTTGTTGTTGAAGAACTTTTATCTGTTGTCGACACTGGCCGACCTCTGATTCTTGACTTTCTAATTTTTGTCGTAACTGCATTAGTTCTTCATCTTTGTCGCTAACGATTTTGTTCAAGCGTATTATTTCTGCTTCGTAATTATTTATTTCCTTCTTAATATCTTGATTTTTCAATCTGTGATTGAAATTACTTTCATCTTTTAATTCGTTGATTTGTGCACATAATTTTTCTATGTGATTTTTCTGGTTGGACATTATTTGTTCATTGAACCATTCTTCTATCTTATGTAGTTCAATCTTTATTTCTGATTGTCTATTAATGTCTCGTAATTCTTCATTGTCTTTTTGATAGCTTTTTAACTTGGCTTCTAATTTTTCTCGCAAATCGGCTGCCATGGTTTCTAATTTCTTTGACGGTGGGATGATCTTCTTTGATTTCTTTGATGAGTCTTTCTTCGATTTGTGTTAATGTCTGCTTGACGAGGCTTCTTTGGCTTGAATTTGCTTTGTTTCTCAGAATTGTTGTTTTTTTTTTTTTTTTACTTGTCTTTGTCTTTCTGACGATGACAACTGGTCCTTGGCTTCCTTCAATGATAATTGATCTCTCTTTTTTTTTTTTTTCCAAAAATAATAATTATAAAATAATAATAATAATAATAATAATTTTTTTTAAATAATAATAATTATTAATTAATTAATTAATAATAATATTATTAATATTTTATAACTATATATATATATATATATATATATATATATATATATTTCTTTTTTCAATAAAAAATATTAAACAATATAAAGGTTTAATATTTGATTTCACAAAAAAATGAAATTAGGGTTTTGTGTGTAGGGATACGTGCAGGTGGTAGCCGATGGAGCAACCTGCGGAACTGTTACGTGGCCGAGTGGGAAGGGAATGAAAAGGCCGCGGTTGGATGGAAGGGAGGGCGCAGGGGTTGGAGTGAGGGCGGAGTGTAGGCAGCGAACATGAGTGGTGGACGTGTGGAGGGAGCACAGGGAGGAAGAGCGGTGGAATTGGAAGGAATGGAGGGGATGGCATGTGAAAGGAAACGCAGGGAGGAGAGGTGGAGAACGCGTGAATGATGGGAGAAGGAATGGACAAGAGTAGTGTGAGCGGGAGGTGCGATTGCCGTGAAAGGGAGGCGTGGTTGTGCAGGAAGCGGAGAGGACGCTGGAATGAGCAGCGTGCAAGAATGGAGTGTGGAGTTGGGGGAGTGGCGCGGCTGTAGATGGGTGGAGAGAAAACGCGAAGTGGAAGAGTGGGCAGAACTGTGGCAGAGGGGGAAAGTGGATGGAGTAAGGGGAATGCAGGTGGACGCGAAGGTGTAGGGGAGGGAGGAGTCGAAGGATATGTGTGAGCGAAAAGGGAAGAGGAGGAGCGTGGTGAAGCAAAGGCTGATGGAAGGTGGCGGGAGAATCGCAGAGATGAATGCAGGCTGGAATGGCAGCGAACACTGGCGGAACAGTGGATAGGTGATAGCGGCGATGGAGTTGGGTGGCGTGGAGGATCTGGCCAACAGTTGATGCAGTGGAAGATAGTGTGAAGTGCTGTGGTGGAGAGGAGTAGCACTGAAACTTTTTTCTCTCTTTTTTTTTTTTTTTTTTTCTTCTATAATTTCAGAATTTGAAACCGATTCAAAGAAACTCTGACACTTATGGCTAAAAGCCGTATTTGGAGAAGCTCCAAGATGGATGGCTAAAATCCAGAATCAACAGGGCCGAGAACGGTTGGCTCTGATACCAATGCTATATCTGTGTCCGGATATACTCAATGATTATTCAAGCGAATAATCCTCCAATGGAAAATAACTCCATTTGATAATAATATATAATTGATAAAGGATAAGATGATTTAATAATTTACAATGAGGCTCGCTTTTATAAGCTTGAGCGTGTATAGTGAAGGGTTACACCCTTTCACTTAATAATTAATAACTTTAATTAACTTACATATAATATTCATAGCAGATGATGATGAAGATGATGGATGATGATGAAGATGAGTATGAAAATGAAGACGATGATGTTGATGATGATGAATATGATCATCATCATCATTATCACCCACTTCCTCATCCTCATCATCATTATCTTAGTCATCAACATCATCATCATCATCATCATCGTCTCCACCGTGATCATCATCATCATCGCCCTCTTCCTCATCATCATCATCATTATCATCTTGGTCATCATCATCATCATTATCATCATCTTGGTCATCATCTTCATTATCAACATCATCGTCATCAATATCATCATCATCCTCTTCATCCATTCAATAGGATTTTTGTATGGATACATATGTGCTTGAGCTATGGTTTGGTCCGATTTTACTAAATAGCACGTACGCACCACGAGTGCGTATGCGCTGGTGGTGCCTATGCGCTATTTATGCGTACGTGCAGTTAAATCAACGTGCACGCGCCATTTGAATTTTCAATTTTTGGCAAGTAATCCTTTTCCCTCCAACGTGGTGGATGACTTGGTTGCAATGGTTTTAGGTTTGGGTTTCCAAATGGTGTGTTATAACAAAATACATATTATTCTATAACTTCTTCTGTTTCAAGCATGATTCCACATATGCTACACTAGTCCACTGCTAATGAAATTAAACACACTTGTAGAACTATGTGTGCAGATTCTGAATTTGTAATTTTTTATTAAATCTATTGTTTGTTCCTATTTTTTAATTAATTTCAATTGCACTAACGTCAATCTTACACAAAAGGTAGGTTATTTCTTTTGTTTATAACTTTTGATTGGCTCACCTATTTTGAAAACGGGAAATAACCCACACAAGTACACACAAAGACCTACATCCTAAAAAAAAAAGTTCATTGATTATGTTAAGACCATGATGTTGTGCACTTACACTCGACCTAGTCATTCTAGGGCTTGGCTAACTTCCTTAATTAAAAAAATAAATATAAATAAATATGGAAAAATAGCGTTACACTAGAACGGCCTGTTATCTACGACTGTATATAATTTTTTTCACAAAATTCCACCATTTGCATACCAAACCAGCGAACTAACGCAAACATATTCATTATGTTTTCTTAAAACAATAACATACCAACCTTAGGAGAACCCCGTTTTTTGGGAGTTATACTTAATTTTCATAGATAATATTTATATATTCCGGAAGGTAATCCGATTGTCTACGTTTCATCTTTTTTTTCCATATTCCCAAAAATTGTGTAGGTAGCTCTAATATTGTCTTTTTACGTTTAGATTTTTGTTTTTCCACGAGTCCATTGTGACTAACGCGTCATTAGTGGCCAGCATTAGCTTGCACTAGCCCTTAAGACTTAGAAAAACATAATCATACTTACAAAGTTTTAAGTGTGGAGCTCCTATCATGAGCTCCTTGATGTTGGTGGGTACACAGTTATACTTTTTATTGCAAAAAACCTAAGAAAGAAAGCGAAATATTACATAAAATGAAGTAGGAGAGAAAGAATAAAAGATAAAAAGTGAGAAGAAAAATGGATAAGAAATTATAAAGAAAGAATGATAACTTAGTCTTCAATGGTTTATGTGATACTAAGATGCTTATAATTATAGAAGTCTTCAAGGATATCTAATTCATTCAAGTGTTATTATTTTTCACCCATCTATCCATGTTGATGGCTCACTTTTACTTCAACACAATTAATTGAAAATTAATTGAAATTTGTGAAAACCATCATACTCAAATGTAATTATTATTAATATTATATATATATATTTCAATCATTTTTTTAGAAATTTGTGAAAACCATCATACTCAAATGTAATTATTATTAGTATTATATATATATAGATATATATATATATATATTTCAACCATTTTTTTATTGACTTTGTGATTTTGTTTTTGTCATACCCTTTTATACTCTGAATTCAAATTCATGATAAATCTCTAAATATTGCTTTTATAACTCTTTGTTATCACTATTTGAACTCTAAATTCAAATTCATGATAAATCTCTAAATATTACTTTTATAACTCTCTGTTATCGCTTTGAGAACGAAGCAAAAGCGAAATGAGCAATGTTCGTCCGAAATTTTATGTTTAGGTGACGATGATAAAAGGCTTGTTTGACACGTGAACTTCGTTGGAAATAGTGACAAATCAATGCTCCATAGGTGACTAGTGAAAAATCAATGGTACAATATAACATATATCAATTAATAGTACAAGCAAATGTAGATAATTTTTTAACATGTGAAATAGTGGAACAGATGGAGAGTGAATTATACCTGAATTTATTTCATTTTCATATATAGGAGATGTTGGAGATAATTATTTCTTCAGTCCCCATGCATAGCCCAGTTAGTCTTGTAAGGTCGGTGCATATATTTAATGTTTTGTAGTGGCATGGTTTGAGGTCACCTCGATCAGCTCAGTCACTGAGGAAGTGAGAAATTTTTAGATTCAAGTTTTATTCTTCTTCGATATTAAACTTTGCATCCATTGTATTGAATGCCAACATTTGTTGTCCCATCATAAACTCTTCCCAAAAAATTTTGGTGAAGCATCGAACACAGAATTAGCCTGACAGCGAATCAGAAGACAACATTTGGCAGCAATAGAGCGGGTATCGTAGTGTTTAGGGCGATGTTGTGAACAGAAAATACTCGAGAGAAGCCCCAATAAATTTAGTTCAACACTGTGTCCAGAGACAAGTGGAAGTCATTTGGTGGTTTCCAAACAATATACATCGGGGGTGACGAAAAAAAGTATTTGTGAAGAGTCCTGAGTAAGAAGTCATGCTAATGTGATGTGATAAGTGGCAGTATGGACGTTGGAGGACCCATATCAGAGGTGAAAACAATTGTAAACCCTTATAAGAAGTTCCTACTCTAGGTGACAAGCGAATCGAAGTTTTTTTTCCGAGGTTTAGGTTTAGAAGAAAGGTCCAATAGCTAATTACAGTGAACATAATCAAATGTTGAATCGGTATGGATGCCAATGGTTGTAATAGGTTTTAACGTGATTTAGTCGTCGATTTTTTTTAATAATTTTTAGACAGACTGAAATTTTGTTCACCAAAAAAAATACATCCTATATATATATGTGTAATTTTACATGCTAATCAAGAGAGAATGTGTAATATCCCGAATTTTGGATTAACTATTCCTGTTGTTATATTGGGCCATGGCCTGAGCACATATGTTTTATTTTGAGTATTGGGCATGAGTCCTAGCACCTATGATTTATTCTTTTATATATTGGCATACTAGGCATGGACCCTTACTCACTTCTTTATTTGAGTGTATATTGGGCGAGGAAGCCCTAATGTTTTGATGATGTGCGTCAACTTTGATATGGATACAAACCCTAATATACTGAGATGATCTTTTGTTACTCACTGTGCAGAGCTATGATTTTACATGATTGACTTATGAGTGTGTTGAGCATGGACTGAGAAACACACATATAACCTACGTATTGAGCATAAGCCCCGATATACCTAGAAGAATGTTTATGTACTGGGAGTAAGCCATGAGGTACATTGAGTGATGGGCATAAGCTCTGGAGCACTCCAAGCTTGATAAATGAATACGGGATCCGAGGCCACTTGAATATTCTAGATGTGCCTCACAACCACATTCTAGCACTAGTGTTGAGTGGGAAGCTTTGGAATTGCACTAGCGTAACACCCATGTGAAAGTGTTGAGTTAAAAGGCTCTGAAGAGCACTCAGGGTTACTAAATATCAAAGTGGTGAGTCGGAAAGACTCTGAATAGCACTTCTACTTTCATCACATTTATTTAATCTGGTTAAATGATTCATCTTTTATCTATCATCAAATACTGCGGTAACTACCATGTTAAACGAGGGAATCCGACATGTAGAGAGAGAGACTAGAGGTGCCTATCCAAGTTTACCAAAAGACTGTCCAAGGAATTGGACCTTGACTTTAAAAGTTAAAAGAGGTATCATGTGAAGATACATAATTAAATAAAAGTTAATTACCACCACTTAAAGCATGGATTGACTAAAGAATAGTCTTCTATGAATAACATGCATAAAGCCTCAAGACTAAATATTATTATTAAATAACTTTAATAATAATGATTATTATTTATTTATAAAGTATATTATTGCATATACTTTATGTATAGTGGGCTACCACATTATTAAATAGTATTATTAAGGTATTAATACTTAGTGGGCTGCCACATTAGTAAATAGTATTAATAATGTATTAATACCTAGGATGGAAATATTATTATTATTATTATTATTATTATTATTAATATTATTATTATTATGAAAAGTTTATATTAAAATATTTCATAGTTTAAACAAAGGAAAAAGTCCTAGTTCAAGAGGACTAGATATTAATTAAGTAAATAATATCTTTAAAAAAAATTAATTATTTTAATTTAAAGAAATTAAATATTCAACAGTCATAATTCAAGACTCCCCTACTTAAAGAGGGTAGATCCCAATATTGGGGGGGATTCTTTTTCATTATCATTCTCTTATGGTAATCACAGAGAAGTTTTCTGCTCCAAGAAACTGAAGCAGTCTCACATAATAATTCCATATCTGAACTAGCAGTGAACCTAGGGCCTCTATCTCTCATTGCATGTTGGAACTAGCTCAGGGGGATCTAGTTAAAACCAGGAATGGTCTAAGGGTCATGGTTGGGAGGAACATGGTAGCCCCAAAGTTATCGAGCTAAGGAATCATTCTAACAAGTCAGCTAAAGCTCAGAAGTTCTACACTAATTATTGTTTGAGTGTGCAGGTTACTATAAGAGAGGAGCAAGTCACAGGGTATCCAGGTACAAATTATTGATCCTCCATTTCAAAGTTATAATAGAAGTTAAGTGATTAATATAGGGTTTCTATCTTAGCACTATTTTGTTTATATCGTGAAATTGTTTTAAATATAGATTACTGATAGGAGTAAAATCCTATAGCTAGGGATGCTTAAACTTAGAATTTATGATTTAGAATTAGAAGGACATGTAGCAGGTCTAGCCAAGCTAGCATGTGCTAGACATCCGTGCGACTCAAAAAACTAGAGGTTTTCTCTTTATAAATTTAGATAACAAAGTTTTTCTCTACTCATCATTGTTATGAATTCAGATTTGCTTCCAGACTTATAATTATGCTTTGTTTTTAATTCTGTTATGCATATAAAATTTAGGAAAATAAACACAGTCATGTTAGAGATCCTTGCTTTTAAACAGAAATTGTAATTTCATATTATTCTTCCCAAGAACCTATAAAAAACAAAACATATATTTCCAAGATCGAATCCAACTGTAAAATTTAGCATTCACCTACCATTATTTACAATTCTTTTAAATACATTGAAACATAGGTCAAGAGATCGAATCTCATCAACGATAATATGAAAACCCTGCTATCTTACAAATTGCCCAAACACATAGTATCAATGCACAGACCCTTTCCCTTTCAAACAATCAAAATGAACAATAGCTAGGGTTACATATCCACTTAAAACGCAGGAGTTTTTACATAGTTACTTCTCAACCAAAATGCCTAGGAGTCTTACATTCCACAGAACCAAATTTACATTCAACCAAACATTACGATATCAGTTAGCAATTAGTATACATACAAGCTTTAGATACAGACGCGGGACATGGGATCGAATCCATTTACTATTTCCTTATTTAAACCCTTTTCTATCTATTGCAACCATCAGAAAACGCAGCAATAAGAACCAGAGACTAAACTTTCAGGCCCATAGATGAAATAGCATAAGGGTTACAATTTATGCTACCAACGCATTCTTTTATTTACACAACTAGATAGTACAAGAATTGTAGACTAAGACAAGTTAATCCATTCAAATAGACAGAGCTACATTTCATTCATTCACACGAAGGCATCACACCAAAATATGGCAGGGTAGAGCAACCATGAAAAGCGCATAGGTTAAGTAACTAGAGTGGTCATTCCATTCTTAGTTTAAAAGAGCAAAATGCAAAAGCCTCCCAATATATAGCATTCATGTCTCGGAACCCCAATTTATACAGCAGAAGTTTATCAATCCCTTAAATAAGTTTAGAGCTCCCATAGAGCCAAATGGCCCAAGCCATGACATCATGCCCCCATTAAAACAGTGGATACATTTAAATTCATGATCCATCCAAAATGGCGACCTCCAGACTTCAAGCAAACTAGTGAGCCAAAGGGACTCCATGAAGTCTCCCAAAAACAACAGACAGTACCCCTCCCATGGCTACAAGAGGAAAGAGCAACGTTGGAAAAAGTTTGGACTTACCCATGATGATGAATGTCCTGGCTACCTTCAGCAAACCACGCAGGAGTTCTAACCACCCATCACCTACCATCAAGAAATAAATCAATGGTTAAACCCTGAGATGATGAAAGAAGTAACGATTCAACTCAAAAGTAAAAGAAAGGAATGGCGGGTGGAGAGATAACATCACCTGAGATAGTATCGTGTTTCACTACTCCACCATCTGAGGAACTACCAGGTGCACTGACCCTGAGAGTATCTCAGGTCAGGGCACATACCCTCACCGCACACGAAACCAAAAACTAAACCAGGGCAAAATGAAATGCAGAGCACACTTACAGGTGCAAAACCCCAAACATCGAAACCTCCTATGCCAGCTGGTTTCATATGACATTGATGTCATAGGGAGAATTTATTACACCACCAACTTCTCCTTTAATGCATTTTTTATTTATCATCCAAGCACCTTAGTGGGAGTTCGTCTAGACATCAAATGAATAGTGGTGTGCAAGCATGCCATTTTTCCAATGATTTACACCAAAGTTACTTTCACCATAGCCTTTACACATTAGTCTTTTACACTTAAATTCTTTGGCAAACTACCACATGAGGGTAGGACTTTTAGGGAGAGTTTCTCCATGATTTAGCACATGCATACAAACATGAAATAGTACCTTAGCAAATTGCTAAGTACGACCAGAGATTCCCAAGACTACCCTTACCTCTCGGCAGCTCTGCCGGGGGTACTCCTTTCCTCGTAAAAATTACCAATGTTCCATCATATGCCTCAACATTCGTCAACAGGGGTCCATCTCACCCGAAGTTAACAATTAGACATTTATAAAGATGTACATGAATTCTTGAAAACAGTATGAAGGAGTTGCTATTATACTACCCTTGCATTTTGTGCACTTGTGACAGAAATATGTTAGTGATCCTACACATCGATTCCGTAGAAACAAAAGAATTATAGTTAGTAAAACTCTATTACTTAGGAACTTTGAACTCTTAGATGTCACAAACCAGCACCAGTGCATCTTCTCAGTGCTGAAGTTAATTTATGATTCATCATCCTTAAATGGCTTTTATTACAGTAATAGAAAATTTTAATTTTTTTTCTATTTTTAGGGACATTACAGAATGATAGAAATCCAGAGCTAGTTTTCTTCTGATGTCTCTCAATGTCAATAAAACATGGGGCATGGATTTCAATTGTTCTGAGGTTTTGATTATACATACAACTTGCCTGCCTGTTACACATATGATAATCCATTCAGAAACACAGTTCGAGCCATAAATCTAACCATTTTGCAAGTTAGATATAAGAAATTGAGAAACACTTAAAAACCCCTAAATCTAACCATTTTCTTGGGTATGACCTCATTAAGTTGGAAAACATCTACGTTTTCATGCTATTTTAAGTTATGACGTCATTAGATTTAAGAAATTGAGAAACACTTAAAAAATCCTAAATCTATCCATGGGTATGACCTCATTAAGTTGGAAAACATCGGTGGTATTTTATTGGGTGTTGATGTAAAAATGTACATCTTCCATGGGTATGACCTCATTAAGTTGTAAAACATCCACATTTTCATGCTATTTTATCAATTTCTTTAAAAATAAGAGGGAATCGATTGAATAACTTTCCACCACTAACGATTGTGTTACAAAAGAAGGTGATAATGTAAGGAGTGTTGACCTATGGTTAAATGTTGAGTGATCTACCCATACGGGGCTAGATTATTGTGATATCCCTCTTTTTCCCATAGGGTTTCTATAACAGAAATCACCAATGTGTACCCACTGATGTCAAGGAGCTCATGATAGAAGCTCCACAGGTAAAACCTTGTAAGTATGATTATATTTTCCTAAGTGTGAAGTGAATTTGTAGACTTGAAGACTGAAGGCTTGACGTAGCAAAACAAATGGGGTATGGAATCCACTAGGGGGAGAGGGTTAATGGCTTGGTAGCCATGAGTTCTGATGACACTAGTCATCCTAGTGTCGTAAGCACTTGAATTGAACTATGATGTTCACTCAGAAAACACTTAATTTTATGAGTATGTTAATAATTAATCATAAGTAAGGACATCGAAGAAGCTTATAATTGCCGGAAGGAAGGGATAACTTACCTTGACCTAACTATTTGCATGGAGCTAACCCATATTGAGTACCATTAAGTAAAAATAATAATTTAACCTAAACAACATTGATATCGTGGCTTCGACAAAATATTTTGTTAAAGATCCTAAGTGAAAATGTTAATATTTTCATAATTATAAATTAGGAATAATGATAAAATGATTTATTATTACTAAGAAAACATATTGGTATTTATAAGTAACTATTTAAATGTTATTGCAAATATGATAAATAAAGTAAGTAATATTAAAGAAGGACTAGTTGTCTTTGATTAAAAGTAAATACTTTAAAAGCTATAAAGAATACCTACAAAAGAAAAAAAAATCAACTACAGTTAATGCATGGGTATGGATAGAAAACTAGTAACTAATGCATAGGTATGTATGGACTAACTCTCAGCTATTAATATTTTGTTAACTATATAAGTTGGAAGTTAAAATATGTTCAGATATTTTAGTTATGTTTAGATAAGATAATTATCCTAAATAAATTAATTATAATTAGTTGAAAATAAAGCTTAAGAGATAAATTGGTGGAGTTGTAATTAGGATAAGTTATTTATCTTAAAGTTAATTAGCTAATGTTAACTAAGTTTAAATAAAGCTAAATGAGTTAAAGTTAGCTAAGTTAAAGATCAATTAACTAATTAGTTAGAGATTGACTAAGTAAGTTGATTAGTTAAAAATTAACTAAAAGTAAATAAGTTAAGTTAAAATAAGATAAAACAAGAACATATCGGGAAGTCCAAAAAGTAACCTTGGGCTATAAAGAAGGCACTAAGGTGCTCAAAAAGGGATATCTTCTAAGGTGAAGAATCGAAGGAAAATAGGAATAAGCCTAGTGGATTCGTGCCCAGCTCGGAGGTGGTCTCTCGGCGGGAAACCCTACGTCTAAGAGAGATCAATTGGATGGGAGGAATGTTGCAGTCAAGTTTCCAATAACCCTAATTCTAATTTCTAAGATAAGTAAAATTACTTCACATATACTTTTGATTAGATTGTTATCATGTGTAAATCAGCAGCAGCAATTTTCATAAATTTTAGTTACGATGTATGAGTATATAACATTATGAGGAATTGTAGGACTTAGTCAATTCTCCAGAATGATTTGCATATATCATTGTATAAAATTCGTAGTCTTTAGTTGATTAGGAAAGGCGAATGCATTATTTATCTCGAAAGGTAATGCATTGTGAAATGACTGGTTGTTGTTCTTTTCTTCTTATACATATTTGGTGATCCATATATGCGATAAGCCATGTTATATCTTTATGGTTCTTACAAAGTGTGTGTGTGTGTATCTCGTTGGGCTAGCTTAAGTGGTTGAGTGTTGTAATTTTGAGCAGAAGGTCTTGGGGTCAAATCCATTGGTAGCTATATATTGCTATATAAGGGCCTCACTTGATGTCTCCACTGGGTAAGGCCCCGTAATCATAAACATGCTTTGAGTGTTAGTTAAGTGCGTGTTCATATACTCGAGAAATGCGTGTGATTATACCTGTATATTTTTCCAGCTATTCTTTTCCTTGCTTTATCACGTTGGTAGAACAATCATCCTTTCATGTGCAATTTTTCGGTCTTGTCTATTCCTGTGTTTAAACAATTGATGTTGCCTAAATAAACTATAGGTTATAATCTTTAGAATTATATTTATAATTATTTTAGTTTGAATTTGAATTGGGTATATATATATATATTGTAAATGAATTGAATTTTGTTTTGAAACGAAATTCTTGGATATAAATTATGAGGTTTAAGAAAAAGGGGTTTAACGTGGGTATTTGATAAATAGCATATGAATTTGATATATAAGAATTGTCATACACACGTTGGGGCACATGAAAGGTATTATGAATAGATGCAAAAATATTGGAATATATATATATATATAGAATTTTGTATTTATATTATGTACTTACAGTATCTTGATTTATGTGTTGGCATTGTAGTATTATATATCATTTTTTAATTGTGTTAATTGGAGAATTTCACAGATATATATAAATATATTAAAAGAAGTTGTATTTTGTTTTACATACTTATTATAGGGTTGAAAAAAAAATGATTAAATGGTATTTGCATACATATAGGAATTCTAATTCTTATGTATTGATCTATTTTTATTCCTTGACTAATTTAATTGTATACGTTAGTCATTTTCAAGTGTGTTATTATCTAGTCGCATTTCTAGGAATTCTAACTTTTATGTATTGATCATATTGAAGACAAGTCAAAATATAAATTATGAGGTTTAAATATGGTATTGAAGAATAGTTATTTCTTTAAAAGAAAAGTATATATATGTGTCTTATATAAAGTTTTATATATTTGTTGAATTGAAAGGACAATAATAATCCTTATAACACGTTGGGCATATGAAAGTTATTATGAATAGATACAAAAATATTGAAAAAATATATATATTTTCTGCTTGTATAAATTAGAATTTTGTATTTATATTATGTATTTACAATATATTGATTTATGTGTTGGCATTGTAGCATTATATATATATATATATATGATTTTGTAATTGTGTTAATTGGAGAATTTCATACATATATATAAATATATTAAAAGAGGTTGCATTTTGTTTTATATGCTTATTATAAGGGTTGAAAAAAAAGGATTAAATGGTATTTGTATACATATACGAATTTTAATTTTTATGTCTTGATTATATTTTTTTTGTAAGTAAGAATTTTTATATTATATCAAAAGGATATTACAACAGGGACAAGTTGTCGAGAACAACGGCTTGTATATCCAAAAACTTTCATGTAGGACTGAACTTACAAAAGCATTCATAAAAGTTGAGACCAAAACATCTAGGTCTCGAGAGACTCATCTATGCCACTGGCCAGTCCTAACCATGGATTCTTAGTTATTGTATACCCACAACGATCCCAAGAGATATCTATTCCCAGAAAAATCCTTACGTAGGCTCGTAGGCCTGAACATATAAAGGCACTTAAAACATCGAAACAAGAAATAACCAAAAACCATCTCGACACCCAACTCGACCTATCAACCATAAAAGAAAAAATAGACACCAAACCAAGCATCAGTGAATGATGAAAGGTGCCTCAGGAGAATTCCCCAGATGGTAAGAACCAAAAGGAGACGGGGGACACAGGGGAGGTCGAAGCTCCATAGCATGCAGAAGGAAGTCCATCTTCCAATTCATCGTGTGAGACTCCTCTAGAAGCCGCTGCATCAGTAGATGTGAAACCGAGTCATCTTTGAGAGCTTGACGATCACGAATGGCATAAAACACAAGGTTTTTCATCATCTAGTAGAGGGCCACCATCCGTTCATACAAGCTAAGCCGACCAACAGTGTTACCAGGGTCCATAATCCAATTATATAATTGATTGCGCTCCCCGAGGAGAGTCTCCTTTCTCAACCTCATCCACCATTGAAATTCATACTCCTAGATATCCCACTGAATGTCCTCAGGGCCATGGATAGAAAAAACATTAGCTTCACGATGAGCATTCAAACAGGCTCATGAAACACCACCACCCGGCTCTCCAGAAGAATCCCCCCGTTGTCGTTTCTTATTACTGCCGAAATCATCCCCAACGTCCGGGCATAAATTGGAGGCCCCCTGATTCTCAATCTTCTTAACAGAGTCTGGTTCCATAACTAATTAAACACACAGCACTTGCATGCATGCAGAGGGAAGGCAATGACGAGCCCTTGCACTACCCTGCTCCTTCATATAAACACGTTTACCATCTTTCTTCATGATTAGACAAGTACAATCAATTAAATGGAGGTAGTACAGATAATGATGCTCGCCTCATGGAGCACTTAATGTTCTTAAATCCTAATCCATTAATCCCCCACCCAAATTATTTCTCCAGGATTTGGAGATGACACCTCTCAAACCATATAGAAATATGAAAAGACACTCCCCCCTCCAGTTTGTAAAGATCAGGACGATCCATATACGGGAATGATGGCAACACGTCCCAAAATCCTTCTGCCTAATGTCACCTCGCATCAACGGCACGAAAGTTCATCATGTTAGCATCTTGGGTAGCCTTGCAGCTATCTCGCACAGCTAAGTCTGGCAAAGCCTCCCACGAGTTAGCATTGATCGACATGTGAACACCAATTCCAAACTTTGCCAGCACATCTGCCAATTTATTGCCGCTGCGCTTGACATGAGAAAAGGTGAGCGCCATAGCCTGCGATAGAAGCATAGACAAATCCTCCAACTTTCTCTCAAGGCGCCATGACAAGGCCACCAAGGATCTTGATTTGCCACGATGGATTTTAACGGGCATTTGGAGGATAATCCTGGAGTCTCCCTCTACAACTAGAGGGGTCCAGCCATTCCGATGGGCCATCCTAACACCCTGGAGCAACCCTTCCAAATTTGCAGCATTATTCGACTCAATTCCCAAGAATTCCACCATGAAACCCACCAGAGTACAATTAGCGCCACGAAAAACACAACGATAACCCGTAGGACAAGGGTTACCCTTAGAGGTGCCGTCGAAGTTCAATTTGTAGAAACCTTCCAGGGGAGCGGACTAGATGGTCGGGCTCATCAGTTCCTGAGAAGAGCGAAGAGATTTTCCACAGTAGGGGAGAGGCCACATTATGTACCACTCCCGTAGAATCCTGGACTCGGGCTCAATGGTATCCCCATCCAAGTTATCCCATTGTTGAAGCTTAAGAGTCTCCAGAACCTTATTATGCATTGCATCCCAAGTCTTTCCTACATCTTTTTCTTTGTTCTGAAATATCTGGGAATTCCCCTCAAGCCATATCTCCCATAGGAGAAAATATGGGAAAATTTCCCATAATTTGTTCACCACTCGGCTCTGGAATGGGTCCTTAGACCACTCAGAGATGGAAGATACCGGATCATTTTGCTTTCTTTCCGTGCATCTAAAGCTAGTTGCACCACAATCCCACATCTCCGATGCATAAGAGCACGAGTCAAGGAGGTGTAAAATGGTTTCTTCATCTTTGTTACACATAAAACACAGGTGAGGGCCCAGAAAACCCCTTTTCTGTAAATTTTCCCCAATTAGAATATGTCTTTTCAAAGTTAGCCAAATGAAGATGCTTATTTTCAGCCAAATCTTAGCATACCATAACTGCTTCCATTTAGGAATGGGGTCCAATTGGTTGAAACCCATTTTAATGTCATAAGCCTCTTTCATAGTGAAACATCCTTCTAGATTATGACCCCATCGAAGCCTGTCTTCCCCATTTTGCTTCTTGATTCTGTGATTGTTCAACTCTTCCTCTACCCGAAGAACTTCCTCCTCCGGCCCTAGAGGGATCCACCACTCATGATCACGCCAAACTCTAAAGTTTTGTTCCTGAGAATCAGCATTCCAAAGATCCCTCACCCTTACCCAATTCATGTTCACACAGTTCTGGATTACAAGAGGAGCGTCAACAGAGAAACCAATTGAGGGTAACTATTGCTATGAATCGTTCCACACTAAAGCCCGGTAGCCATCCTGAATCTCCAAGAAGCTATGTTCTTGGACCAGATTTCGCCCCTGGGCAGCCGAATTCCAAATGTGAGACCCAAGGTTTGGTTTGAAGAGTCTAATTAAATCCTCTTTTTCCCACTCAGTAGCATATTTGGAATGCCATAATTTTTCCCATGGTTCCTCCTTGTGGGAGACCCACCTCCACTAAGTTTTTTCTCTCGAAACAATATTAGCCTGTTATGGGTCTCTAAGATTAAGGCCACCTTGGAAGTTTGGTGGACATTACTCATCCCATTTTACCAGAGCCCACTTTCTATTGTCTCCATAACCACTTCACAAAAATTGCCTCTGAATTTTCCGGAGCTCTTTAAGAATAACTTTGGGGGCTAACATAGCCAAGAAGAGATAAGTGGGCATAGCCTGGAGGACCGATTTCAGGAGGACAAGGCGACAAGCAAAATTCAAGGGGCGAAAGGTCCAATTTGATAGACGCTTCCGCATTCTGTCCACAAGTTCTCTCCATGAGCCCTGCTTGACCCGAGAGTCCACCAATGGAGCCCCCAGGTATTTTGATGGAAGGGAGATTTCCAGAAAACCAAGGATCTTGCAAATGTTTCTTTTGGTAATTTTGGGGGTATTGAAGAAAAACACTTGAGATTTCTGAGCATTGACTTCAAGACCAGAGGCTCTACCAAAGGTATACATACTTCGACGAATAGCTCGAGCCTCTTGGACAGAGGGGTGGCCCATAAGCATGGTATCTTCCCCGAATTGGTGGGTTTGACATTCCACTATGGGATGAACAATCAGACCCTGCAGCACATGACTTCCTTCCATAGCTTTAATGGTTCTTCCAGGACCCTCTGCCATAATAATAAAGAGTAAAGGGGATAGTGGGTCCCCTTGCCAAATCCCCCTCGAGGGTTTTAAAAGGCCTGTGGGAAAACCATTAAGGAGAATGGAAGAGAAGGACGAGGAAACTAGATTCATGATCCACCTAGTGCATTGCTCAGAGAACCCAAAGGCATGCAACATTGCTCTCATGAATTGCCAATTTAGTTTATCGTAAGCTTTGGAAGTGTCCATCTTGAACATCATCCCAAGGATTTTGTCTTTTTTTATGGAATGTAGATCTTCATGTATCAAGATTATACCATCCATTATCTGCCTCCCCTCCACAAACTCTGACTGTTCAGGGGAATGATTGATGGCAAGATTGGTTTTTGGCGATTAGCAATTACCTTCGTAACAATCTTGTATATGACATTACACAGGGCAAGAGGTCTAAACTTGTTGGGAGTATCAGCACCCTCGGTCTTGGGTATAAGGGTGAGAAAAGTAGCATTAAACGTAGGAAGGATCTTTCCAGAGCAGCAGGAAGACTCAACAATTTTCCAAACCTCCGACTTCACCATATCCCAAACATGATGAAACAAATTTGTAGTAAAGCAATTAGGTCGTGGGGCTTTACCATCATCCATCTGAAAAACTGCTTCCTCCACCTCTTCCATGGTGATAGGTCGAAGAAGGAGATCGTTATGCTCCTGAGTCACAAGGGATGGAATGTTGCTGATGATTGACTCAATATCTCTTTGTCTTTCTAACAAATTTTCATTCATAATGTCCTGGAAGAAATGATTCAACTCACCTTCTATCTCCTCCCTAGTTTCCAATCGAATTCCTTTCCTGTGCTTGAGTTTGAGCATTCTATTCTGCTGACGATGTTGAACGATAGAGCGATGGAAGAACTTTGTATTACATTCACCATCCTGTAGCCAATTTGCTCTCACCTTCTGTCTCCATAGAATCTCTTCCTTTGTCTCCCTCTCTAGGATTTTATTTTGAACCAAGATTTCCTTCGTATGGAGATTAGGAGTGTAGCCCGCAAGCATTCCCAGCTTTAGGATCTCATCCTTGCGTGCTTCGAGGGCTCTCTTATCCTCGAAGATGTTCCCGAACTCCTCCTTATTCCACTTCTTGATTTTGGCTTTTAGTGATTTTAGTTTTTGCTGAAAATTGTTAATATTTTGACCTTCACCTGATTCCATTTCCCCCCACCAATGAGAGACTTTCTCTTTGAAATCCGGGTGACTTAACCAAAACTGTTCAAATCAAAAGGGTTTTTTAAATTGAGACCCCAAGCCGCTCCACCAGAGATCAATGGGCCAATGATCAGAACTCGAAGCCGGGAGAATGGAAGAAGCAATTTCACTCCCAGATTCCATCACCGATTCCGAAACCAAAAATCAATCAATATGAGAGGAAATGTGGTGGTCTCCCTGCCTCTTGTTGTCCCAAGTGAATTTACGATCCTCGGGACGACATCAACTAGTTTCAGTTGCTCAATGGTGTCCCTGAACCGAATACATTCGTCATCTAGATGCCTCCTACCCCCTTTCTTTTCATCGAGAGAGGAAATAAGGTTAAAATATCCACCTATGATCCAATGCATTCCCCCAGACATATCCTTCAGCCAGCAGAGAGAATCCAGAAAGGAGGATTTAAATCCTAGGTTATGGGAGCCGTAGACATTCGAAAGGAACCCTGAAACCCTAAACCCAGCTACCTAGAACTTAGCAGTAAGGAAGTTGTGGTTCCCAAAAAAACCAGAAAGACTTTTTTGGTTGGGGTCCCACAGAATGCCTAATCCACCCGTGAAGCCATTTGCATCTATCCCTATAACTTCATAGCTTCTCCAAATCTTCTTACTCTTTTCCTGCAAGTTAATACTCGAACATTTTGTTTCTTGAAGAAACACAACTGCAGGACTAGACTCCTTAATCTTCTTCCTAAGAGTTCTAGATTTTTGTTGGCTATTAAGCCCTCTTATGTTCCAGGATACAATCTTCATTAAAAAAAGGAGGGGGGGAGAGAATCACAAACCTAGAGCCGCAGCAGCGATTCTTTGCCTATTATATTTCCCGCCTAGCTTTTTGGAATTCTCCTCGTGCTTCCTCTTACATTCCTTCTGAGATCCAGGGCTGATTCCCAATCTCTTTGGTTCCCTGGCTTTAAGAATGGATTCCTTCAACAGGATCACGTGATCTTGAGGGACATAACCAATTTTAGGGTCATCACATGTTTGCTTTATCCCATCGAGATCCAGCTCCCCTATATCCATCTCTTTAGTTTCCTCATCCGCAATATCACCAATAACCACCAAAATAATTTCGTTGACAGGCATCACACTAGGGTTTGGGGAGAGAACCTTCAGCCCCATGTTTTGATTGTCTTGAGGGGTCGTGATTTGCTCCAATCCATTATCCTCCACTTGTTCATTTAGAGCGTTGAAAGAGTTAGACATCATGATCTTCTTGGCTCCTTCCGGGGTTCCTTGTTTTCTACCACCCCGTTTTCTGGTTTGCACCTTGGTAAAACTCGGATCCACGTTCTCATCAGCCAACTTGGGGATTGGTTTAGGGTTATTCATAGGGCAGTCCTAGAATAAGTGGCCATGTTCATGACATCTCCGACACCTGAAAGGGATCTGTTCATAATCTAGGGTTTGAACCCATTCCTCATCCTCCCACATCAGCTTAATGGCCTCCCGAAGCTCCCTCGAAAGATCCATATAGATGCAGATCCGGGCATAAGCCGTATATCCCTGAGCTTTCCTTTGTTTAGATTTTTTGAAAAAGGTGCCCAAATTGTTCCCTATGTCTTCTAAGATCTCAACCTCTGAGTATTCCAAGGGCAGGGAGTATAGCCTAATCCAGACCAGGGCTATCTTCATATCTTCTTTCTTGGGGCATAACATTTCTTTCCACAGGCGCAAAAATAGACCAGCAGAGTAAAAGAAATAGGGTCCACCATCAAGAACCCTATTGCGATCATCCAGGTTAATGAACGTGATCGTGAATAAGCCTTTCGATCCAAGTTGGAGATCATAATGTCCCTTAGGTTTCTAGGTGGAGTTGATCCACCAGATCAGGGACATTTTAGAGGGTAAAACTCCAATAAATTTCCCAATGAGAGCATGGTCTTGCATTTTCTGAATCCAATCTCTCAATGTGTTGGATCTAATAACCATAGAAGGGATGGTCGCATCTTTGGGTATGCATTGACCCATCTTACCACCGACTTGGGGAGAAACAGATCCCATCTCCCCCACCTTTTTTCCAACACCACCCAATCCATCCACCGGGACTTGGACCCCCCCTACCTGAAAACCCGATTGAGAAGAGCGTTGGGGGCCCATGGGACTCCCCCCCCATCGAGTCTACCATAGTTTGCCATCAAACCAACTGCCTACAAAAACACCAAAAACTCTAGCTCTCCACCAATTCCAAAAGCTATGTCTTGATCATATTGAAGACAAGTAAAAATATAAATTATGGGGTTTAGATATGGTTTTGAAGAATAGTTATTTCTTTAAAATAAAAGCATATATAGGTGTCTTATATAAGTTTTTATATATTTCTTGAATTGAAAGGAAAATAATCATCCTTATAACAAGATTTAGGTATTGCTTGGATATACTAGTTGCCTATATATTTTTAAGATAAAAAGAAATTGAAATTGAAATTTTTAGTTCTTATGTTGAAGGTGGTTAATGTTTTTAAATATATATGTATAAATGATATATATAGAGAAGTCGATAGTGAATATATTAAATCCATCATGCTAGGAGTATTAAAGTGACCTCCTCCTACTTAAATGATTAGATAATATTTAATATATGAAATTTAATATAGCATCCTTGATATATAAGGTTGACTAATTGGCTAAAGTTTTATATGTCAATTAAGTATAACTTTAAATGTTAAAGTATTTATTTCTTAGTTGTTTAAATATGTACAAAGTGAAAGTACTATGGTTGGTATAAAAAATTAACTATTGGGCTAACCTACCTAGATGAAACAGATAAGATGAACATCAAACAAATTACTAGTAGTAGTGAAGATAATTTACTGAGAACATCACTTAAGTGATCAATGCTGAAGTTAATTCAAGTAAAGTTTTCTTCTACGACATTAATCCTTAAGAAAAAAAATTTATATAAGAGTGGACTGGACATTCTCTCTAAGAAATATCATTAAAAAACTAATGTTTCTGTTGATTAATATCTTTAAAGAAAATGTTATCTTTCAATTAACTAATTAATATTATATATTATATTGAAAAGGTGAATTGTTTTGTTGAAAGCATCTCTATTGAATGTTAAAAATAGAAGTAATAAAAAGAATAAGAATGTTGATAATCAAAATTAATAAAATTAGAAAAAATGAGTTAGGAAGAAAGATTAAAAATAGAAATGGATGAAAAGAGGGGTAAGAAATTATAATTAAAGAATCATAATTTGGTCGATGGGTTCCCATGAATGATTAAAAGGTTAAATAATTTCAAAATGATGGATTTTATGAACGACTATGTGTGTTTAAAATTATTGGAATGTTCAACTGTAGAATTCATTCAAACAAACAATTCTTCACCATTTATCCATCCACTCTTAATTTAAATATAATGACAAATTGTAGAAACCCTCATACTCAAATGAGGGTTGACAAATTAATTGTACAACAAAACAAAACATAGACCATTTATTTATAAAAAAACATGAATGGAAACATGATACCTAAATTTATTTGCATTTGGCAGAGACAGTTACGGTGATTCGATTGTAAAGAGATTCCAGACCAATAAGAAAGCATGCTGCCGGATCATGTTAGGAAAACTGTATTAGTTGGAACATCAGTTTTAAATTTCTAATGCTTCTTTGAGAAAAGAAGAATATGTTTACTGCTTTCTGCTTGATACCTCAATTTACCTCCCATAAACCTCGCTCCATAAACACGCTTTGGAGCAAAAAGACAGGTAGAAGCCAGTCTGAAAACCTTATTGTCTTTGCCTTCTCCCTGCGGCGCAGATTTTAAAGGAAAGCAGTTGATGTTTATCACAATAGCACACAGGGCATAAGATTCCATTGCCACTTTCTGAAAAACATAACCTTCTGACAGTACACGACATTTTGATGACAACGGGCAATCGTATGGTCGGCATAAAGTACTTATAGTTAAATTACCAACGGTATAAGATGGAATATTGCATCCATGCCAGCCTATAGGAAACTGAGCGGAGATCCAGTGCGCTTCTTTGGAAAGAGCCCTAAAAATAAGATGCTCCTTCTGAGAAAGAGACAGCGTTCTATCCCATAGAACTATTGGACGGTGAGAAAAAAGTTCCTTTTTTTTCCGCGCGTGTGAAGTATATAGAATTTGTTACAGTATCACATAAACCATTATTAACGGAGAAAGGTGCCGTCTGGATTCTGAACACCTTGTCTTTGCCTTCGGTCTGCACAGGCTTATAACAGAAAGCAGTCGGGATTTATCACAATAAAACACAGAGGGTATAAGAATCTATTGCCACTGCAATATGATAAGTCTGAAACTGCATCAATTCTAGCCTATAGGAAACTGAACAAAGAGATCCATTATACTTAACTGTAAAAGAGTCCTACAAATAAGATGCCTTTATCAGAAAAACTCAGACATTTATTCTATGAAGAATAGGGCCCGGTCAGCAAAGAGAATCTACTTCTCTGTCCTGACTGCATACTCGCTTTTCCTCTCTATGAGATGTTTAGATAACATAACTAGAATGGGAGATCAACTGTTTGTAAAGCAATTGCACCGTTTCGCACATTATTGTATTTGCAGATAAACTGTCGTCCAATGACACTACTTTACTCCGTGACAACCATTTATTAAACATTTGCGATTAAAAGGTTTAGAGTGCTTTGGAAAGCGAAGATAAGAGGCTCATTCACGTAGCCATTCAAATCAATTGAGACACATCGTCTGATATATATTTGAACATCTCATCAAGAGAAACACTCGATCAGAAATTAAGCTGAATAACTACAACCAAAAATTGAAATTGAAATAGAAGTATAAGTAAAATGCAAGCTATGTTGTTTAAATGGTTTATGTATTGAAATACAAATGGGTCTACTAAAAGGTTCTTGCAACCTTGGATAATCAAGAAATAATAAATATACATAATTCAAGAAATAATAAATATACATAATTCAAGGTTTGAAAATTACAACTACATAAACTAGCATAAATCTATTTAATAGATCTATCCTAAATATATAGGAATTATTTTTTAAGTTGTAATTTTTTTATCTTAATACTTAAAAAAATTAGACATTCATATTAAATAGATAGAATTTTATTATTTTATTTTATAACTCAACCTAATATTGAATATTAAATAGGAAATCAAATGTATAATACATGTCTAATAGAGATAGATTATTGTGACGGAGATTTATTATATATATATATATATATATATATATATAAAAAAAAAAAAAGAGTGGACTCCATCCTCTCTAAGTGAGCTACTTACAATGATATGTCATTACAAAGAATAAAATAACGTCAGAAAATCATTTTTCATGTTATATTATATTAAATAATTAAAATTTTTAATTTTTTATATAATAAAATAGCTAAAATGAAGTAGGGGAGAGATTAAAAGATGAAAAGTGAAAAGAAAATTTGATAAGGGATTATAAAGAAAGAATGATAATTTAGTTTTCAATGGTTTATGTGATAAATGTAATATCCAGAATTTTGTTGCTTATAATTATTCTATATATATTGGCCATGCACATGATTTATTTTGGTTATAGATATACATATTTGGGCATGGACCATGATGGATATGGATTATTGTTACGTACTCGACATAAGCCTAGATGTACCTAGATGTACCTTATGGGTGTTTATTATGTGATTGGGTACAATTCCTAACATACTGAGTGATTGGGTACAATCCCTAACATACTCAGTGATTGGGTACAAGCCCTAACATACTGAGATGAATTTGTTATGTATTGTGCAGACTTATACATGATTAGACTTCTATGATGTGTTGGGCATAAGCCCTGGAGCACATGGGTTACAAGACTATGTGTTGCGGGTAAGCTCTCGAGCACATAGGTAACCCTAGGAGATAAATAAATTAGTGTTGGGCAGTAATGTCCCTAAAACTGTAAAAATTAAAAAAAAATCTGAGCGGACATTATTATCGTTTTGGGATGTAATGTTTATATTAAATTAACTTCAGTACTGAGAAAGAACTCGATGTTTATACTTAATTAACTTAAGTACTAAGAAAGAACTTAATGCTGGAAAACTTAAGAATTTAAACTGGATTTTGCTGTACCTAACCTATGGTGGTTTGTTATGCGATTTTGAAATTTATGTTCCTTGTTCATGTATTAGTATTCTTGTAATTATGTGCTGCTATATCAATTTCCGTAGTGTGGATTACTTCTAGAATATCTATAGTAAGTATTGGCTACATTATAATTAAAACCATAGTCACTTGATAATATGGCAATTTATAAGACATTAGCATTACTTCTGATATTTTAAGGATTTTGATTCTTTAATCAAATATGACATGGTGTTACAAATTTTATTTTTAAATGATATTTCCACTATTTGGAATTGTGAGTGAACTTAAAAAGCATGAAGTTCATTACTCCGAACTTAAAAAAAAATACAACCCGTTAGACATGTATTACAGATTATGATTCACACATAGATTACACACATTGTGATTCAAACATAGATAAATCTACACTACATCAACATTCTTTACAATGTCACCTTCTTTTCCAACACACCCCTTAGTGTGAAAAGTTATTCCATATAGTCTTGATACTCTCCTTAAAAGACAATCAGCAATCGTTACAATTTCACCTTCGTTTACAACACACCCCTTAGTGTGGAATGGTATTCCATGTAGCCCTCATCCTCTCCTTAAGGACATTCATAACTTAGTAGCAAAATGAGGATGATTTCCAACTTATAACAATATTTGATGTAGATAAGGAGGTCATCCACGAAGGTGAAGGTTTACCTCAGCACCCAATTAAAAGTAGCACCCTCTTATTTACAACACATTGCTTACATGTATTTGATACTTTTCAACCTTGAGATGTGTGCTTATATTATTTATTATTTCTTTCATCATCCAAGGTTCTTTGACCCTTAAATGGACCCATTTGTATTTCAATATAAAACCATTTTACCAACATCGTTTCCATTTTACTTATTTTGCTATATTATTGAGCTTCATTTCTGATCGAGTGTTCCTCTTGGTAGATGTTCGAATTTATATCAATCGATTTGTCTCATTTGATTTTGAAGGTTACGTGAATGAGCCTGTAATTTTCGGTTGTCAAAACACTCTAAACCTTTGAATCGTAATAGTTGTTACTGTTACGTGTAATTTTTTTTTACAAGTCCACAAAAATTTATATTTCAAGATAAAAAAAATTAAGCATCCCATATTATTTTTTAATTACTTTTTATAATTTTTCATTATATAAAGAGACATTAATTTTTTACTTATTTTAAGTTACTTATTTTTAGTACCATTAGTTATGTTACATCTCCCTCATACTCAATTGAAGCATGACTTCTCAATACAATAATGTGCCAAAAGGTGTGTTTACCTTTGCCCTACAACTAGCCTATCTGCTACGGTAATTATGTCCTTCAAACATCTCGTAGACAGGAAAAGTGATCATGAAGGAAGGACAGAGAAGTGGAATCTTTTGCCGACCACCCAATTCTTAGTTTCCCTGATAAAGGCATCTTATTTTTAGGCATCTTATTTTTAGGACTCTTTTACCGTTAAGTATACTGAATCTCTGCTCAGTTTCCTATAGGATGGAATTGATGCAGTTTCACACATGTCACAGTGCAATAGATTCTTATACACTGTGTGCTCTATTGTGATAAACCCTAACTGCCTTCTTTTAAAAGCCTGTGCAGACCGAAGGCAAACGCAAGGTGTTCAGAAACGAGACTGAGTTCTATTTGTTTTTCTTGCCTATAAATCTTTCTAATTTAGAAAGCAGAAAACAATATCATATTCTTCTGAAAGGAGATATAATAATACCGATTTCCCAAACAGGGTATTTAGAGGTATAGTTTCTTACTCGTCGGAAAACCTTTTATAATCTAATCACTATATTTGTGTTCGCTAAAATGTATGTATGTAACATCCCTCAAATTCGATCTTTATTGTTATTATTTTGTAAATGTCCATGGTGAGGAGCTCAAGGCCAAGGCCCCACTAGTGGACCTCAAGCTAGTGTTGTTGATTATAAGTTTTAGTTTAAACCTAAAAGATTAAGAATGGTAATTCGACTAAACAATAAGTAACAAAATCCACCAGGGAAAGTTACATGGTGACGACTGATACCATCATTAGGACCTTGGACATAGGGATACGTTTAACTAGTCATTTAAAGGTCTAAAGCTTCGAGTATTATTCTGGTAAGAACTAATATTTCCAAATGACATCTAGCAATTAATGAATTTCTAAACAGGCCTTCTTAGTGGATGGAAATCTAAATACCACTATAGGGCTTAATAAAGTTAAAAGATAATCTTATATCTATCTTAAAATAGGCATCTAGTGCTAATACTTATTCTTTGAAATCCAAATAAAAAAAATAAAAATAAAAAAAATAAAAAATCTACGAGTAGACATTAATATATATAAACATATTACAAATAAATATCCTTAGTATCACTAAGCAAACACATATACTAAAAACAAAGGATAAGCATGCTCTTAATGGACAAGCGAAGCTTTATAAGACAAATGAATACATCATTTAAAATGATTTTTAGAATATACTTATATATCGTGAGATGTATTTAGGAATTATCTTCTAGTATGAAGATAACTATTTAAGAGAATAAATATCTCATTAAATTCCTACAACAAAAGAATTATTTATATTATGATATATTAGCATACTATCCTAGGAGATAGTAGTACAAGGGATTTTTTTTAAGATAAATAAAATGGGTATAGACTTTTATATATAATATATATATTTAATTATACATAAATACAAGGATGGTTAAAGAACATAAGGAAATTGAGAATATTTATTAAAAACATGTACATACATATGATATATACCTATATATTTAATAAAGGGTTGTGAATCCCTATGTACATAGCTGATTAAGTAAAAGGTTTGATGAGCTTAGCACTATTTGGAAACTTAGCCTAATTAATTATTTATTCAATAAATGCTGAGATTTTGTAAATTAATATATTAAGTATACAAACATGAAAATTTACATATATATGAATAAGAGTTAATTTTCTTAATAAGTAAAGTGTACACCACATATCTCAAGTAACTATAATATGGTAAATGAACAAAGGGTTAATACAAATCCTAACTATGATAATCAAGTCATTTATTATTTGAGAGCGCAGTAGCTTAGTGAACTGTTTAGAAGGTTTATGAGGGAGGCTGTCTCCTTAGTGGAGCACCCCAAATAATTACACCACTACCTAAAAGAACACCGAACACTTTTTCCATTATTAGTAAAGAGCCCACTTAGAGGACAGATCGCATAGAGATGGAGATATTCATGGACATTGTCCCCAAGCTGGAGAAAACGTCAATGCTTCAAACTACCATCTGTCATCGCTTCGGAGAATCCTAAGTTAGTTCACTCATAGGTTCACTGTGATAGTTATATCATCGGGACATGAGAGTGGAGGGGGATGGTTGCGATAGAGGAAAGGGAGTCTCTCCAAAGGAAATAGTAAAACCCTACGAGGAAAGAGAGGCAGCATCTCAAATGGAGAGTTGGTCTTGACCGGTGAAGGGAAATCACCAATCGTATTCTCAGATAAGTTGGGAAAAATCTATTTAGTGGTTGCTTAATATTGACTTATATATGCATCTATGTGTAGATGCAAATGTATTTTAATTCATTGATAGTCGGTTGTTGTCTCTTATCGTCTTTAGTCTCCTGTATATACATCTCCTTGCTTATGTATTCATCTCTCATTTACATATATGATTATAATGGTGCAATTAAGCATGTTTGAATATATGTTGTGCCAATGGAGGCTTTGGTGAAATATGTTTTTATTAGTTGACTATGCTATCCATGGGATAGAATCATACTAAGGGTTTCAGCACATACAATTATGTTCACTACCATTAAGAAGGATTCCATGGATAGGTTTAAGGTAAAAATGGTAAGACAGGGTGATGCATCATTGATAAATTATATGATTAGATTAAAGGGCCTTTTCAATAATAGTCATGCATTTTTACCTTGAATGAATGTACTCTGTGCAAAGTGAAATAGAGTGAATAATAATTGACAATGAGAATCATTTGACCAATGTGATTGGAAAACTTTGTATTAAAGTTAATAGCTTAATAATCGTATAAATGTTCCATATCTTTGACGAATAATTAACCAACGTTATGTTGAAAGAGGAATTAGTGTGTTTTATATTTTATTGTTATTGTCCATGATGAAAAAATATAAATTTTTACCAATTTTTACTAGTTTATAAATTTTGGTACGTGACAAATGGTATCAGAGCTCCAGGTTGAAACACTCGGGCCTATTGGGCTCAACCTGGATTGAGTAAGACATGAAAGTTGATAAACTAATCACTCAATTGTTTTTGTTTTGAACGCATGGACTGGAACGGACAAGGAGTAATATTATTCACAATACCACTTCAAGATTCTCTGAAAAAGTGTAACGATAAGTATCTTTGTATTTCTTAACAAGATTTTAAATGAGGTACGTTTCCTGTATTATAAGTTTTTCTTTGCTATATATTGTCATATGGTATTATTTTGAAAGGTGATAACTAGATGAAATGATTTCTGTAGTCATGCAAAATGTGCGAACATACCGCTTATTTATAATTCAAAAATTTCGTAGAAACATCATTTTTTATGTCAAAATTTTATTACCTATGGACATCATTAAGTTAAAAGTATAGTTTCATTAATAACACTACGAAGAAGTGGAATCGTTCGTTTTAGCAAAAGTTACTTGAACACCTTCAGTGTCGATGCATAGTTGTTATGACAAGATTTCTATAATATTTAGAAGATGATCAGATAGAGCAATTGTTGGTAGAAATTATAATTATTTAGCTACTTTGAAATAAACGTTAGTACTCAAACTTCAAAAGTTAGAAGGTGCATCTTTGTATTGCGATAGTATGTTTATTTCAAAAAGTGAAAGATGTCATTATTTTATTATTTTCATAGATGGAGTTCATACAAAATGTAATTTAAAGTAAAATTGTCTTTTTTATCCTAGGTATTGATAGCTAGAAATGATGTAACATAATAGGTTACATAATTAAGTGCAAAATACATGTATTAAATTCATGTGATTTAATAACCGATATGTTATGAATATTATTCTTGTTTATGAAAGATCATCATTTATATTTCCTTACAGAATTTCTTACCCTTATTAAAAGTATTTTATGGAAGTATTCCCTAGAAGTTTGATGTGAATCTATAATGCATTTTGAAATTCAGTTATCTCCTCATAGATAGACTATTGGTAGGAATTATTGTATCTTTTAAAGATGGAAATGCATCAAGTTAAAAGGGCCTTGTTAATAAAAGGAGTTTGATTATCAGAAAAGAAGAATTCTAATCTTATTATGATTGATTGGACACATGATGTTGAGTTAGTATCCTTTAGTTCAATATTGATAATGGAGAAGAAAAAGTTTGAATTTTCTATCTATTTATGATTTTGTATACCATTGAAAGAATGTTTATTGACCCACTGGGTGGAATGGAATCTGGAGTAGAAGGCAATGGACATGTGGTAGCATCATGATGCAAAACTAGTTGTTGGTATGGGAGAACTCCCTTGAAATGTGGTCATAGTGCCCTGAAAGATGGGACTGGAGCTTGAGGCTCATTTACTCCAAACTAACCACTAAAAGACCTAGGCAGTCTATATGATAGCCATCAAATTTTGAACTGAGGTTCATCACTTTTCCTGACGAGGAAATTTACCTTCGAGTTTTGCTGTGTTTGCACCCAAGAGATTTGATGAGGGGATATGCTATGTTGTTGATCATGTTGTGAGTTTGCCAAACTCTTATTGAGTTCAGGAGGTTGATGTTGAGTGGACAAGGCATTTTATTTCAGGAGGTTGATACCGAGTGGAGAAGGTATTTTTGAGTGCCTTGCTTCTACGCAGATTCCACCCACTTATTGGTTCAGTAAATAGGACTCCTTTAGTGTTTTTCCACCCTACTTACAATTGCAAGTTCTATATGTTTTCTTTCTGAAATGATCTAGGTAAATTAATTGAATGCAAATTTATTTATCTTTTCTTTAGTTGTTAAAATGTATTAATCTTGTTACGATGTTGATTTTCCTAAAAAAAATGCTATGTTATGAGTTGACTATCATGTTCCTGCTGGAAGTATGCAGATGTTATTTCTAATGAGTTTCAAAAGGGTTCATGATTGTATGCAAGTCTCTAGGATTGATGATATACAAAGGAGTGTTATGTATGCAAGTCTTCATGATTGCAGGAAATGCATAAGAGTTTTGTATACAAATCTTCATAATTGTTGAAATACGAAGACGTTTGGTGATTAAAAAGTTCGGTTGAAAGAATTTTTTTATGATATGAGCTAATGATAGTGATTGTCTGGTAGCTAGACTCTTACATGTATTTATGCGTGAATGTTATGAATGCTAGAATAAGCAAAATATTTCCTCAAGGAAGAGGACGAATGATGAATATTTACTGTTTTGGAATTTTGTATACTTATGATATAATAAAGAACGTTGGGAGATCTTGTATGATCTATGTAATGTGCAGGATATAAGTGATGAGGGCTTGTTGAAAATCGCAAAAATGTGAAGATGACCAAAGCATAAGAACAAAAGCAAGCAAAAGATGGGGAAGGATGCAAAAGACAACCGTTGAACACCGAGGATGGTGTTATCTTTAAGGGGTGGAGTGTGTAACATCCCTCAAATTCGACCCTTATTGTTATTATTTTGTAAATGTCCATGGTGAGGAGCTCAAGGCCAAGGACCCACCAGTGGACCTCAAGCTAGTGTTTATAATTATAAGTTTTAGTTTAAGCCTAAAAGATTAATAATGGTAATTCGACTAAACAATAAGTAAGAAAACCCACCAGGGAAAGTTACATGGTGACGATGGATGCCATCTTTAGGACCTTAGACATAGGGATACTTTTAACTAATTATTTAAAGGTCTAAAGCTTCAAGTATTATTCCGGTAAGAACTAATATTTCCAAATGACATCTAGCAATTAAGGAACTTCTAAAATGTCCTCTTGATGGATGGAAGTCTAAATACCACTATAAGGCTTACTAAGTTTGAAAGATAATCTTATATCTATCTTAGAATAGGCATCTAATGCCAATACTTATTTTTTAAAATAAAAAAATAAAAAAATGTGCTAATCTATGAGTAAACATTAGTATATATAAACATATTACAAATAAATATCCTTAGTATCAATAAGCAAACACATATACTCATAACAAAGGATAAGCATGCTCTTAATGGACAAGCAAAAATTTATAAGACAAATGAATACATCATTTAAAATGATTTTTAGAATATACTTATATATCGTGAGATGTATTTAGGAATTATCTTCTAGTATGAAGATAATTATTTAAGAGAATAAATATGTCATTAAATTCGTACAACAAAAGAATTATTTATATTATGATATATTAGCATACTATCCTAGGAGATAGTAGTACAAGGGATTTTTTTTAAGATAAATAAAATGGGTATAGACTTTTATATATAATATATATATTTAATTATACATGTACATACATATCATATATATTTATATAATTAATAAAGGGTTATGAATCCCTACGTACATAGCTGATTAAGTAAAAGGTTTGATGAGCTTAGCACTATTTGAAAACTTAGCCTAAGTAATTTTTTATTCAATAAATGCTCAGATTTTGTAAATTAATATATTAAGTATACAAACATGAAAATTTTCATATATATGAATAAGAGTTAATTTTTTTAATAAATAAAGTGTACAACACATATCTCAAGTAACTATAATATGGTAAATGAACAAATGGTTAATACAATTCCTAACTATGATAATCAAGCCATTGATTATTTGACAGTGCGGTAGCTTAGTGAACCATTTAGAAGGTTTATGAGGGGGTTGTCTCCTTAGTGGAGCACCCCAAATAATTACACCACTACCTAAAAGAACACCAAACACTTTTACCATTATTAGTAAAGAGCCCACTTAGAGGACAGATCGCATAGAGATGGAGATATTCATGGACATTGTCCCCAAGCTGGAGAAAATGCCAATGCTTCGAACTACAATCTGTCATCACTTCGGAGAATCCTAACTTAGTTCACTCACCGGTTCACTATGACAGTTATATCATTGGGACATGAGAGTGGAGGGGATGGTTGCGATAGAGGAAAGGGAGTCTATGCAAAGGAGATAGTAAAACCCTGCGAGAAAAGAGAGGCAGCATCTCAAATGGAGAGTTCGTTTTGATCGGCGAAGGGAAATCACCAATCGTATTCTGAGATAAGTTGGGAAAAATCTATTTAGTGGTTGCTTAATATTGACTTATATATGCATCTATGTGTAGATGCAAATGTATTTTAATTCATTGATAGTGGGTTGTTGTCTCTTATTGTCTTTAGTCTCCTGTATATACGTCTCCTTGCTTATGTATTCATCTCTCATTTACATATATGATTATAATGGCACAATTAGGCATGTTTGAATATATGTTGTGCCAATGGAGGCTTTGGTGAAATATGCTTTTATTAGTTGACTATGTTATCCATGGGATAGAAGCGTACTAAACATTTCAACACATACAATTATGTTCACTACCATTAAGAAGGATTCCATGGAAAGGTTTAAGGTAAAAATGGTAAGATAGGGTGATGCATCATTGATAAATTATATGATTAGATTAAGGGCCTTTTCAATAATAGTCATGCATTTTTACCTTGAATGAATGTACTTTGTGGATAGTGAAATAGAGTGAATAATAATTTACAATGAGAATCATTTGACAAACGTGATCGGAAAACTTTGTATTAAAGTTAATAGCTTAATAATTGTATAAATGTTACATATCTTTGACGAATAATTAACCAACGTTATGTTGAAAGAGGAATTAATGTGTTTTATATTTTATTGTTATTGTCCATGATGAAAAAATTTAAATTTTTACCAATTTTTACTAGTTTAGAAATTTGGGTACGTGACAATGCATATGCTACTTAAGTTGTACTATACGGTGTACGCATTATTATGTCAGATAAAAAATCTCTGTTATCACTGTAACATTATTTTCATACTAATTTCTACATAGATTCGATTATTGTTTCCTACAAATATGGTAGAAAAAATAGTGACAAATGTTGGAAATATCATAATTAATGAGTTGATAGAGTATCAGATTTACGCAACACTGTCGTACTCTAGTCTGTCAATTTGTTAGTCTGCAATGTTAGATAGTCAATTTGTTTGCAGCCAATGCGGCTCATGGCAAGTTATTATTTAAGTAGCCGTGTTTGTAGTTCATAGGCTCATAACTTCTTAGGTAGGAATTTATTATAGTCTTTGATGTAACCCTGTAGCTTCCAAGTGAATCAATATTGAGTCGGTGGTAATGAAACTATATAAATGAAAATCATTCACAGAAGATTAGGTTAGAGATGAAGGGATAGAAATAAGAGTGAAGAAGAGAAGAAGTGAAAGACCCATGAACTGTATGAAGAACCCAGGCCCTGTGAATGTAAAAGATTGAAGTAAAATCTCATCTCTATGTATTGCGACAAAGTTACTCTGTTTCAGAGTGGTAATATATAAGTATTTAGTTTTATGAATTCATTCTCAAGAGTGTTTTTTTATGCATGCCGCGCATCTACTTCATATTGACCTATGTGAATGTTGTTTACATTTACGGTCTGTAAATCAAATCAAGATTCCCAAAGTATTTCACGGTGGTGAATGCCCTAGTTTAATGCGCAGTAACTTCACCATATTTTTTCGGTTCTTATGTTCTAAGAAAAAATGTTTTAAGACAAAGTTTGCTTAAGTTTGGGTTATACGCAGTTAGATAGGTATACAAAGTTAACTACACAGTTAATCTTTGTAAAAGTTAAAAGAGTGTGCAAAAGTAATTTGTATAAAGTGTGCACTCCATACAAAGTCAAGCGCATGCAAAGTAAAGTATTGAGCGAAGTTAATATTTGTGCATTTGCGCAAAGTTCAACTGTGCAGTAGAAAGTGGAGTCATGCAGTTAATCTATGCACAGTAAAAGGTGAATTGCGCAACTCATATCCACGCATTTATTTTGTGAAGTAAAGTGTTTTATAAAAAGTGGAAGAAAATTTAAAACAAAGTATTTTCTAGGTCTAGCGCATGTCCTTAGCAAAAGAAAAGAAAACATTTATGATCGGCGCAGTTAATTCTTTTTAATTGCGCGGTGCCCCTTTTCCCTTGATCTGGTATTAGAGCCTTGTTTACAGAAAGGAAATTGTATTTACATAAGGAAAACGTTATTAAATATGGCTTCCACTTTGGGTAATTTGCAAACCCCTATATTTTATGGTAAAAATTATGAATATTGATCTCTAACTATGAGGGCTTTGTTTAGAGGTCAAGATGTACGGGAAATAGTCCAGAATGGTTATGCAAAACCAGCAGATGTAGCAGCATACAATAATCTCACACAAGTTGAGAAGGGTGTATTAAGGGAACAAAGGAAAAAAGATGGAAAGGCGTTGTTCCACATACATCAAGCGACACATGAATCCATACTCCCAAGAGTAGCAGCAGCGTAGTCAGCCAAGGAAGTGTGGTGTACACTGGAAAATTCCTATCAAGGCTTGAACAAGGTAAAGACTACCAAACTTCAGATTCTTAGAAGAGATTTTGAATCTCTGTCAATGAAAAATAAAGAGTCTATAGAATCATTCTATACTCATGTTATTGGTCTGGTTAATCAAATAAAGTCTCATGGAGAAACTCTAATTGATCAAAGAGTTGTTGAAAATGTTCTTAGAGTTCTGGGTAAGAAATTTGAATCGTTGCTTATGACCATGGAGGAAAACAAAGATCTGTCCACATTTACTATTGATGAGCTGCAAGCCTCATTACTCAATCATGAACATAGAATCAACGATTCAAATACATCGCGGGAAGGTGCATTCACAGCACAGTCATCAATAAGCCATGGAAGAGGCGGAGGAAAAAGTTCTTTCAGAGGAGGTTGCAGCAGTAGCCCTGCGCATGTCACTGGTAGAGGCCAAAATCAGACCCCCAATCAGCCAAGTGGACAAAGGTATGATAAATAAAAAATTCAATGTCATTACTGTAAGAGGCTTGGACACTTCACATATGAATGCAAGAAGAAGCAGTATGACCAAGGAAAGCAAGGTGAAGCTCAGTCAAGCAACAATAGCACTCCGAACAACTCACTGTTCTTAGCATGTGCATCTCCATTGGAATGCAATGCTGTCCAAGAAAGTCCAAATGACATATGGTATTTAGACTCAGGATGTAGCAATCACATGATTGGTAATTTATGTTTATTTTCCAATCTAGATAAATCAGTTCAAACTTATGTAACACTTGAAAACAATCTTCAATTCACTGTTTTGGGTAAGGGTACTGTTGATATTTTAACCAAATAGGGGGAGCAGAAATATATGTCTAATATTTATTATGCTCAAGGTTTGAAGCATAATTTGATTAGCACTGGACAACTAATGGAAAAAGGTTACAAAATCAATATGATAGGAAAGCGTTGTGTGATCAAGGACAGATATCCAAGCAATAAATTAATAGCAGAGGTGCAGATGAAAAGTAATTGCTTGTTTCCTTTGAGGATAAGACGCATCATAAGAGAAAAAACAACTCAAGTTGTTCATGAAAGATAGAATGAAAATTTTGGATCTGCACTCAAAGTAGAAACTAAAGCAACAGAAATTCATTGCATAGAGGAAGAAAAGAACAACGCAATGCAAGCTACGTTTCAAATAGAAATGAAAGATGAATCCTGGTTATGGCATTTCATATTTGGACATCTAAATTTTGGTGGGCTGAAGCTATTGCACAAAGGACATGGTGAAAGGATTTCCATTGATCGAAAAGATAGAAATAATTTGTGAAGGTTGTATTTTTGGAAAGCAACATAAAGAGACTTTTCCAGTCAGAAAGTCGTACAGAGCTCACACACCACTTGAAATTGCGTACTATGATATTTGTGGACCAATGCAAACACCGTCCATGGGAGGATGCACTTATCTTCTCACATTCATAGATGATTTCACAAGAAAAACATGGTTCTATTTTCTAAAACATAAATCTGATGCGTTTAGTTGTTTTCAGCAGTTCAAGGCACTCATGGAGAAGTAGAGTGGTTACAGCATCAAGACCTTAAGAATAGATAGAGGGGGTGAGTATGTTTTGAATGATTTCTTAAAATTTTGCAAGAATCATGGCATACAGAAGCAATTCACTGCGAGGTATACACCGCAACAAAATGGTATCGTAGAAAGAAAGAACAAAACCATTATGGAGATGGCGCGCAACATGTTGGCAGTCATGCATCTGTCAAATGAATATTGGGATGAAGCAGTGGCAACTACTGTATACATCATGAATCGATGTCCGACAAAAAACATGAAGAACAAAGTTCCGCAGGAAGCATGGACAAGTATGAAACATAGTGTTTCGCATTTGAAAGTTTTTGGTTTTGTAGCATACACACATGTTCCAGATCAACTAAGAAGGAAATTAGACAGTAAAGGACATAAATGTATTTTTATTGGATATTCCGAAGACACAAAAGCATACAAGTTGTATGATCCTATTTCAAGGAAAGTCATTATCAATCGATATGTTCAGTTTGTTTAAAATGAATCATGGAATGGAACATTAGAAAAGAATGTCAAAATCGTGTCACTTGTTGTAAAGTCTCAATCACAGCAGAACCTAGCTACTATGGATTCCTCACTAGTGAAAGATTGCACAACATTTGCAAGAATAGCATAAATCTGTAAATGAATGAAGAACAATACACATGAAATGGGTGAATAATGTCAATATTATTAACTGTACAACCTCAAAATAGGTTAAGAACACCCATATATACAAATCTGGAAGAATTCGAATCCATCTGGAGTGTTCACACTGATCTAGCTTAGAAATAGCTCAAACCCCCCTAGGTTGACCAAAATATCCCAAACCATCCCAAACTGGTTCGAATCTGCTGTGTGAATGCTGGGAATGACTGGACAGGCCCATGTGACCTCACACATGTGAAGAAACTGGTTGGTTAGAGGTTTGGTAGCTAAAATTGGCCAAAAATATGTCAAAGTTGGCAAGATTGTCCACAAACTGAGCAAATGCACCCTAGGTAGAAGAGAAGCATGCTGAATGCATTAATTGACCTGAGGAGGGCGCTCTAGGCATGCTGAATGCATTAATTGCCCTGGGGAGCGCTCCAAACAGCTGGTTTGACTCAGCACTTGTTCACATTTGCTAACTAGTTCATGATAATTGACCATTTAGTAGCTAACCAACTTAGGGATGTAATAATTAATCACTTGGGCACTAATTAACCATCATTAATAAATGATTAATGTACATAGGTGTAAAAATGTTCTAACACCCCCCCTTAAGCTAGACTTAGTGAAATATCAAAAATTAAGGCCTTGGCAACTAGGCTTAAGTCACCTTTTACATCATAAAATTTATTTGTCCATGTAACCAAGGTAAGGAGGAAAACCACATGGGAAATAAAACCTCCCCTCTAAAATGGACATGTGGCATATATCAAAATACACCAATCATCACCATGCATCACTCACCCCAAGCAAAGATCTAAGGTGAGTGAAGGTCTTCTCGGTAAAACACTTGGTGAAGATATCAGCAGTTTGCTCACTGGATGGGCAATACTGCAATGCTATGGTCCGGTCATGCACCAAACCCCGAATGTAATGCATGTGTATCTCTATGTGCTTGGTCCTCTGTCTCTGTACTGGATCGGTAGAAATCTTGATTGTACTTTGATTATCACACCAAAGAATAGTGGGTGAATCAAAGACAATCCCGAACTCTGCAAGAATACCTTGCAACCAAACACATTGTGTGGCTGCATTAACTGCTCCCCTGTACTCGGCCTCAGCTGAAGATAAGGAAATAGTGCTTTGTTTCTTGCTTGAATAGCATATAGGTCCATGTGCAAGGATAAAGACATATCCGGAAGTTGACTTCCGATCGATACAATCACCGGCCCAATCAGAATCTGTAAATCCTACTAGTTCAAGGGATGAACCAACAGCATAATGGATACCAAAGGACTTAGTACCCTGAACATAATGAAGGATCCTCTTGGCTGCCTTCCAATGGATCTCATGAGGCTCTTGCATGTGCCTTGCAACAGCCCCAACAGCATAAGACAAATCTGGTCGAGAGTGTGTAAGATACAACAAACTCCCAACTAGTTGTCTATACAGTGAACTGTCAACTAGTGGTGAAGAACCCCATTCTGTAAGATTAACTCCTGAAGGAAATGGAAATTTTGCAGACTTACATTCAGCCATCTTAAATTTCTGCAGCAAATCTGAAGCATACCTTGACTAACATACAGAAATTCCATTCACAGATTGATCTATCTCCAAACCCAGAAATTGTTTTAGCAATCCTAGATCGGTCATGGAGAATGCACTGTGCAATGCTCTCTTAACTGAGTCAAGTTCTTTGGTGCAGCTACCAGTGATCAAAAGATCATCAACATACAGTACAATAATCAATATCAGATCACTAACATGTTGCATATACACATTTGGATCAGACTTACACCTATCAAACCCCAAAGATAGCAGAAAATTGTCCATTTTTGCATACCATGCTCTAGGAGCTTGCTTGAGCCCATAGAGTGACTTGTTAAACCTGCAAACAAGTGTATGATCAGAAATAAAACCTTCAGGCTGCTGCATATATATCTCCTCATTCAGATCCCCATGAAGAAAGGCACTTTTTACATCCATGTGATGAATCTCCCATCGCTTGGAAGCCCCAATGGCCAAAACTAGTCTTATGGAGTCCATCTTTGCCACCGGTGCAAATGTCTCTGTATAGTCCACTCCTTGGACCTGAGAGTAACCCTTAACCACCAACCTGGCCTTATACTTCAGATCAGAGCAATCAGATCCAATTTTGGTTCTATAAATCCACTTGCATTGCACTAGTTTCCTCTTGGGAGGAAGAGGGACCAAATCCCAAGTTTTGTTCTCATGGAGTGAGTTCATCTCCTCTTGCATGGCTGATTGCCATCTTGGGTCTGTACATGCTTCTGAATATGACATTGGATCAGATACAACCATCAAATAACATGCCTCACTCAGATCAGAATTATCACATGCAAAGGAATTGTGAAATTGAGATCTAGTTTTCCTAGCATCTTGGGGATCTCCCACAAGCTCTCCGGCACTTTGAATTGTTTTCTCTGCCCACTTGGGCCTTGAGGGAGGGATATGTTCAGAATCCATATCAACATCATCTTCAGCAATATCAGAATCAGAAATATCAGAGAAAGAATCACTACTTACTTCATCATCAAGACGAGGAAATGAGCATTCCCCATCACCTTGTTCACTAGCTTGCAAAAACTCTTCTTCTTCGAATTTGACACTTCTTTCGATGAAAGTTTTGTGAGTGGATGGATCAAAGAGCTTGTAGCCCTTGGAATCCTCTGCATACCCAACCATGATTGACTCCTTGCTTTGGGGCTGCAAGGCCTTTCTCTTCTCCGGTGGAATTCTGGCCCAAGCCGTTGAGCCAAAAATTCTGAAATGTGAGACATTGGGCTTGTGGCCCATCCATGCTTCAAATGGAGTGATTCCTTGCAATGCTTTGTGTGGTGATCTGTTCTGAACATATGCTGCACAATTCATAGCTTCAGCCCATAATTTGGGAGACAAATCCCTTGCTTGCAACATGCAAGTTGCCATCTCTTTCAGTGCTCTATTTTTGCGCTCTGCAACACCATTTTGCTGTGGTGTGTAGGGCACTGAGTGTTGCATCTGAATGCCATGCTCTTGACAGAGCTGCTGCAAATTGTTATTGACATACTCTCTGCCATTATCAGTCCTCAAAACCTTCATGGCCTTCCCACTGAAGTTCTCAACCATGCTCTTAAAAATTTTGAAACATTCAAAGACTTCAGATTTTTGCTTAAGGAAAAATAACCAACAGTACCTTGAGTAGTCATCGATGAAGGTGAGCACATATTTGCTGCAGCCATAGGAGGGTGTGGGGAGTGGCCCTATCAGATCAGAATGCACTATCCCAAGTGGTTGATCAGCCCTCCTTGCCTTCCCTTTGTCATACTTCTTTTCAGGATGCTTCCCAATCATGCAACCCTTGCATGTTCCACTTGAAAAACTGATTTGTGGCAGCCCTTCTACCATCTTTTCTTTGCTTAAAACTTGAAGATATCTATAGTTTAGGTGACCATACCTTTGATGCCATAGCTTGCTGGTCTCATTCCCATGTGACAGAACCACACTTGGTGAAGAGAACTCAAGGAAGTGGGAGAACTTGTACATCTTCATGTCATGGTCTGCAACACCCATTGCAACAATTTTCCCGGTGTAAACTTCTGATATCTCCACATCGTCCTGAGTGAAGACCACCTTCTTTGCTGCTCCAGTATGTGTCATTTGATATACAGAGAGAAAATTTGCTGCAATATTTGGCACATACAGCACATTAGAGAAGAAGCCACTCTCCATAGAGATTTTCCCAATGCCATGAGCAGGGATTTCTGAGTCATCTCCCATTCGAATGGAGAGGCCACTGTAGGGTGCAAGTTCAGAAAACGAATCTCTTGAGGAAGCCATGTGCCTTGAGGCACCTGAATCAATGATGAACAAGGGTTAATGAGATGAACTAGCCACCAAAGCATGGCAGCTCTCCTTGTCTTCAGAAACGCACTCCTTCTTCTTGGAACTTTCAGGAAGAGGAATATTGTTTTTCTGTAGGAGATGGGTCATGGTGTCTATGGTTTTCTTCATGCATGAGCTCTCTGGATGAAAACCTCTTTGACAGTAGCTACATTTTGTCTTCTCAGTCTTCTTTCCCTTGTTCTTGACAAGATTCGAAACCCCCTCAGAGGATTTGGGCCTCTCATCCTTCCTCTTCTTCTCTTGAGGTTTCGACCCCCTGGGTTTTTGCTTGCCTCTTCCACATTTCGAATCTCCAGCTGCAAGAACTTGGTCTTTTTGCTTGATGGAGCCCATCAAGACCAGCTTGTCTTGCTCTTGAGTTAGCATCTCCATGAAGTCAGCCAAAGATGGCATCTTCCAACCTCTAACTGTGAGCCTTGTGGAGTTGAAGGAAGACACAAAAACTGAGTATTCAGAACCCAATTTGGAGAGAATGGACAACACCAACTGTTTTTCTTTCTTCTCTATGCAACATTGTCTGATCTGCAAGACCAAGTTCTTGAACTTGGTGAAGAAGTCCTGGATGGAATCGAAATTCCCTGGGCTCAGTGAGACAAGCTCATTTTCGAGCTGGTGGCCTCTCATCTCATCAGTCTTTCCAAACAGGGTCTCAAGCTTGAGCCACACTTCATTTGGAGTTGCTAGAATTTCTACATGAAACAGGAGGTCTCTCGAAATGCTGAGACAAAGGAGGCCAAATGCCTCATCCATTCTGTTAAAAAACTTGGATTTCTCCACAGCTGAGTTTGGCTCAACCTCAGTGCCCATTGTAATTCTGTAGAGACCCTTAGATCTCAGCAAAATCACCATTTCTGCCTTCCAATCGAAATAGTTGAAGGGAGTGAGCACGTTTGGGTGAGATGGCTCCATTCTTCTCTGCTGCAATTCGTACTTGCTGACAATGTTGATCTTCAATACCTGCAAACAACTCTCAAATCAGTCAGGAGGGATCTACACTAACATATTCGAACCCTGTTTGGATAGTGGGTGCATTCGGGAGAGCATCACACCTGAGAGGAGCCACTAGATTTCTCCAGTAAGCTCAAGGCAATGGCCTCAGGAATTATGTGGTTTCTCCACTGCTTCTGGAAATCCACTAAAACAGTCTTGTTGGTTCGAATGGTAGCTCCAAGAGCTCTGATACCATGTAAAATCTCAATCACAGCAGAACCTAGCTACTATGGATTCCTCACTAGTGAAAGATTGCACAACATTTGCAAGAATAGCATAAATCTGTAAATGAATGAAGAACAATACACATGAAATGGGTGAATAATGTCAATATTATTAACTGTCCAACCTCAAAATAGGTTAAGAACACCCATAGATACAAATCTGGAAGAATTCGAATCCATCTGGAGTGTTCACACTGATCTAGCTTAGAAATAGCTCAAACCCCCCTAGGTTGACCAAAATATCCCAAACCATCCCAAACTGGTTCGAATCTGCTGTGTGAATGCTGGGAATGACTGGACAGGCCCATGTGACCTCACACATGTGAAGAAACTGGTTGGTTAGAGGTTTGGTAGCTAAAATTGGCCAAAAATATGACAAAGTTGGCAAGATTGTCCACAAACTGAGCAAATGCGCCCTAGGTAGAAGAGAAGCATGCTGAATGCATTAATTGACCTGAGGAGGGCGCTCTAGGAATGCTGAATGCATTAATTGCCCTGGGGAGTGCTCCAAACAGCTGGTTTGACTCAGCACTTGTTCACATTTGCTAACTAGTTCATGATAATTGACCATTTAGTAGCTAACCAACTTAGGGATGTAATAATTAATCACTTGGGCACTAATTAACCATCATTAATAAATGATTAATGTACATAGGTGTAAAAATGTTCTAACACTTGTTGAACATGACGACAGCGCAGAAGATGTGGTTGAGACACCGCAAGTAAATCAGAACTGCGCAGATCCATCTACTCCAAGGATTGTGCAACATGTATCAGCAAAAGCAACTCCAACACAAGGCACAACTCAATCTACCCCGTCAAGCACACCAAGTGCACAGCAAACTCCATCAAGCAGTTTGCGAAGCTCACGCATTTTGACACCAGCAAGTCCGCCAGGGACAAGAAGTTTGCGCGAAATATATGAGGCTGGTACACCTAATTCATTTTCATGTTTTGTATTATTTTCTTAAGTTAATGATCCTTTAACATTTGAAGAAGTAGTTGAAGACAAAGTTTGGGCACAAGCCATGGATGAACTGTGAAATTGCCCACATAAGATCCAAAGAGATGATGTAAACCTCACTATGAAAGAATTTAGGAAGAAGAGAGAAGCAATAGAACATAGATCTAATAGAGGCAGAATAATTACACACATTACATTAATCAGAATAGTAACCGGGTAAATATACAATGCTGGGTATGAGGATTCGAATTCACTAGGTGTAATTCAAATTATCCTTCATGCACAGATCCATAATCAGTGGAGAGTCATCAGTGCCAAACTAGGAGTCTATCTCATCATCGGTGAAGTCATCAATGCACAAGTAGTGATCAACCGGGAGTCAAACTGAGTCTAACTGAGTGTGGTTGGTGTAACTGGCACATGGAAGCACTGATATAGTGAAGGAGACTCAGTGGGGGGCGCTCATGGAGCTAACTGGAGTCAAAACAGTCTATCTAGTCACACTGGAGGTCCAAAAGAGTGATAAGGTCAGTTAGGAGTCAGTTAATCCTTAAATCAAGGAAGAACTGAAGATAACTGAACTAAACTGGACTGGTAGGTGAAGAAGGGCGCCCTTATCATGCAATAACTGAAAAGAGGGCACACTAAGCTCTAGGAGAGCTAAGACTGATCTGAGAGAAGCTCCTGGGGCTAGTTTGGCAAGGGCTAGGTGCTGGTGCTGCAAACCCTAATTGCATGCAAAACCCTAATTGCATGCAAAACCCTAATTTTGCATGCAGGACTGAAAATGTCAGAAATGTTAGAAGGACTAGGATGGAGTATAGGAATATCCTAACACCCCCCCTTAATCCATCCTGGGCCCTGGTAACTAGGACCAAAGGTCACCCATACAATCAATGAAATGATAAAAAGAATATTGCCTCAATTTTTCTTTTTCTTTTTTTTGTGTTTTTATATTTTTGAATAACTCAAGGAGCCATTACTCTAAGCAGAAAAGAAACAAGCTTTCATCAGTGAAAACTTTGCAAAGAGACTTGGTAAGCTAATCCTCTGTAAAGTGCGAATGCAAGTGCCAGAGAATGTGTTGAATGTAGCAAGTCTTTCAGGAACCTTTTCTGTCACTGGAGCGAATGTATCATGATGAGTTTTCCCAAGGAATGGAAGAGTAAACCCCATCATCATGCTGAATCTCTCATGGAGAGGTGGATGGCATAATGCAAGGTTAGCATGCTGCTGAAGTCTAGTAGTTCTGTAAGCAAATACATCATCAACGGTGTTCTTAGTAGTAGCAAGGACTGTGTGAGAACATATTTCTCTTGAATCTGGACTAAGAATAGGTGTTGGTTCTGAATCTTCTTGAACTATGATCTCAACATCAAAATCTTGATCTTCTTCCTCACTAGAATAGGAGTCACTGGAAGAGAAGTCACTGTGATCCTCATCAGAATCTGAAGGGATAGTTGGAGAGAAGGGCATGAAGTGGGAGAACTCATATGCCTTTGAGGCATGATTAGCAATCCCATTCGCTATAACCTTTCCAGTGGAGATTTCTGTAATCTCTACTGTGTCTGGACCAAAAATCACTTGTTTTGGAGATCCTGTATGAGTCATTTGATATACTGATAACAAATTAGCTGTAAGAGAAGGAACAAATAAGACATTTTTGAACTTACCATGCTCCATATGAACTGTACCCAAACCTTTGGCATAAATCTGAGAGTTGTCTCCCATGTGAATGGTAGGCCCATCTTGGAGATCCAAAGAGGAGAAGGATTCTTCTTGTGCCATCATGTGGTTGGAAGCTCCAGAATCTATGAGGAGAGCTTTTGTCTTTGAAAAACCAGCCATCAATGCATGACAATCATCAGATCCACTTCCAGAATTAGACATCTTTGCTTCTTTTGGAACAACAATTTGGTTTTGTTCAAGAAGCTTGGTTAGAAGATCAATCTTCTTATGCATGCAGGCATGCTCAGGATGGTTTCCTCTCTTGCAGTAGGTACAATTTGGTCTCTTTTGTTTGTCATTCTTGGATCTTGAAGGTTTCTTTCCTTTGCCTTTTTGTCCCCCTTTATCATTCACTCCACTTGATTCACCAGCCAACATAGCTAGATCTCTGGAGGTTTTGATGGCACCCATTTGAAACAGTTTGTTCTCTTCTTGAGTGAGAGCCTCAATGAAGTCACTTAAGGTGGGAAACTTCCATCCAGGGATGGACATTCGAACAGAATGAAAGGTAGATACAAAGACAGAAAATTGAGATCCAAGTTTGCTCAATATAGAGAGTATCAATTGCTCATCACTTTTAGTGATGCCACATTGCTTGCAATGCAAAACCAAATTCTGAAATTTGGAGAAGAAATCTTGAATGCTCTCGAAATTGCTAGGTTGAAGGGCAACCAATTCATTCTCAAGAATGTAGCCTCTTAGTTCGTCTTGTTTGCCAAAAAGACTCCTCAATTTTATCCATAAATCATATGGAGACTTCAATCCATCAGCATGAAACAATAGATCATCAGAAATATGAAGGCATATGAATCCAAAGGCTTCATCCATTTTGTTTAGGTGCTTGACTCTCTTTTCAGCTTGATGTGGTATGACATCTTTTTCTTCAACTATTCTAGTAAACCCTCTTGATCGCAAGAGTATTATCATCTTCCTTTTCCATTCGAAATAATTGAAAGGAGTGAGAAGTATAGAAGAAGGATCATTCGAATTGCTCATCTTGATTGCTTGAACAAGTGCAAAATAGAAGCTACTGAATCTGCTGCTGCAACTGCTGGAACTTCAAAATACCTGCAAAAAACTCTCAAGAATGGAGGTAGAATATACTCTCAAGGCTCTGATACCATGTGAAATTGCCCACATAAGATCCAAAGAGATGATGTAAACCTCACTATGAAAGAATTTAGGAAGAAGAGAGAAGCAATAGAACATAGATCCAATAGAGGCAGAATAATTACACACATTACATTAATCAGAATAGTAACCAGGTAAATATACAATGCTGGGTATGAGGATTCGAATTCACTAGGTGTAATTCGAATTATCCTTCATGCACAGATCCATAATCAGTGGAGAGTCATCAGTGCCAAACTAGGAGTCTATCTCATCATCGGTGAAGTCATCAATGCACAAGTAGTGATCAACCGGGAGTCAAACTGAGTCTAACTGAGTGTGGTTGGTGTAACTGGCACATGGAAGCACTGATATAGTGAATGAGACTCAGTGGGGGGCGCTCATGGAGCTAACTGGAGTCAAAACAGTCTATCTAGTCACACTGGAGGTCCAAAAAAGTGATAAGGTCAGTTAGGAGTCAGTTAATCCTTAAATCAAGGAAGAACTGAAGATAACTGAACTAAACTGGACTGGTAGGTGAAGAAGGGCGCCCTTATCATGCAATAACTGAAAAGAGGGCGCACTAAGCTCTAGGAGAGCTAAGACTGATCCGAGAGAAGCTCCTGGGGCTAGTTTGGCAAGGGCTAGGTGCTGGTGCTGCAAACCCTAATTGCATGCAAAACCCTAATTTTGCATGCAGGACTGAAAATGTCAGAAATGTTAGAAGGACTAGGATGGAGTATAGGAATATCCTAACATGAACAAATAAAATTAATTGAGAATAATCAAACTTGGGAATTAGTTGTTGTTCCTAAGAACAAGGATGTTATAAGTGTGAAATGGATTTATAAGACCAAGCAAGATGTTGTAATGTCCCAAATATCATAAAAATTTAAAATTTTCTGCTAAGGTAGTAAAAGCTATTTTTAGAGTTAATGATTACAAAATTAACTTCAGCACTCATAAAATAAAAAGAAATGTACCAGTACCTATTTGCGGAATTTAAGGGTTTCAATTTCTTTTCCTAAGTATCCGTGTCTATTGAATTTAGATTCTACTGCTTTGCGAAAGCATTTTAAAATGAAGAGATGTATGCACTAACACTTGTAGACATATGTGTTGAATGTAACAAATGTATTTCTCCTCCTTATGGTTATAAGAATTTGCATGCACATGTATTAAAGTTTCACTGGTAATTCAGGTGGATGGGATCCTTTATTGGTGGCGGTTGATGCTCCCGATGTGATACTTGTCTCTTTTTAAAATGGGCAAGATACCCTGACAGGGCTACCGAGAGGTAGGAGTAAGAATCGAGACTCAAGACTTACTTAGCATTATTGCTAATGCATCTACTATTTTTCTTGGTCTGCAGGTCCGCTTATGTGGGTGCCTATCTATGATGTTAACTCGTAAGTCCCGTACCAAGGGAATTCTAGTGTTTAAAATCAATGGGAGGATTCTAGCCAAAAGAAATGCTTTGTGGGAGGCTAAAGTCCTTGTGAGCCTTCACCACATAACGTCTTACCATTAATTTTAATTGATCAAGAACTTCTTCATGGTCCTTTGTATCATTAAATACGATAATGGCAGCCTTAGGCAATTAATGGAGTTTAACAAAAGCACGTGGCCTAACCTGCCAGCTAAGTCCTGGGTTTTAACGCTGGTCTCTACCTCATCGAGGGTTTTGTTGATAAGTCTCATTTGTCTTTGTCAGCAATTTGGAAGCGTTGAGGGTTTTAGTGTGCTGACCCGAGCTTGGCTCGTGGTCAGTCCACCACGAGGGTTTTACATGCATCCATGGCGAAGTAGTGAAGGTAATACAGTCCTGAATTCTTTTGTTTGTTAATATCATTAAATACGATAATGAACTGGGGTTTTAATTGACATGTTGATTTGTTTGACAGGTATGCGTAGGGTATTCACTCTTGCGTGGTTTCTGATTGCTACTCCATACTCAAACTTGGATGCGTATGAAATGGGTAAGTTCAAAGTCCACATTCACTTACCTCTTCCTCTCGCCTCTGTGGGGTGTTTTGCGTTTGCCAAGGGTAAACCCTATGAGCTCGATTGGTTTTGATGTGTCACATTTTGAGTTTTGGAAGTCACCATTTGGATGGACTATTGTAAAAACATGTTTCTATTAAATTTTACAGGCCGTAGAGGTCTTAGTGGGATGTTTTAGCCATCCGGCTCTATATCTGATTTTACTGAGCTTTTGAGAATACATGAATGCCCAAAATGAAAAAGGGTTTGCATTAGAGCCCTATGTCTGTGTATATGATGGATGGGTGCTGGATGAGTCCTTCTATGTATTAAAAAAATCCAAGGGTTTGGTACCCTAATATATTTCTGGGTTTCCAATGATTGATGTCTATATTGGTTTCTATTTGACTGTTTGGTTGGAACGAATCATTTATACTTCTATCCTTTAGCTAGTCGTTATTATATTTTGAGTTGAACACTGAAATCATTGATGGCTGTGTAAATTTCTTCTGCACAGGCTGACCCTAATACCTAGGGTTTATGAGATTCGATTAATGGATGAAGAATCGTATTTTTAGTTGGGTTATCAAATATTTTAAAATGTACTTTGAAATCTATGTGTTAGTAAATGGCTGATGTCACATCCTTCGTTTGACTATTTCGTTTATTCCTAGAGGGATTCAATCCCTGTCTAAAATGTTTTCAGTTCGGAGAAAATACAGGCTATGAGAATCATGTTTTTGAAATAATAGAAAAAACGTTTAAATGGCAAGTAGATAAATATGTGTAAATGATATGTTGATCTGGTGGTTTTGTTTTGCTAAGTATTTGTTTTGGGGATGGGGTTTGATCCAAGATTTAGCTTTTGAATGATATGTTAACGATTTGGGGATTATACGTTTTCTGAAAAGGAAATCCTTGAGATTGTTTTTCATAGTTTAGGTTACAAGAATGAAACTATCTGTTACTAAGTTTATAAATCGTAATGTCTGGAATATGCGTTTTAAATTTTTGAGTCGTGTAAATGAAAGTTTCGATGCCACATCTAAATTATGTTCATCTCAGTAGATAGGATAATATTTTCTTTAAAGGATGGTAATGATCATGGAAATGAAATAAAAACCCTGTACTACGAAATTAGAGCATGTGATTCAAAAACAGAAATAGCTATTTGTAAACAAAAGCTATGATAAACCTAACTTAGAAGATAAATCTAAGTTGTCTAGTAAAGGCTAACTGGGCTAGACCTGCTAGACTCTCCACTGGATTCTGGGCAGAATCTCGATTTTAATAATATTGGTAATGAAAAATAATACTGTAATGTCTGAGCTGATTTTCCTTAACATCCTAACTAATTATAATTGAAATTTGAAATATTAAATATGCCATACCTGGTTGCATGAATACTTGGTCCATTGCCGTGAAGACCTAGCTGCTTGACTCTTGAATCCTTCCTGTAGAGACCTGCACACTCAGTAATAGTTATTGTAAAATATGTAGTCTCTTAGCTAAGCTATGAGAATGAATGCCCTTGACTGGATGACTTTGGGGTTACCGTGTTCCTCCCAACCATGATCCTACAACCGTTCCTGATTCTATATGGATCCCCCCGAGATGGATTCCAACATGCAAAAGAGATAGAGATCCTAGGGCTATAGCTGGTTCAGATCTAGAATGTTTATGCAAGATTGCTTCAATTTCTTGGAGTAGAAAACTCTAATTACCATAAGAGAATGATAATGAAAAAGATAGATGCCAAAAGCTTGGGATATGCCCTCTTTAAATAGGGGAGGCTTTTAATTAGGACTGTTGAAATAACTAGTTTCTTTAAATTAAATAATTTATATTTAAAAGATTTATTCAATTAAATAACTAGTCCTTTTTGGACTAGGACTTGTCTAACTCTTTGACTATAAATGGTTCTAATTCAAGTTTCCAATAATAATTATATTAACAATCATTATAATAATGATACTAATAATAATAATACTTTACCTAACTATTAATCATCGCATTAAAAATATTTAAATAATGCATAAGCCATCTATATAATAAATATGTTTCATAAATAAATAGTGACCACATTATTTATTAAAGCTCTTAATACTAACATTTAGCCTCGAGGCCTTTATGCATGTTTAGTCATAAAAGACTATTGGTAATTATATTTTATTAGATCATGTATCTTCTCATGATACTTCTTTTAATCTTATAAGGACAAGTCCAATTCTTAAGATGGTCTCGGTAAGCTTGGATAGGTACCTCTAGTCTCTCTCTTTTCATGTCAGATTCCCTCGTTCAACATGGTAGTTCCCGCAGCATTTGATGATAGATAACAGATGAATCATTTAATAAAATATAATAATGTGATAAAAGTGTTCTTCAGAGTATTTCCAACTCAACACTTTGAGATCAGTAACCCCAAGTGCTCTTTGTAAAATTAGTCACAGCAGATCTAATGAACAAGTAAATCAATCACAATAGATGAACATAGAAAATATGGTGCAAAACTGTGCAAAACATGCAGCAGTGCTCAATATCCCAATAAGGGTGAATAATTACAATACAATCTAACAATGTGAGTGAGAAATTCAAATTGACTAAGTAGGCCATTCGAATCACTGAATGGAGTAGATTGACTCCAACTAGGAGTCCTCATCATCAATCGGTGGTGCTCATCAATGCACAAGAACCAGTCATCCAGGTGTCAATCTGAGTCTAACTGAGTGTAACAAGTGTAAATGAAGTGTGTAGCACTGATTAAGGGAAGGAGGCTCACTGGGGGGTGCATGGGAGGATAACTGAAGTCAGAACAAGTCATCTAGTCAATTTGGAGGTCCAACGGAAGTGAAACAGTCAGTCGGGAGTGAAACTAGCCTCAAATCAGGGAGAATCGGAGCTAACTGAATGTAACTGAAGTGGAACTGCAGTGGTAGGTGAGAAAGTGTGCCCCTCTTTGGCAGTAGGTGAGAAGTGGGCGCCTTTCAGACTAGGAGGGCTAAAGAACTGAAGTAAGTGTCTCTTGGGTGCTAGAAAGAGGTGGCTAAGGTGTTGGAGGCATCAACCTGGTGACTGGGATGCATGCAAAGTGCATGCAAACCCTAGAATTTGCATGCAAACCCTAATTGCATGCAAGATCCTGAAAAAGATGATGTGGATATCCGAACACCCCCCCTCAAGATAGACTATGATGTGCAAAAAATAATGTGGGGCCCTGGTAACTAAGACCAAAGGTCACCCCAATACAATAATAATCCAAACTAATAATAGTCAATAAACTAAGGAAATGGGGAAAACCTCATGGAAAAAATACCCCCCCTCAAAAATAGACTCTAGCATACCAAAAGATTTAACTGCTCCAAAATCAAGTAGATATGTATGGAGGTATCTTCCTCTTGGGAGTAAATGGATCATGCTCCAAAAACATGTGCTTGAATTCTCCATTAGTGGATGCAAGCGAATGTGGAGACTTTATGAACTTGCTCTTCATATCGAAAATGGTGAGAACAAATCTGAAAATATGAGGATGATCCTGGAACCTGTGATTCGAACCAAGTGAGGTAGGAATAGCTCCAATAGAATCAAATGGATCTTGAAACTTGAACTTCTTATCAATAGAAGTTAAATCAGCTCCAAAAATAGATGAATGGTTTCTTGAGGTCTCCTTTGAACCAACAAGGGTGAGATCAAAACCAAAATCAGCAAAAAGTGCATGAGAATTGAACTCAAGCGAATGGTAGTGCTCTTCATCTTCATTAAAAATCTGAAAAACTTTGCAAATGATAGAACATAAGTTTATAGAAGGCATGCAATCAAGGAGGGTGAATGCTTCACCTCCAAAACTTCAAGTAGATCATTATTCTGCATACCGGCAAACTCATTTGAAGGAGAGGATTCAAGAACCTCTTCGGAATCTAGAGTATGAGCTTGTTTATCTTGCTCAGAATTTGAAATAGAAGACTTTGAGAGAATGAGTGTTGAATCTACAGTTTCTTCTTCATCTTGAACAATTGTTGAGGCCAACACATGATCGGAAAGAACACATAAGGAGATCTCACTGGGCTTGTTCTCCAAAAGGCTAGCATGATCCTCTTCTTCTTGCTTTCCAAATTCTCTGTCAAGTTGGACCCATAGATCACTTGGATTTTCAGCAGTCTTACTGAGGTAGCGCATACAAGGAGGCATAGCAAGACATATTGCTCCAAAATCTCTATCACAATCATTGAGCTAATCATTCTCCTCTTCATTGGAATCAAAATCTCTTGTATTACCAATGCACATATCAAAAAGACATTGTCTCTTCAAGAATGCAATCATCTTTGGTTTCCATTCATCATAGTTGAATGGAGTAAGAATATTTTGTGAAGAAGAAGTCTCCATCTTTGCATTAGCGAATGCACATGGAGGAAGTAAGAAACATGCAAATCACACACAAACAAACACTATGTTTTCAGCCTTGCATGCACATGAGCGAATGCACATGAGATTTTGCATGCCGCTGTTGAAATATATTGGTGAGCAAATATTGCTCTCTCTTCATGTAGAACACCTGTAGAAAAGAAATCTTGTCCTTGCCATGGCTCTGATACCATGTAAAATTAGTCACAGCAGATCTAATGAACAAGTAAATCAATCACAACAGATGAACATAGAAAATATAGTGCAAAACTGTGCAAAACATGCAGCATTGCTCAATATCCCAATAAGGGTGAATAATTACAATACAATCTGACAATGTGAGTGAGCAATTCAAATTGCCTAAGTAGGCCATTCGAATCACTGAATGGAGTAGCTTGACTCCAACTAGGAGTCCTCATCATCAATCGGTGGTGTTCATCAATGCACAAGAACCACTCATCCAGGTGTCAATCTGAGTCTAACTGAGTGTAACAAGTGTAACTGAAGTGTGTAGCACTGATTAAGGGAAGGAGGCTCAGTGGGGGGCACATGGGAGGCTAACTGAAGTCAGAACAAGTCATCTAGTCAATCTGGAGGTCCAACGGAAGTGAAACAGTCAGTCGGGAGTGAAACTAGCCTCAAATCAGGGAGAATCGGAGCTAACTGAATGTAACTGAAGTGGAACTGCAGTGGTAGGTGAGAAAGTGTGCCCTTCTCTGGCAGTAGGTGAGAAGTGGGCGCCTTTCAGACTAGGAGGGCTAAAGAACTAAAGTAAGTGGCTCCCGGGTGCTAGAAAGAGGTGGCTAAGGTGCTGGAGGCATCAACCTGGTGACTGGGATGCATGCAAAGTGCATGAAAACCCTAGAATTTGCATGCAAACCCTAATTGCATGCAAGATCCTGAAAAAGATGATGTGGATATCCAAACACTCTTCATAGCCTTTTAACTCAACACTCTCACATGGGCGTTACTCTAGTGCAATTCGAGAGCCTCTACTCAACACTAGTGCTAGAATGTGGTTTTGAGGCACATTTAGAATACTTTAGTTTCCTCGGATCCGGTATTCATTTATCAATCTTTGAGTGCTCCAGGGCTTACTCCCAGTACATCATATTTCGTCTAGGTACATCAGGGGTTTTTCCTAGTACGTAGGTAATGTGTGTTTCTGAGTCCACGCTCAACACACCATATAAGTCAATTATGTTATTCACATCACTGCACAATATGTAAGAAAAGGTCATCTCAGTATATTAAGGTTTTGTGCTCACATCATATGGTAAAAACATAAATCAGAACATTGGGGCTTGTTTTCCAAGTATATAATCAAATAATGAGATTCAGTGAGGGTCCATGCCCAATATGTCAGTCTACAAAAGAATAAATCACATGTGTTGGGGCTGTGGCCCAATATAACATCATAAAATAGTCAGTCCAAAATTTGGGATATTACAGATGCTGATGGAAATGTGCAAAAGCACAAGGCAAGATTGGTATGAAGAGGATTCACACAGTAGCCTAGCATAGACTTCAATCAAAACTTTGCACTTGTAGCATGAATGGACATTATCAAAATAGTTCTGCCCATAGCAACACAAAAGACATGGCCTGTCTATCAAATGGATGTTAAGTCCGTGTTCCTAAATGGTTATTTGGAGGAATAAGTATATGGTTAGCATCCACAAGGCTATGAAGTTCCAGGACAAGGACACAGAGTATATAGATTGAAAAAGGCACTCTATGGTTTGAAGCAAGCTCCTAGAGCTTGGTACAGTCACATTGACTCATACCTCATTCAGAATGGATTTCACAAAAGTGAATGTGAGCCAATGTTGTACACAAAAATCAACCAACAAGGTAATAAGCTAATTTCCTTCCTGTATGTAGATGATTTAATATTTACTGGTGATTTTGACATAGAAGAATTTAGAACAGTCATGGAAAGTGAATTCAAAATGACTAATTTGTTTTCTGGGCATTGAAGTCCAGCAGTCTAAAAATGGTATATTTATATCAGAGTCGAAATATGCAAGTGATGTCTTGAACATATTTAAGATGTTAAATTGCAAGACAGCTCCAACACTAGTGATAACAGGCTTGAAATTGAGCAAGGATGACGATGGATCCAATGTAGATCCTACACTGTTTAAAAGGCTCGTTGGAAGCCTTATGTATCTTACAGCAACAAGGGCAGACATCATGTATGGTGTCAGTTTAATCTCAAGATTCACGGAGTCACCAAAAGAATCTCATTGGCAAGCAGGTAAAATAATTATGAGGTATATAAGTGGAACAAAAGACTTTGGTATTTTGTATTCAACCTTCAAAAATTTCAAACTCATTGCACACACTGACAACGATAATGGAGGCAGCATAGATGACAGAAAAAGCACATTTGGGAATACATTTCATGTAGGAATAGGTGTTGTATCATGGCCTTCAAAGAAACAACCCATAGTAACTCTTTCTTCAGTAGAAGCAGAGTATGTTGCAGCTATAAGTGCTGCATGTCAAGCAGTTTGGATGCACACAATCTTAAGTGATTTGTCACAGAACTAGCAAGAACCCACAATCATCTACTATGACAACAATTTAGCTATCACACTGTCAAAGAATCATGTGTTTCACAAGAGAACCAAGCACATCGACACAAGGTATCATTTTATTACAGAATTGACAAACAACAAAAAAATCTGTTTAGAATTTTGCAGGTCTGAAGATGAGGTAGTAGACATATTCACAAAACCATTGCCAAAGGACCCATTCCAATTTTTGCGAACCTATTTGGGAGTGACGAGTTCTGCATAGTGAACTATGTCATGAACACAGCATGTTTCACCTCTGAAATATTTTGTAATATTGCATTTCTGTATAATGATCCCAATCCACTCATAATTAAGGGGGAGTGTTGGAAATATCATAATTAAAGAGCTGATAGTGTATCAGATTTATGTGGCTCTGTCAGACTCCAATCCGTCATTTTGTCAGTCTGCAATGTCAAACAGTCAATTGGTTTGCAGCCAATCTGGCTCACGTCAAGTTTGTATTTAAGTAGTCGCATTTGTAGTTTGCAGGCTCATAACTTCTTAGGTAGCATTTTATTACAGTCTTTAATGTACCCCTGTAGCTTCCAAGTGAAGCGATCTTGAGTCAGTGGTAATGAAACTCTATAAATGAAAATCATTCATAGAATATTAGGTTAGAGATGAAGGGATAGCGATAAGAGTGAAGAAGAGAAGAAGTGAAAGACCTATGAAGTGTATGAAGAGCCCAAGCTCTGTAAATGTAAAAGATTGAAGTAAAATATCATCTCTCTGTATTGCGGCAAAGTTACTCTGTTCAACAATGGTAATATATAAGTATTTAGTTTTATGAATTCATTCTCAATAGTGTTGTTTATGCATGCCACGCATCTACTTCATATTGACATGTGTGAATGTTGTTTACATTTACGGTCTGTAAATCAAATCAAGATTCCCAAAGTATTTCATGGTGGTGAATGCCCTAGTTTAACGCGCAGTAACTTGACCATATGTTTCGTTTCTTATGTTTTAAGAAGAAATGTTTTAAGAAAAATTTTGTTTAAGTTTGGGTTATACACAGTTAGATAGGTATACAAATTTAACTGCGCAGTTAATCTTTGTAAAAGTCAAAAGAGTGTGCAAAAGCAATTAGTATAAATTGTGCACTCCATACAAAGTCAAGTTCATGCAAAGTAAAGTATTGCGCGAAGTTAAGATTTTTGCATTTGCGTAAAGTTCAACTGCGTAGTAGAAAGTGGAATCGTGCAGTTAATGTCTGCGCAATAGAAATGCGCAGTTAATCTGCCCGCGGTAAAATGTGAATTGTGTAACTCATATCCGCGCATTTATTTTGGGAAGTAAAGTGTTTTATAAAAAGTGGAAGAAAATTTAAAACAACGTATTTACAAGGTCTAGCGCATGTCCTTAGCAAAAGAAAAGAAAACATTTATCATCTGTGCAGTTAATTCTTTTTAACTGCGTGGTGCCCCATTTCCCTTGATCTGGTATCAGAGCCTCATTGACGGAAAGGAAATTGTATTTACATAAGGGAAAAGTGATTAAGTATGGCTTCCACTTCGGGTAATTTCCAAACCCCAATATTTTCTGGTAAAAAATATGAATATTGGTCTCTAACTATGAAGGCTTTGTTTATAGGTCAAGATGTATGGGAAATAGTCCATAATGGTTATGTAGAACCAGCAGATGCAGCAACATACAACAATCTCACCGAAGCTGAGAAGGATATCTTAAGGGAAAAGAGGAAGAAAGATGGAAATGCATTGTTCCACATACATCAAGAGACACATGAATCCATACTCCCAAGAGTAGCAGTAGCATAGTTAGCCAAGGAAGTGTGGGACACACTAGAAACATCCTATCAAGGCTTGAACAAGGTAAAGACTGCCAAACTACAGATTCTTAGAAGAGATTTTGAATCTCTGTCAATGAAAAACACAAAGTCTGTAGAATCATTTTATACTCGTGTTATTGGTCTTGTTAATCAAATAAAGTCTCATGGAGAAACTCTAATTGAGCTAAGAGTTGTTGAAAAAGTTCTTAGAGTTCTGCCAAAGAAATTTGAATCTTTTTTTGTGACCCTGGAGGAAAACAAAGATCTGTCGACATTTTCTATTGATGAGTTGCAAGCCTCATTACTCAATCATAAACATAGAATCAATGGTTCAGATACATCGTTAGAAGGTGCATTCACAACACAGTCATCCATAAGTCATGGAAGAGGCAGAGGAAGATCAAACTGTAGAGGTAGATGAAGAAGTTCTTTCAAAGGAGGTCATAGCAGCAGCCCTACGCATGTCACTGGTAGATGCTAGAATCAGACCCCCAATTAGCAAAGTGGAAAAAGGTATGATAAATCTATGAAAATCCTCACAGCAGATCTAAGAGATGATGTATAACTCACAAGAGTAATTATGATTAAGCAGGAACATAGAAGAAGAGTGAAAAATACAGTATAATGAGCAACAGAATAATATGGTATAGTAGAAATCAAATAGAACCAATAATACTTCACACACACTAATTCATTAATCACCAATGGAAAAATAAATAATACAATGCATGAGGAATTCGAATGCCTAAGGTGGAAATTTGAATTAGCCTTGATGGAGTGATCAAAATATCACTGGAGTGTCATCGGAGCACAACTGGTGTCATCGGAGCACAATTGGAAGTCTTCATCATCATCATTGGAGTCATCAATGCTCAAGTAACTATCAACCATCAGTCAAACTGAGTCTCGTAGGTGTAACATAGTGTAATAGAGTGTAACTGAGTGTAACGGAGTGTAACAGAGTGTAACCTAAAGACAACTAGACTCGTAGGTGAAGAAGGGCGAGTTGCTTCCTAAAATAAAGGAAGAAGGGTGCATTAAGAAACTGGAGGGCTAAATCTGATCAATGAGAAGCTCTTGGGGGCTGGATAACTGAGGGCTAGGTGTTGGACTAATGACTGGGATGCATGCAAACCCTAGAATGCATGCAAGCCCTAAAAGTGCATGCATGACTGAAAATGTAAATGATCAAAATACTGGTGGGACGAGGATGGAGTATAGGAATATCCTAACACCTCTCCTTAATCCATCTTGGGCCCTGGTAACTAAGACCAAAGGTCACCCAATACAATGAATAATAACAGTCAATAACCCAAGGAAGTGGGAAAATTTTCATGGGAAAAATACCCCCCCTCAAAACAGACTGTAAGGCACACACAAAAAATAAATGCTCCAAACTCAAGCAGGTGTGATGCTTGGTCATATGTCTGGAGGTATCTTATTCTTGGGAAGAAGTGGATCATGCTCAAAAAGCATGTGCTTGTACTTGCTCTTCAGATCGAATGTGATGAGAAGAAATCCAAAAGTATGAGGATGATCCTTGAACCTGTGATTCGAATCAGTTGAGGTAGGATAAAAAACATAAATATGAAGATAGCATTTTGTCTTCACCTTCGAACCATCATGGGTGGGATTATGCCAAAAAGAACCATCAAATAATAATGATTGCTTGAAATCCAAATCAGATTTAAGACTTGATGAATAGTTTCTTGAGATCAACCAACAGGGGTGAGATCAAAACCATCATATGCATGAGAAATTATCTCAAGTAGTGTTTTCTTAGAATCCAAATTAGATCCAAGACTTGAATCATGGTTTCTTGAGATCTCCTTTGAACCATGAGAGGTGAGATCAATACCAGTAAATGCATGAGAAATCATCCCAAGCGAATGGAAATGGCCATATTCTTCAATAACCTTCTGAAAGCATGGAATAATGATCATATAGTAGTAAATAAGAGGTGATTGCTTGAGGAGATCGAATGCATTACCTCCAATAGCTGATTTTACCTCCGAAATAATCATGTGATCATGATCCAAACCAACAAAATCTGGTGCAAGAGAGGATTTAGGACCCTTTGCAATATCTACAGTGTGAGCTGGCACAAAAAGAGAAGAAAGTTGGAGCATGAGTGTAGAATCTACAAGTTCTTTGTGGACAAATTCAATATGAGATGATACTGGTTCATGATCTGAGAGACCATCAAGGGGAGCGAATGCATCACTTTGCTTGTTCTCGAAAGGTTTTGGACCAAATCCTTCATTATGTCTGCCAAATCTTTCAGCCAGATGGGCCCATATCTCTTTTGGAGTTTCAACAGCATCAATGATTTGGTAAAACATGTATTCAGGAAAAGCATACATCATTCTTCCAAAGGCCATATAACCTTTAGTCAACTAGTCAATATTCTCTTCAGGGGATTCAAACTCTCTTTCAAAATAACAATCGAAGAGATCATGGTTCTTCAGATATGCTATCATTTTTTGTTTCCATTCATCATAGTTGAATGGAGAAAGAAGAGGGATTCCTTCTAAATATGAATACATTGAAGTTGTAGAAGACCTGCAAAAAAAATAGAGAATATCTGCAACTGCTACTGCTGCAAAAATGCAGAAACTACTGCAACTGTTGCACTCAAAATCTTGGTAATAACCTGTAAAACACTCTTAGGAATGGAGATAAACAATACTCTCAACATGCTCTGATACCATGTGAAAATACTCACAGCAGATCTAAGAGATGATGTATAACTCACAAGAGTAATTATGATTAAGTAGGGAAATAGAAGAAGAGTGAACAATACAGTATAATGAGCAACATAATAATATGGTATAGTAGAACTCAAATAGAAGCAATAATACTTCACACACACTAATTCATTAATCACAAATGGACAAATAAATAATACAATGCATGAGGAATTCGAATGCCTAAGGTGGAAATTCAAATTAGCCTTCATGGAGTGATCAAAAGATCACTAAAGTGTCATCAGAGCACAATTGGTGTCATTGGAGCACAATTAGAAGTCTTCATCATCATCAGTGGAGTCATCAATGCTCAAGTAACTATCAACCATCAATTAAACTGAGTCTGGTAGGTGTAACTGAGTGTAAATAACTGTAACTGAGTGTATCTAAGTGTAACTGAGTATAAACTAAAGACAACTGGACTAGTAGGTGAAGAAGGGCGAGTTGCTTCCTAAAATAAAGGAAGAAGGGCGCATTAAGCAACTGGAGGGATAAAACTGATCAGTGAGAAGCTCTCGGGGGCTGGCTAATTGAGGGCTAAGTGCTGAACTGATGACTGGGATGCATGCAAAATGCATGCAAACCCTAGAATGCATGCAAACCCTAAAAGTGCATGCATGACTAAAAATGTAAATGATCAAAATACTAGTGGGACTAGGATGGAGTATAGGAATATCCGAACAAAATAAAAAATTCAATGTCATTACTGTAAGAGGTTTGGACACTTCGCATATGAATGCAAGAAGAAGCAGTATGACCAAGGAAGGCAAGATGAAGCTCAGTCAAGCAACAACAACACTTCAAACAGCTCACTGTTCTTAGCATGCGCATCTCCATTGGAATGCAATGCTATCCAAGAAAGTACAAATGACACATGGTATTTAGACTCAGGCTATAGCAATCATATGACTGGTAATTTAAGTATTTTCCAGTCTAGATAAATCAGTTCAAACTGATGTAACACTTGGAAACAATTTTCAAGTCACTGTTTTGGGTAAGGGTACTATTGATATTCTACCCAAACAGGGGGAGCATAAATATATGTCTGATGTTTATTATGTTCAAGGTTTGAAGCTTAATTTGATGAGCACTGGACAACTGATGGAAAAAGGTTAGAGAATCCATATGATAGGAAAGCGTTGTGTGATCAAGGATAGATATCCAAGCAATCAATTAAAAACAGAGGTGGAGATGATAAGCAATCACTTGTTTCGTTTGAGGATAAGACCCATCATAAGAGAAGAAACAACTCAAGTTGTTCATGAAAGACAGAATGAAAATTCTGGATCTGCACTCAAAGCAGAAAGAAAAGCGGTAGAAATTCTTTGTGCAGAGGAAGAAAAGAACAACGCAATGGAAGCTGCATTTCAAACAGAAATGAAAGATGAATACGGGTTATGGCATTTTAGATTTGGACATCTGAATTTTGGTGGGCTAAAGATATTGCACACGAAGGAAATTGTGAAAAGATTGCCATTGATCGAAAAGCCAAAAAGAATTTGTGAAGGCTGTATTTTTGGAAAGCAGCATAGAGAGACTTTTCCAGCCAGAAATTCATACAGAGCTCGCACACCACTTCAAATTGTGGACTCTGATATTTGTGGACTAATGCAAAGAACGTCCATGGGAGGATGCACTTATCTTCTCACTTCCATACATGATTTCACAAGAAAAACTTGGTTCTATTTTTTAAAACATAAATCTGCTCTGTTTAGTTGTTTTTAGTAGTTCAAGGTACTCGTGGAGAAGCAGAGTGGTAACAACATCAAGATCTTAAGAACAGATAGAGGTGGTGAGTATGTTTCAAATGATTTGTTAAACGTTTGCAAGAATCATGGCATACCGAAGCAATTCATTGCATGTTATACACTGCAGCAGAATGGTATCGTAGAAAGAAAGAACAAAACCATTATGGAGATGGCGGACAACATGTTGGCAGGCGCGCATGTGTCAAATGAATATTGGGATGAAGTAGTGGAAAATGATGTATACATCATGAATCGATGTCCAATGAAGAGTGTGAAGAAAAAATTTCCGCAAGAAGCATGTACAGGTATAAAACATAGTGTTTCACATTTGAAGGTTTTTGGTTGTGTAGCATACGCACATGTTCCAGATCAGCTAAGAAGGAAATTAGACAGTAAAGGACAAAAATGTATTTTTATTGGATATTTTGAAGACACAAAAGCATACAAGTTGTTTGATCCTATTGCAAGGAAAGTCATTATCAGTCGAGATGTTCAGTTTGTGGAAAATGAAGCATGGGATGGAAGAGTAGAAAAGAATGTCAAAATTGTGTCACATGTTGAACATGATGATAGCGCAGAAGATGTGGTTGAGACACCGCAAGTAAATTAGAACTGCGCAGCTCCATCTACTCCAAGTATTGTGCAACATGTCTCAGCACACGCAACTCTAACACAAGGCACAACTCAAGCTACGCCGTCAAGCACACCAAGTGTGTAGCAAAATTCATCAAGCAGTTCACACAGTTCGACACCAGCAACTCCGACAAAGACAAGAAGTCAGCATGAAATACATGAGGCTGGTACACCTAATTCATTTTCATGTTTTGCATTATTTTCTCAAGTTAATGATCCTTTAACATTTGAAGAAGCAGTTGAAGACAAATTTTTGGCACAAGCCATGGATGAAGAAATAGAATGCATTGAGAAAAATAAAAATTGGGAATTAGTTGATGTTCCTAAGGACAAGGATGTTATAAGCGTGAAATGGATTTATAATACCAAGCAAGATGTTGATGGAAATGTGCAGAAGCACAAGGCAAGATTGGTAGCAAGGGGATACAGACAGTAGCCTGGCATAGACTTCAATGAAACCTTTGCACCTGTAGCACGAATGGACACTATCAAAACAGTTATGGCCATTGCAGCACAAAAGACATGGCCTTTCTATCAAGTGGATGTTAAGTCCGCATTCCTAAATGGTTATTTGGAGGAAGAAGTATATGTTGAGCAACCACAAGGCTATGAAGTTCCAGGACAAGCACATAGAGTATACAGATTGAAAAAGGCACTCTTTGGTTTCAAGTAAGCTCCTAGAGATTGGTACAGTTGCATTGACTCATACCTCATTCAGAATGGATTTCACAGAAGTGAATGTGAGCCAAGGCTATACACAAAAATCAACCAGCAAGGTAATAAGCAAATTGTCTGCCTCTTAAGTCAAATAAAATTGACTTAAGAGAGAACACTGATCGAAGATCGGTTCACCGTGGATAAATAATTGTATAAGATGATAAACTTGAGAGAACACATATCATAGATCTGTTCTCTGTAGATAAACGAGCAAATAAACTGGATCTACAGATTGGAGATCAGTTCTCTGTGGATAAATAATTCAATAAACGTCACTTAAAATTAAAGAAAGAATACAGATCCTAGGTCTATGAATCCTTAAACCATGTATCTTAACTACCCATGTTTAACTACCAATCTTTAAAAGACTATTGTTGGCTTGGTTTTGCAACCAAGCTTAGTGCTATGGGCACCTGCTAACTAGTAGCAGCATTTTCAATATTAAGCAAAAACAATAAACTAAATCTAAAACTAAAACTAAACTAGCATGTGCATCTTTGAATTAAAAAACAAGAACAAGAAATGTAAGAAATAATTTTGTATTGAAAATGGGGGCAAGCAAGTGCTTGCAATAATAATACCTCCAAATGAAGAAGGTTGTTGAGTAGCTCCAAGGATGAGCAGCTCCAAACTCCAAAGGGTCCTTTCTCCAAGGTTGCTACAATGGCCAAAAGCTCAAGGGATATTTTGGCAGCATGAGGATAGGAAGATGGATGGATGTGAAATGAGGAGCCCTTACCACCTTTTTATAGGTTTTGGTGGTGGGGAATACCATTTGTGGTTTTGTGGAAACCAATGGTATTGACCAACACGGTTTAGGTACTTTTCCCTCCTTTTTCCTTTTTTAAATAAAATTAATATTTTTATTCCCTTTTTAATATTTTTGGGAATTTTGGACCCTTTTTTAAGGTTTTTTATGCTTTTTTAGGAAAAATAATCTTTTTGAGTGGGGAAAAGGGGTGTACTAAGGTCTTTTGGTGACCTTTTGTTGGCTTTAGAGGCTCAAATGGTGGAAAAAGTGGACAAATGGGTCATGTGAATAAGGGAATGAGCTAGTGAGCACTTTTTGGGTGTTAACAGATTGCCCCGTGATGTGTGAGGGCAGGAGCTCATCGTATGGCTGATAGACATCATAGTTCTTTTGTCTTTTTTCTAGGGTTTTTGGGGAGGAGAAGAGACCGATTGGAGACTGGATCTGCGGCCCTTGGAAGCTGCAAAAAATAAACAATATTACATGGCCTCAATATGAATGAGGAATAATCCTGATAATGGACGAGGCGGGCATACCCATGCTCGTATCAAGATATATATAAACAATTAGTCCCAAGAAAGGGGACCTGAGAAAATACATAAAAAATCTGCTGGTACATCATAATGGTCCAGAGGGGACATCATTTTGGGATGTACTCATGATCATATCATGACTGATCTCAATAACTGATACACTGGAATAAAGCATCAATCGTTCTAAATAATGTCTCAGAAGGGTTGATGAACTGCTGAAACTGAAGGTGTCCAACATCTGTAGGGACTCAATGACTGTGAGCCATCTCTGGGAAGTATATGTAATTGTATACTTGAGGGAGTATAAAAACTGGGGTACATATGAATACTGTCGCCATGCGCAACCCGGATATCTATAGAAAAATTGTAACTGGTTGTTTCCATAAGTAGACTCTCGAATGTGGAAGAGTCAGGTTGTATCCGGGGTCTTTGATTGATAACTGAAAGGACCAATACCCTATGCGAGTCTCAATGTTGCGATCAAGGTGTTGAAGTCAATCATGTGAGAAACAACCATTTGGAGAAGCACTGAGGACTCTTCTCGAAATGATTCGTAGGCACTCATCATGAATGGTGATGAGTCCAAGACACAGGGACCTCTAGGTCTATCCTCTGGAATAAATTTGGTTAGCGTCGACAGAGGGAGACCAGCAACTAACAAGGCAATGATGTTTCCTTGATAGGAGCGTGAGGTGTAGAACTGAAGTGTGGTAGTACTAATGGTAGGACTGACATACTTGTGGGGATGGGAAGTAACTGGGGTCATATAGTGGGTAGACTCAAACTTCCTTTGTTCAGAGCATGATGACATGGTTGACCTAGCAGCGTAGAAAAATGACTTGTAGGTGTGGGGATAATAGCTTTTAGGGACTGAATGGTATGTATTGACTCTGGGGGGGTCAAGCTGATGGGTGCTGTTGAGGGGTTCTCAAGGTGACATACTGCAGAATACTCTGAACAAAGGCGACCAAAATGGGGAAGCTGTCATATGAGTAGACGTGATCTGTTGTGGCACGGAGAAGCACCATTGGGTCCTTCTTCGTAGTTTTAATGAGCTCCAAGAAGGGATAAAAGTGTGCTCTGAAATGGTACTGTCCTGTGGATTTTGTGAGCCCAGGACTGTTCGTGCTCATTGGTGCTTTCATTTTTTAAGGAGTCTGAAAACGATAAGAAGACTCTGTAGTGGTTGTGACTACTATCCTGTTGGTTTTACGAGCCCAGGATGGTGGTTTCTCGTGGTCGCTTTCATGTTTAGAGAGTCTGAAAGCAGTAAGTGGACTCCATTGGTGTTCTTTTTCGTAAGTTAGTCTCCAAGGCCCGAAAAAGCATAAAATGATGCAAATGGAGAACTCTTCTAGCCGATGTGACTAGAGTATTCCTTTTTCGTAATTAGTCTACAAGGTCCGGAAAAGGGGTAAACTTATACCAGGTAGACGCCCTTTCAGATACGTTTAGCGAGCATGAAAGGAAGCAAGGTTGCTCGGCGATCTTTTCATTGTTTTAGGAGTCAGAAAAGAGCTTAACAGAAACTCCCTAAGTGCCTTTTTCGTAGAAGGGTTTGCTTGGCCCGAAAAAGGGATAAAATTATACCGAACAAAAAGGGATTGACGAGAGCGAGAAAAGGTCTCAAGCGTCATCATGAGTGTGGAAAACTGAATCCAGTGACGTAAAGATTGTCGAAAAGGGGCAACGGCCAATGTGGCACGCAAACCGAGGCGACGAGGGGGCATGGAAAAAATGCCCAAAAAATCTGGATGTGAGAACGAGAAATGATCTCAAGCATCATCACGAGCGCGGAAAACTGAATCCGGCGATATAAGGCTTGTTAACAACGGACGATGGCCGATGTGGCACGCAAACCGAGGCAACGAGGGGGCATGTGAAAAAATGCCCAAAAAATCTGGGTGTGAGAGTGAGAAATGATCTCAAGAATCATCACGAGCACGAAAAACTGAATCCGGTGATATAAGACTCGCTAGAAACGGACGACGGCCGATGTGGCACACAAACCGAGGCAACTAGGGGGCATGGAAAAAATGCTCGAAAAATCTAGATGTGAGAGCGAGAAATGATCTCAAGCATCATCACGAGCGCAGAAAATTGAATCCGGTGGTATAAAGCATGTCAAAAATGGGCGATGGCCAATGTGGCACGCAAACCGAGGCGACAAGGGGTGCGAAAAATGGTCAAAAAATGGACATGATGAAAACAGGAAAAAGAAAGGACTGGGATGAAGTTCAGTAATGGATGGTGGTGTCCATCCGGTTTATTATGGGTAAAATAGTTTGAGTTACAACCCGTTGTGTGGGTTGCGGAGGGGGTTGCCTTCCGAATCGGTCAGAATGTATGCCCCTTGTCCGAGGCAAGTGTGTATAATGTATGGGCCTTGCCACATGGACACAAACTTTCCTTTCCCGGTTTTGTCATGAGCCTGATCGTAGGCGAGGACAAGGTCCCCTTCAGAAAAAGTTATTGGGTGGACATGTTTATCATAATTCAATTTGGATCGGTTCTTAGCTGCTTCCATGTTTTGAAGGGTTGTGCGTCGATCTTCATCGGCCTGCTCCAGGAGTAGTAAGCGTTGTTCAATTGGGGCAGTGTCTGGTACGAGTTCAACGGCCATATGTAGGGTTGGAATCTGGAACTCAATGGGGAGGACAGATTCAACACCGTGAACTAAGTGGAAAGGGGTAAAACCGGTGGCAGTTTTAGTTGATGTGCGGTATGCCCATAGTGCCGGGAAGAGCATGTGGTGCCAATTTGACTTGTGTTTGTCTACAGTGTGCTGGAGGATGATTTTCAAAATTTTGTTTATCGCCTCGACTTGGCCATTTCCTTGGGGGAGTAGGCTGAGGAGAAATGGTGTTCATATTTCAGTAAGGTGGATAGTTCTTTCCAGACGGCGTCTTCGAAGTGAGAGACGTGGTCTGAGACAAGTTGCTTTGGCACTCCAAAACATGCGATAACATGGTTGAGAAAGAATCGTGCTGCGGTTTCGGCTGTGCAATTGTAAGTTGGCATGGCCTCCGCCCACTTGGTGAAATAATATACGACCACAATAATATGTTTGTGACCGCTGGCTGATGTGGGATTGCAATCAAGGAAGTCAATGGCCCATTTCCAGAATGGTCCGGCAGTAACGATTGGATGAAGGGGGGCGGGTCGGGTTCTTGCTTTGGGGGCAAAAAGTTGATAGTTTTGGCAATGTTTGGCTGCAGTGATGCAATCAGTAAATAATGACGGCCAAAAGTAACCTACACGAATGATCTTTTGGGCGGTGGCCATGACGGAGAAATGGCCTCCACAGGCATCGCTATGACAATCATTGAGGACTTGTTCTGCCTCACTATGGGACAGGCAACGTCGTAGGATGGTATCAACGTCGTGTCGATAAAGCACATCCCCTAAAAAGAGGTATGGGGGGGCGTGGTGACGTATACGACGACGTCCATCACGATCGATGTGGGGTCGAAATTTTTGCGTGCGGAGGTAAATTAGGATGTCACCGTACCATGGGTCATCGGAAGAAATAATGAAGATGTGATCATCAATCAGATCCGTTTGGATAGCAGGTGATGACGAAGAGGATGGGAGGTCAGTGATGAGATGGGAAAGCATGACAGCTTTGGTGCTCTTGGGAGTTTTGAAAGTGAGGTCATATTCCTGGAGGATAATGACCCATTTTGCAACACGACCTTGTAGGAGCCACTGGTTTAGGAGATAGACCATAGGGTTGGAGTCGGCGACGACTGTGGTATGACCGAGCAGAATGTAGTGTCACAATTTTTGGATGGAAAAGACTACAGCTAGGGCTAATCTTTCCTCGTATGGGTAACGTAGGGCTGGGCCAGACAAGGTCTGGCTGACGTAATAAATGACATGTTCTTGATGAGAGGCATCTTCTTGGACCAAGACTCCGGACACGGCATGTTCAGATGCCGAGACGTAAAGGATGAAGTCCTGAGAGAAATCCAGAGGGGAGATCAAGGGGGCTTGTGTGAAAGCTTTCTTGAAGGATCCGAATGCCGTGTCTGCTGGCTCATCCCAAACAAAGGGTATGTGGGTGCAAAGTTGATCCAGGTGGATATTGGTGGCCACCCACCTTTCCAACTGGCTCAAAACAGTTTTATGGCAATTTTGGTATTGTACTATTTTTAGCAGTTTTTCGGGTCCTGAACTTCCGGGGCCATTTTGAGGCCCTAAACGACCTTTTTTGGCAATTTGGGGGGGCCAAATGGTTGCCTTCGGCAAACATTTGGCCCCAGTCGAAAGTTGTAAATCTCGGATAGACCTTTCCAACGGGCTACCGAGCGCCCCAAACGGAGATCGTATGCAAAAGTTACGACCCCGGGAAGTTGATGTACTAACTTACCCAAACGGGGCCCACATGACTTTTGGCGCTTCATCTCCTAGGGTTAGGTTTTTGGATGTCTAGGGTTTTTGACATTCCTGTTTATTGTAAAAGGCCTTGAGAGCCTCATTGTAACCATCGTCTTGCGAAATGAGAGCAGCCGTCACATCTCTTCTCAGAGATAAGCCGCCACCATTCCAGCAAGCTTGTTTTCCGCTGCATTTTACAGTTCTAGCTTATTTCCTTATTGAATAGAAAACCAGTTTTACTGTATCTCTGTTATTTTGTGTTAAGCATCTGATAATAATCTGTATTCATTTCGTTCTGCTCATAAAATCCGGATCAAAAGTAGGCACAAGAATCCATGAACTTTGGTGGCGTAATCAGGCACGAAGCGACGAAGGAAATTGGACCGCCCCTACAAACTCTGGAGTTGTCGAAGCATGCACGGAGAGGGAAGGTCTAAGATGGCTTTGACTTTCACGGGATCAACAGTAATTCCATCCTGGGAAACAATGAAACCCAACAAACGGCCTGCAGGAACGCAAAAGACACACTTGTGTGGGTTCAAGCAAATTTTATATTTGTGACAACGCAGGAAAACTTGTCGGAGGTCGTTAAGGTGGTCTGATCATTTCCGGGAACGAGCTGTAAGGTCATCAAGATAGACCAGTAGGATATGGACCAAGTCGTGAAAACAATAGGTCATGGCCCACTGGAAGGTGGCACCAGCATTTTTGAGGCCGAAAGGCATGACATGATAGGAAAAGGTGCCGCATGGGGTAGTAAAGGTAGTCTTATACTGATCCTCCTTACGTATCTGAATCTAGTTGTATCTGAAAAAACCATCCATGAAAGACAGGACTTCATGTCCCGCATACGCATCAATGAGTTGGTCAATGAATGGCGTGGGGAAATTGTCTTTGGGGCAAGCGTGGTTTAAATCACGGAAGTCAGTGCATACTCTAAGGGTGCCTTGTTTTTTGTTGACAAGAACAGGGTTTGAAATCCATGTGGTATAAGCAATAGGATAAATGAATCCTGCTTCGCGAAGTTTCTCAACCTCGACTATAACAGCCGGGAGTTTGGAAGGATGAATGGGTCGCTGTTTTTTATGAACGGTGGGGACATCAGGCCATGTGTCAATGTGGTGTTCTATAATGGCTAGGTCAAGACCAGGCATTTCGGTATAGGACTAGGCAAAGACATCACGGAATTCTTGAAAAAACTTTTTATACGCCTGAGTTTCTGCTTGAGTGCAAGATGCGCCCAGCGAGATGAGCTCAGGTTTTCCAGGTGTGGTGGAAATATCAATTTGTATAATGGGGGAAATGTTTGACATGTTCCCTTCTTCGAAGGCATCTGATGCTGGGATGGGGTCCTTGAGCCAATCAACCTTAGTGGGTATGAAATCTTTCGATTCGACCGATAGCTGATTAGATGTGGTGGATGTAGACTCCTCTGGAAGGAAGTATGAGCGATGATGCATATCGTCCCATGGGTAGTCGGGTGCAGTGAGTGTTTCCAAAATTTGCTCATCAGTATGGAAGTAGTCAGACCATAAATCAAGGGGTTCTGGTTTGAAAGTGGTAGTCGAAGAGATCATATAGATGGTGTTAATCTCTCCGGATGAGGATGATGCGGGAGGGTAGATCTCCTCGATAGTAGGGGGCACCGTCTCAAGATCCAAATTATTCATCTCATAGAGAGCTGCTCTGTAATCTGGGATATCAGGATAGTGATGTGAGTAGTGGCTGTAAATACCTCATATCGCACATGGGTGGTTGGTGCGTAGTGATTTGTCACGAGGCATGGGGTTTGGGTCAATTTTGACAACCGGGATGTTGGGGTCATCGTCAAGCATTTGCATGTGTTCCTGTAATGCAGGTAACTATGGACACTGATTGGTTGGATGGCCTAACTCATCACATAACGAGCATTTTGGAGGACCACGAAATACGGGGGGAGGTTTAACTACCTTGGGTGGGGGTACCACAGTGTATGGTTGTGGGCCTCTACCCCTAGTGGGCCTGATGAGTGGAGCAGGATTCGTCGATGACGAAGGAGTAGTGATACTGGGAGTTGGTTGAGTAGAAGTAACAATGGGTTGCACCGGTTGCAGGATGAAATTTGGTGTCGGCGGAGGAATGGGAGGCGAAATATACCACACGGGTAATCCCAATGTTAACCCGAGGAGACTAAGGGTAGCCATAACTGGAGCGCTTACTACACCCGAGAGAGGGAATAGAAAGGGGATTGTGTGGATGGGTGTAACACCGATGTGACTAGGGATCAATGGTGGTTTAGGGAACAAGGGTGGTTGATTACCGGGTTTTTGTGTATTCTATGAAAGAGTACAGAGGTCAGCGACGTGGGTCTCTGGTGACGGTGGTGGAATAGATTGGAATGTAGAAGTCATCGGCGCCTCGGAGTAAAGTCCGGGTCCTACTGAGGAAACGAACGAGGTAGATGCACAACAAACAGGTTGTTCAACCATGGGGAGAACATTTTCAGGTGTGGCAGGGGCCTTGGGATCGTAGTAGGTAAGTTGGTCGACCTTGACCACGCGTCGCTCATGGGGGAACATCATAGTATGGAAAACGGATGAGGCAACAGCCCGCATGGCATACATGTAACTGCGGCCAAGTAAGAGGTTATAATTGAGTTGGGCATTGATGACCTCAATGTCAATGAGCACGGTTTTACCTGCCAGCTGGACGGGGACATTAGCTAAGAGACCTTGGGGTTGAGCCGAACGACCGTCGTAGGCTCGCAACGCAGTGGTGGACTGCTGGAGAGTAGGGGATCCCAACTTCTGCCAAACGAATGTGGACATAACGCATGTAGAGGCCCCTTCATCGATAATGCACCGATGGATGACAAGATTCCAAACGGAAACGGAAACTTGGAACGCTAAAGTAGAAGGTAAGCATGGTTCAGACTGGTCCGAATAGAATGCCATCAGTTGTGAATCATTGGGGTCAATGGCACCAATGGTAGAGAGTAAAGTCTTGCACTGTGAAGGACAATTTTTCAAGACTTCTAAAGCAGACATGGCTGCAAGAGATTGGGCTAAGTCGTCTACGATGTTGTAATTCAACGCAGCACGAGCGTTGGGATTATTGTTGATGCGACGAAGTGGGAAGCGAGGCGCTTTAGAAGCGCCATCGAGTGGAGTCGAAGGTATACGTAATGTCTGATCTGTGGGATGAACGTTAGTGTTCTTGTCGGCAGGAGGGGCTTCAGAGGTGGAGCCATATTGAATCCGACGGGTTTGGAGGTTGGCATCGGTGGTTGACATCATCAACAAGTGGTGAGTACCTGAATTGAACATGGGTTGATCAGGGGCTACATAAGTGATTTGTTGTGGTGGCACATTGCCCTGAGGGGGAGCTAACGGCTGAGCGTTCACTATACCTTGATTTGGAAAGGGGTTTTGTAGCACCAAAGGTTGATTTTGAGGTGGTGGAGGGTTGGGTGGCGGCTGAGGAGCCTCTTGTCCTTGACGATGGGCATCGTCAGTCCAAAGTTGTCGAGCTCGCTCCAAATGTGTACAAGCATGTGTGTAATGGCCATAGACCCCGCAAATAGAACAAGGATGGTTTTTTCTAAGGTTACCGTTTTTGGGCTGCCTAGGATTATGATCCAGATTCTGGTTGGGAGGAGCAGCATTGTTATTTTGCGAAGGATTGGGAGGTGGAGGACCTTGGTGTTGTTGTTGGTTGTTTTCGCGGTTACGTCCTCTTCCATGGTTTGGTTGCCCACCCTGGTTGCGCTAGTTGTTTTGGTGCTGGGGCTGGTTGTGTTGTGTGTACACTTGCCCTTGAGCAATGGGAGGATTTTGGTTTGCCGCAGGTGTAGGAGCAGGTTGTGGTGGATAATAAGCCGATGGTGGAGGTGGTCCAGTTACCTACTGGGGTTGTTGGTAACACTGAGCTATTGGAGGTGTTGGGGTAGCTGTCACAACTTGCTGCGGGTAATACATTGGTTGAGGTGCGGCTGGGGGGGCGTATGCAGGTGGTGCATGACCAAAACACTGAGGTGGACATGAGGGTCCATGGGTATGGTGGTGATGTGCCATGGGAGCATATGAACTGGTTGCTCTAGATTGAGATGTATCCCACGAAAGGTCGGGACCATGGTTAGGATGTGTAATGGAAAAGGGTTGGGGATGCGAGGCCATACGACCAATGATGTCATCAGTGGCATGGGATTCCCCCAGCGCATCATGTTGTGATGACTCATGCCGAGGGGCGTCTGGTATAATGGTATACAGATAACCCGACTAGGCGTAAATGAGGTCAAACTGTTGGGCTTTGAGGATGGCCTCTTCTTCAGAATGGGGTTGTTCGAATGACACATCCTTCGGAATGAGAGGGAGGAGGGATTTGAGAAACCAATCTAAGAAGATACAGTCATCTAACTTGATTTTGCAGAGGCTTCGGCATCGACGCCACTCATGAATGTGGTCAGTGATGTGGGTGGTCGTGTTCTGTCTGCAAGACAGTAGGATCTCAACTCCCGCATCATAGCGGATAGGTAACTGGAAGAACTGCAGGAAGGTCGAGGAAAGGGAGGTAAAGGTGGCATGCGTCCCATGGGGTTGCTCGATATACCACTTAGCTGCAGAGCCAGTGAAGGTGCGCTGTAACAGACGGAGGCGTACTGAGTCGTCCACTATGGAGTTGGAGGAACACCATAGATGGAAGGACATGATATGGTTCTATGGGTCCTCACCTACCTTGCCCTCAAACTTAGGGATGTCGGAGGGGACTTTGGTGGGCATTTGAGGCCACGCAGGATCGTGTCTGATGGGATCATTAGTGAGCCTGGCTAAGTCTGGTAAGTTCAAACTCGCCATGTATGGTAAGCTAGCAGATGAATGTAGCATAGTGACTGGGATATGACTAGTCATGGTGGTATGATGTGGGGGTCCAGTAGCGCCTAAAGGTATGCTAGGTATTGAAGGTATATGTCCTCCAATAGCTGTGGTCTAGTAAGGGCCAGCATTTCCAAGTGCACCATGGGTTACACCAGGGTTAGGAATAGCAGTAGGGATTCCTGGAATTTGGGATGTGGTAACCAAAGGGGGTGTGACCCCTATGTTGGGAATACCCATAACAGGTGGTGGCCCTGTGTTGGGAATTCCTATAACAGGAGGTGGCCCTGTGTTGGGCAATCCTAAATGTGGAGTGTCCACCATATTAGGCATACCTAGGGGGGTGGTGGTTTCCATGGATGGCACCGTAGCAGAAGGGTCTGTGGATGTATCACCTATGGTGTTGGTAAAAAGTGGGTCGAATTGTGTCCCAGCCATGAGGTTGGTTGGTAATAACTCGGTAGGGTTTTTGGATTCTACCTCTAAATCAAATGTGAAGTGAGGCGTGTCAGAATCGGATGACTGTCTATTTGACCGATGATGTGTCGAGTCAAGGGATAAGTCTCGGCATCTGTGACGTGGCGAGCCAAGTAGACTGAAGTCTGGGAGTTCTCCCTGAAGACGACGAGAGCGTCTAAAATTCTCAATGGTGAGAAATAAGTTTTTTGTGGAAAAATCTTCTGTGTAAAATGGTAATATATAAAAAACTCAAAACCCTAATGCAACCAAGGGTGCAAGAAGGGGAGTGAAAATGAAGGATCTCAGGCCAAAAAATCAACCTCAAGAAGGCACTTATTATAGCAGCTGTACTACAATAAGTGGAGGGATGCAAAAAATGGTCAGAGTACCAACATGCAAACAGCTTCTAGAAAAAATAGGTGCAACTAGACCAAAGGTGGATTGTATCATGCAAACACCTAACTAAAAGTATTGTGAATCAACAAACTATATTCTCTGCAAGGTGATAAAATCCAAGTCAGACAATATTGAGTGTTGAGTCAACGGCTAGATATCCCCCTACAGGGAGGGACACCGGGTAATCAATCCTAAATAATGGCTACTAGGATACTCCGTTCATGACACGTCCAGAAAAGGTAAATCTGTCGTTTGGTCCTTTTACCACAATACCCCAATACAGGGATATCCCGAGAACTACGAATGGTAGCCTTCGGTTACTGAATGGATTTCAGTATTCCACTCAGACTTCCGGAACCATCGTCGCGACTTCAACCCTCCTAGGGGAGAGGCCTTTCGATAAATTGGTTATGACCGTGCCAATAAATACTAGGAGATTTTGGTTCCCTAATGGACAACAGCTATGTCTCAGATGTAATAACTAAGGGGTGTTATTGGAACACCTATCCCTTCAATACTACCTAGCTACAAAGTTCTTTTAATGTTCCCCAGGTGGGGTTAAAAGTGGGTTGAAATTAGGGTAAGTTTTAAGGCTCAGTTTAAATTATGTGTTTGAGTGGGTGCAAGTGTGATATTTTAAACTCAGATTGAAAAAGTAAATGCTAAGTATTCAAAAAACAAAGGATTTTTTGAAATAGAAAAGCAAATAATATGACTTTTTCAATAAATGGAAATTAAATGCTTTGCCAAGACTATTCAAAAAACAAAGGATCTTTTGAAATAGGAAAGCAAATAATATGACTTTTTCGATAAATGAAAATTAAATGCTTTGCAAAGACTATTCAAAAAACAAAGGATCTTTTGAAATAGGAAAGCAAATAATATGACTTCTTTAAGAAATAAATGGATTTCTTTTTCAAAAAATTGCTATGGGAAAAATATCAAAGAAGTAAACAGCAAAATTTTAATCTAGATAAAATGCAAATAAATCATTCTTTCAATTTCTGAAAATTTTTAAAAAGACTTTTTCAAATGTGCTTTCTAAATAGTAAAATTTTCCTATGACTGTAAACAATGCTGGAATCCTAGTACTGTAAAATGTGCTATGTGGGCAGAAAAAACAGTAAAAAATTAATTTTTTAAACGGATCAGCCGAATGAAAAAATTGGTATCGCGGGTTTTGACAGAACAGCCGCGATGGATAGCGCAGGTTTCTGTCGCACAGTCGCGATGGATAGTGCGGGTTTCAGCCTCGAAGCCGTGATGGACCGCGTGAGATTTCGTCACACAGTCACGATGTGCAGCGCGGAAAATGTCCGCGAAGCCGCAATGTGCAGCACACTAATTGGCCACGAAGCCGCGGTGAATCGCGTGGAAAAAGGCCGCGCAGTCACGATGAGCTACGCGACTATTGGGAAAAAAGCCTAGAGGTGAAAGCCGTACACGGACGCCGAAAAATGAACCCGAAAATTGAGAATTTCGGGCTGTTAATCGCTAAAAAATGGGCCAAGGTCTAGAACATCAATGGATCTGCTGTCTAGAGTGGCAGATCTATGAATTAAACTAACTAATACTATCAAAAACTAAGATGTAAGCAAAAGTGAGATCTAAAGATTCGAAAACCAGTGGAGTCGCCAAAAACTGTTGGCTTGGTTTTTCAACCAAGCTTAGTGCTATGGGCACCTGCTAACTAGTAGCAGCAGTTTCAATATTAAGCAAAAACAATAAACTAAATCTAAAACTAAAACTAAACTAGCATGTGCATCTTTGAATTAAAAAACAAGAACAAGAAATGTAAGAAATAATTTTGTATTGAAAATGGGGGCAAGCAAGTGCTTGCAATAATAATACCTCCAAATGAAGAAGGTTGTTGAGTAGCTCCAAGGATGAGCAGCTCCAAACTCCAAAGGGTCCTTTCTCCAAGGTTGCTACAATGGCCAAAAGCTCAAGGGATATTTTGGCAGCATGAGGATAGGAAGATGTATGGATGTGAAATGAGGAGCCCCTACCACCTTTTTATAGGTTTTGGTGGTGGGGAATACCATTTGTGGTTTTGTGGAAACCAATGGTATTGACCAACATGGTTTAGGTACTTTTCCCTCCTTTTTCCTTTTTTAAATAAAATTAATATTTTTATTCCCTTTTTAATATTTTTGGGAATTTTGGACCCTTTTTGAGGGTTTTTTATGCTTTTTTAGGAATAATAATCTTTTTGAGTGGGAAAAGGGGTGTACTAAGGTCTTTTGGTGACCTTTTGTTGGCTTTAGAGGCTTAGATGGTGGAAAAATTGGACAAATGGGTCATGTGAATAAGGGAATGAGCTAGTGAGCAGTTTTTGGGTGTTAACAAATATGAAACTGCCTTTCGATTACAGTGAATACAGATCATGAAGGGAACTTCTAGATTAAACAATATCACCTCTTGGAATATTCGTTGCAGAGTTTTAGTCATCCATTCATTCTTGGATTATGTCCTGATCGATCTATCATTATTCTATAACGCACCAGACAAGCACCCATATATCTTTGTGAAATCCCCTATTTCCCATTTTTGTTATGGTTTCAGCTCTACGAAACTCTCATTGGTCATAATCACAGTTCCTTGCATCCTCCTTCGACTTCTTAACTGATAGTATTCTAAGAAACTCCCGTTTAAAATATTATTTTGATTCCTATGGGAACAATTTTTGGCGTAAATAACTGATCTAGAGGTTTCCAATGTATACCCAACTACTTCGCGGTTCAAGATATCAACAAAACCCCTATTCACCAGCCCTTTTGGCAATAGGCTACATGCAACCTGAGGTCTCACCCAAGGTGAAGTTGAGGGGGTGGTTGCAGAATCAGGTTTCCGCAACCTAGTGATGCGAGTGTTAAAGGGAGGGATGTGCAGCGTGGTAACAGACTCTTGCTGCAGACAACCGGCTACGTGAAGTCTCTACTTCATGTCAAATACTTCGGCAAGCAACGATGCTTGCGCAACTAGCGTGTCCAAATACTGTGTTGTATGGCATGCTTTATGTGTCACGATGATAAGCTATTGACATCTTATCTCGTAGCACTCACAATGGGTCAATGCGTCAAATAGACCACGCATACAATTGCAAAACACAAGAACAATCACACTACACATAATTTAATGTGGTTCACCCCCCGGATGGAGGCTACATCCACAAGAACTATTGTTATATTTGTCTTTAGGGAAGGGTACAATAGTTCTTAGCCTGTGCACTCAACTGCAAACTCTCTTCTCTCTTAGATAGGTCTTTGCGCACTCAGCTGCAGAGCCTTCACAATAGCTTCAAGCTTACAAGTTCTAACAATGTTCAACAATGACTAAAATGAAGAGTAACCCTTCCCTTACAAAATCATGCCTTATTTAAAGATCATGCCCATAGGTCATGTCTTTACAATTCGTAGGCAAAAACCCTTAGGTTTACAAAACATGGCATGCCTAACTTCCATCCTAACTGTCATCGTCGACAGCTTGCTTCGCCTACTCTAGACCTTCCACCTGGGCCACTCGTGGCTCACACGTTCTTCTGACAGTTCCAGTCCTCAAAATGCTTACAACTGCATCATGGCCTGTCCATTTCTGCTTGCCCCGCATGCCTATCACTGTCAACGTAGTGGCCTAGCTTCTCAACTGCCTGTTGCCACTCTCTCTGAGAGGTCCCTTCCATCCTTCTTCGTGCTCCAATATAGGTCACTTTCTCTGCTTGACCTTTCCTTACATTCTTGACCCAAAATGGCAATTGCGTGACATCTTCGCATTAGCATACTGTGCAACTCTTCCTTTACAACTACTGCTGCACGACAATGCACAATTCTCAAAACTTCTTTCATCCCTTGTCGCAGCGCGTAATGCGCGATTTTTTATACTTGTATATTTTCTAACCCACTTGGGCCCCACCCAACAGGCCCCTAACACTCACCTGTGGCTTGTCCCGAGCCACTTCCGCCTACGGATTCTGGTGCTGCATCTTCCTCCATAACTAGCTTTGAAGTAAAGCTTTGTAGAGTACTTGCTAACTCTGCGACTATGTTTTTGGCCTTTTGCTCGAATCCCCGAAGACTCTCCTGCGAGACCGCTTCCTTGGCCACCTGCTCTTTCATGGTTCCTTCCACTTCCTGTAGTTGAATCTATGAACTTTTCACCGAATTGCTGCATCAATTTGAGGCCTTCTTGCTCAATGGGCTGCAACCTGGCAGATGCAACTGCCTCTTTCTCTCTAAGTGCCAGCAGCTCTTTTTCCAGCTCTTTGACTTCATTATACTACTGTACTTTCTCCCTGGCTGGTGCAGTCTTTACTTTCACACTTGTAGTGTCTACCTGCTGCTATGCCCGCTGCAACTCTACCTTTATCTCTTGAAGTGTGGGGTCCTCATTCAGCCCTGTTATTGTTGTAGTTGTCTCTTTGAGTAATGTTTGGCATTTCGTCACTTTCGACGAAATGCTATCCATGGTTGCTTTCACTTCTTCGACTGGAGCTGTGCACTGATATGGTGGGATAACGGAGTGCCTGGCCCCAGCTCTACAATCTTTCCTTTGTAAGAAGTCTCCATCTTTATCATCTTGGAAGTGAGGGACTCTACCTTGGCCCCAATTTTCTTTATTGCGTCCTCTACATCATCCTCCTCTACACATTCCTCTATCTTCGCGCAGACTGCTGAAATGACCTCTTTCAGCTTATGGTCTTTTTCCCTGGCCGAGCTCAGCTCTTGCTGATGGTGAGTTGATTCTTTCCTTACCTGATTGATATCTTCAGTTAACTGTGTGCACTGATCATATGAGGCAAGGCCTCTCTCATGAATTTCTTTCGCAACCTTTATGTGCAAATCATTCAAGTCTTCTAGGGGCAAATCCCCAATATTAAGGTCAATGCGTGCGGTCTTCATTGCCTCTTTAACTGATTCATTCGGATAAATGAGGTAGCTCGGTTCAAGGTTCAACATCCGTGAATACTTACTTATAGCAATAGGCAGTCTTCTTTGTGCACTTGGCCCCATGACTTCCTGTCAGAATCTGAACTTGGCTGCCCCAATCCCATTTCCGCTACCAATGTCTTGACCTCCTCCATAGCTTGGATTATGGTTAACTGCAGTTTTTCTTGTTTGGCTTCTTTTTCTGCACGAGTCTCTTCCCATACTTCATTTATTTTTGTTGCGATTATCTCACAGTTGTCTGGGTGTAGCTATGGCCCAAACTCGGGTTTTTCAGATTTCCTCTTTGTTCGTCGGCTTTGCGGTTGCGCGGGGCTTTCAGTGGCCTTCCTTTTTCTTGTTGCCATTTCTGTGGGCTCGCTTTGAGCCGAGACCATTTCTTCAACAATGGGAGTACCATCTGGTAGACCTCCCTCCTTTCTATTTCCTGCTTTTGTTTCTTTCTTATCCTCCTCTTTCCTCTCCTCATCCGAGTCTTTCACATCAACTTTTTTGAAGATGGGTTCGACATGTTGTTCGTAATCAGAATTGGGTTCAACATGTTGTTCGTAATCAGACATATCATCCCGTGATGCGGGAAATTTCCATTCCACATCCCATCACTCTATCATCTGCTCGATTGCTTCTGATCCAACTGATAAAACCCTCGATACCACAATTCTTCCTCTGTGTCAGCCCTAGGCTGAATGGATGACCGATGTCTCTTCGCCTTAAACCTCATGAGGCAGGTGTAGGTGTCATTCAATGGTCTTGCGATTCATGGTGTTGAAAGAATCACATCGCGCACTTGGCGATAATAAACATAAAAGACTTCAGTCATCTGCCGTTGTCTGAACACCTTCGAGCTCATCCATAGGTTACTGAAGTGTGTCCCACGACCCTATCCTGTTAAGGTTGCGATGCCCTGATACCCATCCGGCTCCTTCCAGCCTACAAAGGCTATCAGTATGAGTATCCAACCGAAATGGAATGTTGTTCCCTCATCCTAGGTGTCCTCAACGTCTGCTAGAAACTCATTGAGTAGATACTAGCACCAATTGTAAGATGTTTGGCGCAATGTTTTCACTGCCAACTTGATCGCGACTGTGGGTACCTCAGGTGGCCGACATTTGCGTAGTACCTTTCCTGCGAGCAACTGAATGGTAAATTTTGTGTCGCAGTCATTGATATCATTGGTCGAGAATCCACACTCCTTCTGGACCATGCCGAATTCCTTCGCAACTTCGGTGGAGAGAGCTTTATCCTGCGTCCTCTTTACCATTAGGTTGCGAGGGTCCTCTCCACACTTGTTCAGGTTCGTGATCTAATGTATCAGATCTATGCTAATTTTGACTGGTGTATCCAGCTAAAAGAAGCCTTCGTGCACGCAAGACAGCAATGTGCGCACTACTGCCCAATACTCGGCGCTTCTAGGAAAATGCAGCATTTGCAACAAATTCAATAAACCTGATGGTTGGAGGGGATTAGCCAATCTTGGACCTGGAGGCTTTTGACTCCAGTCTGATCATCAACTACTCGATCAATGTAACCATCAGGTCAAAAATTTGGATAGATAGTTCTTCGGTTTTTCCAATGTGCTCTGCAGTAGGTCATGGTCTTCCAGCTTACAGTTCGGTAGTTCGCCCAGTAGGTTCTCAACAACCTTCACCTGAGTAGAGATAATTGGGACCAGGATGTCATATTTCACATTTTTATCCAGATGCACCGGAAATGCGTCATCCTTCGGCAGAGGGATATAGTCTGGCACTAGATAGATAGGTTGGTTATGAACTGTGGCCGACTGCTAATTCACTGGTGTGCCTGATCCTCCCTGCTGTGTAGCTGGTTCTTTCCCCTTGTTGGCCCCTATAGCCTGCCTTGCAAAAATTTTGGATGAGGCTCCCTTCATGGCCATCATAACTCCTAAAATTCCTGATTGCTCAAATAACTAGAACAAACCGTGCAAGTCATTCGGCTCGCTCATACGCTGCTCTTCGCTCAACTCTTTGGTAGCTCCAACAACAATGCACAACACTTCGTAAAGTGGATAAGTGGCTGAGTGACGCCATATTTATAGCCTAAGTAGTTCTGCAACGTGGCCTTCGACGGTTTTAGAGGCACTAAATGCCATATTTATTATCAGCTCATGCGTATGATCTCGGGCTTGTCATCCGATCCTCCTCATCATGCCAATGCTATTTCCTTAAATGCGAAAAGGTTTCCAGGCAGGTTGGAGTGTCAACTCCATCAAATCAGCATTAATTACTCGACCTGGAAACTAGATTTCGGTACTACATTAGTTATTTCAGCCTTTATGGTGCTCCAAAGTGTCTCATCCGCTCTTAAATTTTTAATTTTGCAAGTGCCGCCAACTTGGTTAACGACCCACTAACCGACCGACACATGTTATGGTAACAGTTCCCGTCATGATGTGCTGGCGGTCTCGTACGAGTGTCACTTCTGGGCATCCATGCTTCTCTCTCTTCTGCACGGCTATCGTTCTACCTTGACTACGCGATGAGTATTTGGACTTGTCTTGCGTGACTGCTTTCTCCTTTTTTTCTTTTTTATGTCCAACTTTAGCAGTGTTGCGTGGTACGCCTCCCTTGATCATACAGGATTCTACGTCGACGGACTATCATGGTAAAGCTTTAGTCTGATACCATTTATCAAACTTGGAAAGGTATCTCCAGCTAATGTAGCTAACTCGACTGCGACACCATTAGTAACATGCATTACAGTATATGGGCCAAGCAAATGCATCTTAAATTTTCCAGGAAATTTCATGAATTTGCTATCATATAGGAGGACTAGATCACCTACCTGAAAGCACTTGTTCTTGATATGGCGGTCATGGCATGCTTTTTCACGTTCCTTTTGGACTTGTTGGTGGAAGCCTGTGACGAAGCGATCTTCCTCCAGACCAACCAAGTGTGGTAGCCTTTCTTCTAGCGGTGCGGGGTCTTCCATGCCTGTAAACGCAGCTATTCTCAAGCTGGGAATGATGTACTCCATTGGAATTATTGCTTCTTTCCCATAGGCCAACCTAAAAGGTGTATGGCCAGTTAGTTTCTTGCATGTAGTCCTGTATGCCCATAATACAGATGAAATGCACAGGTCCCAATCGTCTTGATTGACGTTGCATATATTGGTTAGCACATTCTCTAGTACTTTATTGAACGCTTCAACAGTTCCATTCGCCTATGGATGATAGGGCGTGCTGCGCTGGTGGTGAATGTAGAACTCTTCGGTCAAAGATTTAATGGTTCTATTTAAAAAGTGAGTGCCCTAATCACTAATCAAAATCTTTGGGCATCCGAACTTTGTCAAGATGTTCTCATAGATAAACTATGCAGCTGTAGCTACACTACAACCTTTCATTGGCTTTTCTTCTGTTCATTTAGTGAGGTAATCGGTTGCAGTAATAATGTACCTCACACCAGTTCGCTTCCCTGGTGGGTTAATAGGTCCCACAAAGTCAATAGCCCATTTCTCAAATTCCTGCAATGTTACTTGTGTATTTAATGGCATTTCATCTCTGCGTGATGGCTTTCCTGTCCTTTGACAAACATCGTAGCTCCGAAAATGTTCCTTCCAATCCTTATGAATAGTAGACAACCATAGCCTTGCGACCAATATCTTTTGCATAGTAGCCCTTCCTGCATAGTGACCTCTTCTGACTCCTGAATGCGCATCAGCTAATATGAATGGTTTCTCATGTTCTACTACACATTTGCGCAATACTTCATTGGGTCCCAACTTGTATAGTTGGCTTGCAATAATGGTGAAGTCTGTGGCACACACTACCAGCTACTTCTTTTGCTGCGTAGTGAACTGTGTAGGTGCAAACCCAGTGGTTAAAAATTTAATGATGTCCTTATAGTAATCATCCACAACATGTATAGAAAACAACTGCACACGGGCAAATTGTCCACCAGATTTGTGGGCTCTTCTCTAGACTCAATCCTAGACAAATGATCAGGTCCTAAATTCAACCTGCCTAGCTTAACAAAAATTTCAAAGTCATACTCCTGAAAGATTAGTAACCATCTACATATGCGCCCCCCTAACACTGGCTTATTGACCAGGTATTTCAAATCAAAATAGTCAGTGAACATAGAAAAGTGCGCACCAAGCAAATAATGCATGAACTTCTGCAACACATATACCATCGCGATTCCTTCTCTTTCAGTGGTGGTATAATTGTTCTCAGCAGATGAAAGCTTCCTACTGGAAAATGCGATGGGATGATCAATACCTCCCTCTCTTGGCAGAGAAAGAACAATGCCTAATGCTATACATGAAGCGTCAACATGGACATCGAATGGCTTCTCCTAGTCTGGAAAAACTAGGATCGGTGCAGTGACCATCTTCTCTTTCAGTGTGTCAAAACCTTATTCGCATTCTTCGTTCCATATGAATGGTACATCTATCTTTAACAACTTCTCCATAGCTGCGGTGATCTACGCATACCCCTTTATGAACTTCCTATAATAACTGGTATGCCCCAATGTAGTGCGCAACTGCTTGACTGAATTTGGTGTAAGGAAAGTTTATAATGACTGCGATCTTGGCAGGATTTACCATCAAGCCTTGTTTGCACACAATGTGTCCCAACAAAGTTCCATAGGGAACACAGAAAACACATTTATTCATATTTAATGAAATTTGATGTTGTCTGCATTTTTCCAGCATCATCTTGAGGTTCGCGACATGGTTCTTTAGTTAACCAAAAATAATCCAATCATCAAAATAAACTTCTAAGAACTTATGTACGAAATCTTTAAATGCTACGACTACCACTCTAGAAAATATGGCAGGTGCGTTCTTCAGACCAAAAGGCATCACGGTGTACTGGAACGACCCCCATTCTGTAGCAAAAGTAGTCTTGTGTCTATCTGCACAATCAATCTTGATCTGGTGGTATCCAGAGAATCCATCAGTAAAAGAATAGGCCTCATTCCCTCCAACATTATCAAGTACTTCATCTGTGAAATGGGTAGGAAATGGGTCATGCATTGAATCATCATTTAGTTTTCTGAGATCCACACAGATCCTGATTTCGCGTTTTTCTTTCTTATCCTGAATAACCATCGGGTTTATCCACTCAGATTCTTTAACAGACTCAATGATCCCGACATCGAGCATCTTATCGAGTTCTGCCTTAACTCGTTCTTTGTAGCGTGGGTTTAGTATTTACGGTCTCTACTTTACAGGCTTCGTGCCAGTCTTAAGAGGAATTTTCATCACTCCTAAGTCTCCCAAAATACCTTTCATTTATGTGAATTTGGTTGGGAATAATTCTTGATATTCCTATAGTATGCCTGTGACCTCTTCAACTGTGTCTTCATCCCAATAGTCTCCGATAGTTGTGAACTTTGGCTCTTCATTGGTGCCAATGTTTACTTTTCTTGTTATCATAGATCCACTCATATTCAGAATTTCCAGTGGAGGTCCTTCTACCTTGCGCGCTCCCTCTGATTCAGGTATGTTTATGTTACACAGTTCCTCCTCATCACTGTCTTCTTTATCCTCCGGTTCTTTAGCGAGGTTATAACAATCAAGAGCATGCTCTAGCTGCTCTTCCCATTCTGGTTGTAGGCATGCAGGTATGTTGTCTTCTTTAAAGAATTCTTCTAGAGTCATGTTTCCCTGTGTACGATATGGTCTAAATATTCGTTCCTTAATAACCTACAATGCTTCATTGATACTTGGATGTTCATATTCAAAGCTAAAATCTTTCTGGAAGCTCGCAGTCAGGACAGACCAATCTGCGGTGTCTCTGCACAGATCTGTATCCAGGTACCACTTCTTGGAATAGGTTCTTCTAATGTGTGCACAAACAGATGCACCCATTTTGTTTATGGCCAATCCGCCCAAGCTTGTACACAAACTTCAATATTATCCCTTGGATCCGTCTATCCATCTCATAGTCCCCAATCTGTGCAGTGAACCTCATTTCCCTTCCTGTTCTTTTGGGACTATGCCATGGGCAGTCCCCCTTTCACTCCATGGCTCATACGGATTGAGTGGTTTTTTAAATTCCACGATAGCATTTGCGCTCTTTAATAGCTTCGTACAACTCCGTAGGAACTGCACAACGGAGGTTCCAGTGTCTAGTGCAACGCACATCTGATTATATGCCAGTGGCATATCCACTATTCATGGTGCTTCGCTACGTAGCGGGATTCTCATTGACTCAGGTGCTGACTCTCGAAGGATATCCTGTGCTTCTATAAATGCTCCTTTAATTTTATGTAGGTCCAGACCGGGTGTTTTCCCAACAACTTTTCTAATCCATACTGGGTCTCTAGGAGTCTTCTTAGAATCCACCGTTCCAAAAGTCGAAGCTTCTACGCCTCTATCTCTTCCTATATCGGCACCACTATGCGTTACCACGTTTACGCTTGGATCTGCAGTTCTTATCTCTGCTGCGATCAACTGAATGTTAGGGTTTGGTGGTTCCGTCCTTCTTCGTTTCTGCATTTCTACCTCTAGCATAGGACAGTCTTCAATAGCATGCTCAAATGATTTATAGTAACTACACGTAGTGCATGGGTTTGTACAATCTCTAGATACATGACCTGGCTGGCCACAGTTATAGAAAATTACCTGGTCACGGTCTCTCCCCTGCGTTGGGACAACATTTCTTCCTCTCCTGCGGTATCCACCACCACGGCCTCTATATCCACCCTGATCATAGTGGGAATTTTCCTATTTTGGTTGATTTTCTTCTTGTACGCGGTACATTCCAGCACCTTGCATTGCTTCCATATCTCGCTTTCTTTCATTCATCAGCTCATATGCGCAACAGTTGTATTCGTCATGTCCAATTGACTTACAGAAATTGCAGTATAAATTTTTAGCTGTCTTTATGTGTTTCTGTATCAGATAATAGTCATCAGGTCTGTGTCCTCTAGTTCTACAGATTTCACACCATGGCGCGTGATTTTGATTCATATTCATTGGGTTCAGCGCACCACTGTTAACATAACCCTAAAATAAGGGGCAATGTTCTTTGGTGTGGCCTTCTCCCTTACATCCTGTACACCAAACTTCGTGTCTCTGTTCTTTTCCATTCTTCATACCTTGCAATTCTAATGTCAAGGTGGTCAACTAGATCTGGATCTGAGACATCCTAGAGCTAGTCTCACCGATCGGCGAAGCCTCTAGCTTCATCGCGATCTCTAAGGCCTCTTCCTGTGACACAACCTTCTGCTGCATCAATCGTTGTCTGATGTGTGTCAAGAGTGCACCAATAAACCATTATTGGTGTTGTTGTGGAGCTATAACAAAGCTCACTTGGTCCAACAATGTCTTAAATTTTTGGTCAAATTCCAAGACCATTTTGGTAGGTTTCTGCTTATATTATTTTGTCTCTATTATGCGTTGTGACTCAGATTTCGGTTTCTTAAATTCTACTACGAGTGCAGCCTTGATTTATGTTAGGGTTCTTGGCTGTGCCTCATAATGTTTCATAAACCAATGCAATGCTCTGTCTCTTAAAGTAGTGATGAGCTGCGCTCTCTTCACAACATCATCCTAGACTTGCTTTATATTCCATACGGCTTCACATAGAAACCAATGTTGATCAGGGTCTTGTAGACCCATTCCTTTGAATATCGGCAGTTTGATTTCGTTATTGTTCATTCTCCTTTCTAGTTGTGGAGCTCCTTGACTAGTGTTCTGATTCTGCACAGAGATCTGAGTGGAAAATGTAAAGGGAATACTTGGAATAGTGCTAGGGATATTACTCGGTGAACTATTCTGAGACTGGGTCTTCTGAATTGCGATAGTCTGAGTAGCCGTTCCTGCAGTGCTACTTGTATTAACGTTCTGTGGGGTGGGCTGCACTATGCTTGCAGCGGGTGGGTTCTGAGATAGCGGAGTCACGATATTTGCAATCAGCGGGTTCTGAGGTGTAATAGGGTGGATGCTCGATGATGACAGTGTGGTCTGATTGGTAAGGTCACATGGGATTTCGGTATTCACGTGGAGTCTAGGTCCTCCAAGATTCTTTTCTTTATTAAACTTATATCTCTTTCCACTTCTCAGATTATGGGTTTCTTCGTCAGAATCACTATATATACTTTCTACCATGACAGAGTCAAAAATATTACTACATTCTTAAGATGCCTTTCTCATCTAAAAGCATTTTAATGTATAGACTAAGATTGTTCAGGTACTTACCTCTGAATCCTTCGAAAAAGTATGCTTCAGCTTGGCTGTAGGATTTCAGCATATCTACAGCAAATTCTGTTACAAATCCTTCAAGTATGCTATCAACCTAGAAGTCGACTACTCGCGACAGTGGGTTGTCTATTGCTTTGAGCTGTGCAGTGAGCTCTGGAGTCCACTATGTTGGTACTCCTCCTTGAAAGAGGTTTTCCTTTCTGTGAGTCGTGATATCCACTCGTGCAGCTCGTTTCCAAACGAAGCCCAAAATATCTCATGAATATCTTTCCATAAATATCTGTTCAACCACTCTACGTCAGATAGATGCGGGTGTCTATTTTCTTTCTTTTCAAAAGCTCTTTCGGTCTTATCACACCAATCCCAGATCTCCTTTTTTGGATGCCAATTGTCTGTACCCAATGGGAACTGATATTCTTTGTCACACATTACTTTCTAAGCACACTATCGCATCAGTGAGTCTTAGCCGAGAAACAGAACCATTTGTTGGCGTAAATAACTGATCTAGAGGTTTCCAATGTAGATCTAGGTACTTTGCAGTTCAAGATACCAACAAAACCCCTATTCAGCAGCCCTTTCGGCAATAGGCTGTGCACAACATGAGGTCTCACCCGAAGCAAAGCTGAGGGGGAGGTTTCAAAATTAGGTCTCTGCAACCTAGTGATGCAAGTGTTAAAAGGACGGATGCGCAACTTGGTAACAAACTCTTGCTGCAGACAACCGACTACGCGAAGTCTCTACTTCGTGTCGAATGCTTCGGCAAGAAGCGATGCTTGTGCAACCAGTGCATCCAAAGACTGTGCAGTATGGGATGATTTCTACATCGTGACAATAAGCTATTGACATCTTATATCGCAGCACTCACAATGGGTCACCGCGTCAACTAGATCGTTCATGCATTTCAGGACTTATTCAACTCCAATCAACCTTACTTAATGATCTTTCTTCATTCAATCAACACTTAGGTGATTATAGTTATGATATATGTAAATGAATGAACATACGATACTGCGCGCGCCAACGCTACGCTCAATTACAATGCTTAACTATGTGATTATCCAACAGATTCATGCATTCAAGACTTAGAAATGCTAAATAGTTAACATTCATCCACACATGTATTACTTAACATATTATTCCCATCATCCTTTTGGTGAATATATATAAAAGCAATCACATAATAGATAATTGCAACATTAAGCATCCATACTAAGCAAATGTACAATTCCAAAACACAAGAACAATCACACTACACAGAATTTAACGTGGTTCACCCCCCGGATGGAGGCTACGTCCACAAGAACTATTCTTATATTGGTCTTTTGGGAAGGGTACAAAAGTTCTTACCCTGTGCACTTAGCTACAGACTCTCTTCTCTCTCAGATAGGTCTCTGCGCACTCAGCTGCAGAGCCTTTACAATAGCTTCAAGCTTACAAGTTCTAACAATGTTCAACAATGACCAAAATGAAGTGTAACCCTTCCCTTATAAAATCATGCCTTATTTATAGATCATGCCCATAGGTCATGTCTTTACAATTCGTAGGCAAAAACCCTTAGGTTTACAAAATGTGGCGTGGCTAACTACCAGCCTGACTGTCACTGTCGATAGCTTGCTCCACTTACTCCAGAGCTTCTAGCTGGGCCACTTGTGGCTCACACGTTCTTCTGACAGCCGCAGTCCTAAAAATAGTTACAACTGCATCATGGCCTGTCCCTTTTCGCGTCGTCCACCTGCCTATCACCATCAACGTAGTGGCCTAGCTTCTCAACTACCTGTCGCCACTCTCTTTGACAGGTCCCTTCGGTCCATCTTCATGCCCCAAAACAGGTCGCTTTCTCTGCTTGACCTTTCCTTACATTCTTTACCCAAAATGGCAATTGCGCGACATCTTTGCATCAACATACTGCGTAACTCTTCCTTTACAATTACCGTTGTGCAACAATGCACAATTCTCAAAACTGCTTCCATCCCTTGTTGCAGTGCGCAATGTGCGAATTCTGATACTTGTATATTTTCTAACCCACTTGGGACCCTAACACTCACATGTGGCTCGTCCTGAGCCACTTCCGCCTGCAGATTCTGGTGCTGCATCTTCCTCCATACCTAGCTTTGAAGTAAAGCTTTGCAGAGTACTTGCTAACTCTGCGACTATGTTTTTGGCCTTTTGCTCGAATCCCCGAACAGTTTCCAGAGTTTCCTATGAGACCTCTTCCTTGGCCACCTGTTCTTTCATGGTTACTTCTACTGCCTGCATTTCTATGAACTTTTCATTGAATTGTTGCATCAATTCGAGGCTTTCTTGCTCAATGGGCTACAAACTAGTAGATGCAACCGGATCTTTCTGTCTAAGTGCCAGTAGCTCTTTTTGCAGCTCTTTGACTTCATTATACTTCTGTACTTTCTCCCTGGCTAGTGCAGTCTTTACTTCTGCGCTTGCAGCGTCTACTTGCTGCCGTGTCTGCTGCAACTCTGTCTTTATCCCTTGAAGTGCGGGGTCCTCATTCAACCCTGTCATTGTTGTAGTTATCTCTTCGAGAAAATCTTGGCATTTCGTCACTTTCGATGAAATGCTATCCAGGGTTGCTTTCACTTCTTCAACTGGAGCTGTGCACTGATCTGGTGGGATAATGGGGTGCCTAGCCTCTAGCTTTGCAATCTTTCCTTTGTAGGAAGTCCCCATCTATATCATCTCGGAAGTGAGGTACTCTACCTTGGCTCGAATTTTCTTTATTCCATCCTCTACATCATCCTCCTCTGCGCATTCCTCTATCTTTGCGTAGACTACTAAAAAGGCCTCTTTCAGCTTACGGTATTTTTCCCTAGCCGCGATAAGCTCTTGCTTATGGTGAGTTGATTCATGCCTTAACTGATTGATATCTTTAGTTAACTGTTCACACTGATCATATGAGGAAAGGCCTCTCTCATGAATTTATTCCACAACCTTTATGTGCAACTCATTCAAGTCTTCTAGGGGCAAAGTCCCAATATTAAGGTCAAGGCACGTGGTCTTCACTTCCTCCTTATCTGCTTCATTCGGATAAATGAGGTAGCTCGACTCAAGGTTCAACACGCACAGATAGTTACTTACAGCAACAGGAAGTCTTCTTTGTGCGCTTGGTCCCCCTGACTTTTTGTTAGAATATGAACTTGGCTAACCCAACCCCATCTGTGCTACCAATGTCTTGACCTCCTCCATATCTTGGATTATGGTTAGCTGCAGTTGTTCTTGTTTGGCTTCTTTTTCTGCGCGGGTCATTCGAATTGATGCATGAGAGTGGCTTACTAGGAAGTTAACACCACTCGGCACATCAATTAGCAACTTAACTAATCAATAATTCACTCTAACATACTCTAAAATTGACTAACTGAGTCTAATTCAATGAAGAACTAAACTGAATGCCCCAAAATATGGGAGGGCACCATATTTCTATAGTTTAACTGAGTGTTAGGTGAGAATCACATCAAACAAGGAAAACGGTGTAGTAAGGCGCCCTAGGTTCACCAGTTGGATTAATACTGTACTTGAGGCATGCAAATCGCCCCCTGAAAGGTGGAGGAGGCTCAGTAGGTGGCCCAGGTTTCTCTTGGAATTTAGGAGGAGGATCATTTGATGCCCAGTTGACTCCTAGAATGTAGGAGGAGGCTTTGATGACTGAAACTATGATTTGATGATGATGTAGGTACATGATGGAGTCAATAATACTTAGGATAAGTGGATGATTAAACTGGAAGTCTCAATTAAAGGATGTGTGGTTGGAAAATGCTCCAACACCCTTCCTTAAGCTAATCTCATGGAAGTATAAAAAATAATAAAAGGGCCCTAGCAATAATGGCCATAGGTCACCCAGTACAGAAATAATCCAAACAATGCTAGAAAAAACTCTAAGTGAGGAAAGAGAGGAAAACCCAGTGGGAAAGAAACCCCCCCCTCAAACTAAACATTAGAGGATCTAATATGTCTTCACCATAGTATAACTCACCCCCAACAATGAACGAAGGTAAGAGAACTTCTTCTCATTGAATCTCTTGGTGAAGATGTCTGCATTTTTTTTCTTCTGTATGGCAATATTGCAGTACAATGGTTCTGTCATGCACAAGCTATTAGATGTAGTGCATGTGGACCTCGATATGCTTGGTCCTCTGTCTTTGAACCAGATTTGTCGATATCTTGACAGCACTCTGATTGTTACAAAAGATGATAGTAGAAGTGGTGCTACCAATATCAAACTCTGCTAGAATACCCTGCAACCAAACTGCCTTAATGCAAGCATTAGTTGCTCCTCGATACTCTGCCTCTACTAAAGATAAGGAAATGGTTGCATACTTTTTGCTTGAATAGAAAATAGGCCCTGTTCTAATCATGAAAACATATATGGAAGTGGACTTCCGATCAATTCTATCCTCCGCCCAATCTGAATTAGTGAATCCAACCAAATCTAGATTGGAATCCACAGCATAGTGAATGCGAAAATGTCTAGTACCCTGCACATAGTGCAAGATTCTTTTAGTTTCCTTCCAATGAAGTTCATGGGGATGCTGCATGTACCTTGACACAACACTCACGGCATAAGAAATATCATTCCTAGAGTGTTTCAAATACAAAAGACTACCAATCAACTGTATCTATAGTGTATAATCCACCAACGGTGTAGAATCACCATCCTCAAGACTGATTCCTTAGAGGAATGGGAATGGTGTTGCTTTACAATATGCCATATTAAATTTGTTTAGTATGTTTGAAGCATATTTTGGCTGAGATATGGTCATCCCATCAAAATTTTGAGTGATTTCTAAGCCAAGAAATTGTTTTAGTAGACCTAAATCACTCATGTCGAATGCTAGATGTAGTGCGGTTTTTATAGTGCTGATCAAAGCAAGAGTGCTTCCTCTAATCAAAAGGTCATAAACATAAAGTACAAAGATCATAAAATTACCTTCATGCATATGTAGGTACACATTTGGATCTGATTTGCATCTTGCAAAATTTTGTGACAGAGGGAAGGAATCCATCTTTGCATACCAAGTTCTTGGGGCCTATTTTAAACCATACAATGATTTCTTCAGTCTGCACACTAATGTCATATCTGATATGTAGCCTTCAGGATGATTCATCTAAATCTCTTCCTGAATATCTCCATGAAGAAATGCACTCTTCACATTCATGTGGTGCACTTCCCAGTGCTTAGATGCGGAAATTGACAAAACTAGGCGGATAGAATCCATTTTTGCAATTCATGCAAAGGTTTCTATGTAGTCCACACCATGAAATTGTGACAATCCTTTTGTCACCAACCTAGCTTTGTATTTGCAGGTTGATCCATATGCAGTAACCTTGGTTCGGTAGAACCATTTGCATTGAACTAATTTCCTCCCCAGGTGGAAGAGAAACTAGCTCCCATGTAGCATTTTTTCGAAGAGAATTGTACTCTTCATCCATGGCGGTTTGCCATCTCGGATCTTGGTGGGAATGATATTATGATTTAGGATCTGAACCTATCATCAAAAAAAATTTCTCATATAGTAATAGATCATAATATGAAAGAGCCATACCTTCTCTTTGAAATTTTGCTCGAGTTCTCCTTGGATCGATAGGATTTCCAACGTTAGAACCGATAGAATTGAGAGTCTTTTCTGCCCACTTTGGCAATTAAGGGGGATCATTTGGATCTGAATATGAACCCGATATTTCATGTTCATTAATGTCTGATAAAATATCAGAAATATTAGAACACAAACTTTCATCATCTTCTTCCGAATCTTCTTCTCGTAGACGAGGCAATTCAGTAGTTTCTTCCTCGACTAGTTTTAGATCTTCAAGCGGTTTTTCAAATTCGACACTTCGCTCGATGAATATATTTTTGGATCTGATATCCATGAGTTTGTAGACTTTTTATTCTTCATCATATCCAATGAGGATGCACTCAGTACTCTGTGGATCTAAAGATCTTCTCTTCTCAGTCGAAATTCTATCCCATGGAGGCTTTTTGAACTTGAACTTTTGATCAGTGGAAGATAAATCAGCTCCAAGAATTGGTAGATGGTTTCTTGTGATCTCCTTTGAACCAAAAGAGGTGAGATCAAAACCAAAATCACCAAAATGTGCTTGAGACTTGAACCCAAGCGAATGATAGTGTCCTCCATCTTCAATGAAACTTTGAGAACATGTGCCAATGATTGAACAAAAGTGCATAGGAAGCATGTGATCAAGGAGCGCGAATGCATCACCTCCAAAACATTCAATAGATCATCATTATGCACACCAAAAAACTCATGTTAAGGATAGGATTTAAGGACCTCTTTAGATTCTAGAGTATGAGTTGGCTTATCTTGCTTCATCTTGAACAAATTTTTCATGAGATATGGTTGAGGTCGATACATATTTAGAGAGAACACTTGAGGAGGTATCACTGGGGTTGTTCTCCAAATGGCTAGCATGATCCTCTTCTTTCTGCTTTCCAAATTCTCTATCCAAATTGTTCCAGAGATCTCTTGGATGTTCAACAATATTAATGAGGTAGCGCATACTAGGAGACATAGCAATACACATTGCTCCAAAGGATCTGTCACAATCATTTAGCCAATCATTCTCCTCTTCGTAGGAAGCAAAAATTTTCGTAAAACCATACACATATCAAAAAGACATTGTCTCTTCAGATGTGATATCATCTTTGGTTTCCACTCATCATAGTTGGATGGAGAGAGAGGAGTAATTGCTTTCATATCCATCGAAGAAGTTTTAATCTTTGAGAGAAACCTATAGTCACAAACAAACAAGAACGATTAGGTTAACAACCTGCACTTTTCAAGTTGCATCACAACCAACATAGACTATCAAGCAAGCTTGGAGAGCCAAGAACAATATATAGGAATTATGTGGAAAAATTTCGGCTTTTGGTGCAGAGTTGGAATATTTTTTAGCAAACTTTCTCAATCTCCATATGTGTTTCTGGTGAAGTGCAGAATCACTAGTGCAGAAGTGTAGAAGTGCAGAATCACCAGTGCAGAATCATGAGTGTAGAATCACTAGTGTAGAATCACTAGTGCAAAATCACTATAGAAAATTTGTCTTGTCCCTGCCATGGATCTCTGATACCATGTGAAATCTCAAGCACAACAGATCTATGGAACAAACACAATAGTTACTAGAGATGCATGCAACAAAATGTATGGAAACATTGTGCGAAAGGTTTGCAACAGTAAAATAATATCATATACTCAAAAGATACATTACAATGTGTAACAATGGCTACAATAAGCCAAGCAATTTGAATTCCAAAGGTGGTCATTCGAATTGATGTATGAGAGTGGCTTACTAGGAAGTTAACACCACTCAGCACATCAGTTATCCACTTAACTAATCAATAATTGACTCTAACAGAATCTGAAACTTACTAACTGAGTCTAACTCAATGCAGAACTCAATTGAATGCCAAAAAATGGGGGAGGGCACCATATGTTTGCAGTTTAACTAAGTGTTAGGTGAGAATCACACTAAACAAGGTCAAACAATGTAGTAAGCAGGGTAATTTTAAGGGGCAAAATTTCGCCAATTGGCTATTTTTTGGACTTTTTTTCAAAAATAAATTCGTTATTTGGTCATTTTTAGTCTCTAATATCACCTATATTTACATAAAATGTGTTTTTTCATCATAATATTCACCAAAATTTACAATTTTTAGCTGTAAATTGTAGGTTTCATAGTTAATATTCACCTACCTATCTATATATATGTTTTTTTAATCCAAAATAATCGCATAGAATAATATACTTAAGTATAATACTAGAATCCTTAAAAAATACCCTAGTAGTAAGGCGCCCTAGGTTCACCAATTGGCTGAATAATGCGCTTGAGGAATGCAAATCACCCCTTGAAAGGTGGAGGAGTCTCAGTAGGTGGCCTAGCTAGATCCTAGAATGTAGGAGGAGGCTCAGTTGATGCCCAGTTTGCTCCTAGAATGATGGAGGAGGCTCCGATGACTGAAATTGTGATTTGTTGATGATGTAGGCACATGATGGAGTCAATAATACTTAGGATAAGTGGATAATTAAGCTGTAAGTCTCAATTAAATTATGCATGGTTGGAAAATGCTCCAACGAAAATTGTGTGACTAAACTACAGGTAGAATGGCCAGAAGACGATCCCCTACCCCACCTGTATGGGTTGAGATTAACGATGAGAATAACAATGTGAATAATGAGATTTTGCATATGGTAAAATATTTACAAACTGAATTAATGAACTTTAAGACTGAACATGAGAGGGTACTTAAACCCAAGAAGACTTAAATGAAGCCTTGATATATAAGATTATCGAGATAACTAATGATAAGAATAAAAAGAAATGTAAATGAGAAAACTAATCCTATGATTGTCCCTCTTGTGACAGAATCCCTCTATCTAGTGAATCGGAATATTCTAGTGATATCTCCGAGGGAAGACATAGGAAGAAAATAAAATATAAAGATGAGCTAACAAGAGAATTTAGAAAAATAAAACCTCCTAACTTTGTGGGCAAAGTAAACAATGGAGAAGAAGTTGAGGCTTGGATCTCTGGGATGAAGAACTTCTTTACTATGTACAATTATTCCAACTCTAGGAATCAAGGGAAAAATGGCCATCTTCAATCTAGTTGGAAAGGATAAGATTTGGAGGTAGGACTAAAAAAGGTAAAAAAGAATTAATGATAGAAAAGTAAGTTGGAACTAGTTTAGAAAGGAATTTAAAAGAGAATATCTCTCAGAATATTACTAGGAATGGAAAGCTAAGGTCTTTTATGAGCTAAGACTGGGATCCATGTCTATGAATGATTTATGTACAAAATTTGTATCCCTGTTAAGATATGTGCCTTACCTAAACGAAGAAAAACCTAAAATTCAGATATTTCTAGGTTGCTTGACTAAATTTTATAAAGACAAATTGGAGTTTGATGAACCCAAAATTTTTTATGAAGCAATGAGGAAGGACAAATTAACATATGATCAATCCAAGAGTTAAAACAAAAAATACTTATAGCTTCAAGAGAAGAGATGGAAGTAATTTTAAGAGAAGATAATTCAAACCTTTCAATAAACATAAGAGTTTCCAGATAAATACCTTTTAGGACAAACAACAAACGATAAAAATTGATTATAAACAACCAATGAGAACTGTTGAGTATACAGATAAACTTTTTAATAAGAAGAAAGAAGAAATAAAAAGAGAAACTTTGCAGTGTTGGGGATGTGGGGAGAGTCATTTCTATCAGGATTGTCCTCATACGAAGGATCATCAGAATATTCACACAATCTGAGAAGTAGCCACAGTTGGAGGTTGCTTGGAACATACCGCAGATTAGCACTGCTTTGGACAATCATCAAGCAGATTATCAACCTTCCATGATCAAGGTAGATGGTAAGATATTTGAAAAACCTATTTCTATATTAATTGATTCCGTATCTACTTTGATTTATATTTCTCCTAAACTTGTAGATTTATGTAAAATAGAAAAATATGATTTCGAAAAGTCATGGTTAGCGCAATTAGCCACTGAGAAAAAAATAAAGTAACTATCTTTAGTTCTAGTTGTGAAGCTCATATGAAAAATTTGATTACAAAAATAGATTTGAATATTTTTCCATTAGGATCGTATGATGTATTAATTGGCATGGATTGTCTAGAAAAACATAGAGTTATGGTAAATTGCTTTAAAAACACCTTTAATTGTATTGATGAAAATGGCGAAAGTAAAATGGTTAGAGGGATTCCAAGAAAAGTTCTTACTAGGAAAATACCTGCTTTGCAATTTAAAAAGTGTGCTAGGAAAGGATGTAGGTTGTTTGTTGTACACATTACCGAAACTAATGATTCTAAGAGAAAACCTAGTTTAGAGGATTCTTCTCTTCTAAATGAATTTAAATATGTTTTTCCAGAAGAGATAGATGGACTACCTCCAAAGAGGGATATTGAATTTACCATCGAGTTGCTACTAGGAGCAATACCTTCCTCAAAGGATCCTTATCAAATGAACACACCTAAGTTAGTAGAATTAAAATTACAATTGCAAGAATTAATATATAAGGAATATATAAGGCCGAGTGTGTCTCCATGGGGACCACCACTCTTATTTGTTAAAAGGAAAGATGTCACCCTAAGGATTTGCATTGATTATAGACAATTAAGAATAGATACCCTCCCCCTGCATAAATGACATATTTAATCAAGTACAGGGAGAAGCGGTATTCTCTAAAATTGACTTACAATCCAGGTACCATCAAGTAATAATTAAGGATGAGGATGTTCAAAAAACGACATTCAAAACAAGGTAATATGGGCATTACGAGTTCTTGGTTGTACCATTTGGCTTGACCAATGCTCTATCCATGTTCATGTCTTTGATGAACATCGTCCTCCATAAATACTTAGATAATTTTGTAATAGTGTTTATTGATGACATCTTAATATACTCCAAAAATGAAGAGCAGCATAAACAACACCTAAAATTAGTCTTTCAAACCTTAAGAGAACATAAAATATATACAAATTTTAGTAAATGCGACTTCTATCAAGATAACATTCAATACCTAGGCCATGTTATATATTGACCTTTTTTCATATTTTTTTGCTTAAGGTTTTGAAGAATGGATATTTTCCATGAAATTGGATATTTTTCTGCATGTCCATTGTTTGCAATCAAGGTCTGGAGCACAAGGTCCTCTCAGGTGTTGTCAAAAACCTCAAGGTAAGAATTTCATCCTAAATAGTTCTCTCAATTTCTTGAATATATATTTTATTCCTTTCTTCTGAATTACTGACAAGGTTAAAGGCATAACCTAGATGAATTTATTTTCCAAGGCTTAGTGCAATGTGTAGTGATGGACCAATCCATATGTTTATTTTCAATCCATCATTTGTTCATTGATTGTTGTTGTGATTAGGAAACAAGAGAAAATGACTGAGAGGATCCTGAAATTCGAATGAACGAAGAGCTTTGATATAGCTAAAAGGTTTAGAATAGCCTGATTGATAGGCATTCTCAAAACGTATTATTCTTTTCGTTGAAGGGACTATTTATTTGTTGCAATGGTAGGTCTCAGAAAAATATTCTATGTTCAAGGCTATATGGAGTGCGATTAGTGAAAAATCATGAAGGCGTCTCCATCAACATTTGGATTTCTCACAAGTAAGTTGTACGTGAGCAATTTTCAAAACACATTTAAACGTATGATTCTTACATGCACTCGATATATAATTTTAATTTTTTTCTTGTTATTATGAGAATTTAACTACCTTAAATCCATAAAAATTGAGATCCATTTGTACAAGTAATAACACCCTTTTTTTATATGCATCCACCATGCCTGCTTGGCATCTTGGGCGTTCTCCTCAAATTTTTTGGATGCAAAATTTACAGGTATGCTTTGCAAACTTCATTCGTGTAGCATTGCAGAGAGTCCAATATGGTCTATGGCCCGAGTTTTAAACCATTATTGCATTTATGTAATTGTTTTTAATGGGTGACAGAGGACTTTTGACCTACCTCATGCATGTTTTGAGTTATATATTAGAGAGGATGGAAGGACGAACCATTGATCCCCTCCAGCCAATGCCTTAAAGGGGTCATAACCATTGTAAACACTTTGTATTCCCCAATCCAAAACATTTATAAACAACATATGAATTTGTTTTCCCTTTCGAGGTCCTGAACATTGTCATGGCATTCTGACTTTTAATATTTATAGATAGAGCATGTGTGAACTCTACATATGGGTAGAATGAAACTTGTTTTGCTTTGTGTTTTGTACAATATTTATGTAAATGAACATTGGTCAGTGTTGTTCAACTTCTATATATTTGAATGAATAATGTATATATTTTATTGGTGATTTAGACCAATGGAATGTCATGGTTAGTTCCCATTTTGTTTTTCGTTCAATGCCCTGAATATTCTCATTATCATTTTATCTCAATCATTTCAATTCAAGTCAATTATGTGCTTGTTGTTTAGGCCTATTGAATCATCCATGAGCCATCTCGGCTTTTGAAACAAAGTGGTAATAAAATGTTTGAACAATCGAGGGCTTATATATTTTTCCAATGCTAGCTCAATGAGGGAAACTCAACCATCTGTCTTCTTGGCCTTTATGATTTTATTAATTTGTATGCATATCAAATTTGAAATGTTAGTATATCTGATTTCTTGTGGGGTCATGAAGGTTGATCATACTTGAACTTGATTTTTTTATCAAAATAAAACTCTTTTGTGAAATTAATACTTATTGTAAAGTGATTTTAGGTCTTATTTTCGAAGGTCATTTATACTTACTTGTATTACACTATGAATACATGACATGTTTTATATTTTTCCACTATTAAATAATCCTTTGTTCATGAGATCGATATGACCTGAGTACATAAAGACAATATTAATTATGATATTATTGTCTTTTTTATGAAAATTGATGTTAAACCTCATGCATAACTTATAATACATTATACCTTTTCAATAATAGTTCAGGTAACTTGTGGGCTATTAGCGTTGATTTCATATGCTTATTCCATATTTATACTTATTTATAAATTTTTACGATGTATGAGAACATTTACAATTAAAATGTTTCCAGTTAACATGTTCTTTCATGTTTGAGTTGCCATAAAATTTTAATAATTAAATAAATCAATCAATAAACATTGATGGCTCATGAGGTATGATTCTTTGAATCGTGCATGTAACAAGGACCTGCTATTCAGTTCATCGAGAAGCTTCTCCACTGCGTTCATACTTAAGTCTTGTGTAAACAACTTAGCATGCAAAACTACAATGATCCAACCGTGACTTAAAGGTAATGTTGTGGATAATATGAATCTTGTCCTAGCACCTACGTGGGGCCTCTTGGTTCCTTTGTTGTTAACTATTTTGAAACATATAACACTGTTTGTTATTTCTATTTTTTTAACAAGGAAATGTTCAAATAGATTACTAATTACAATGATGAATTATTTTAAATGCTCTGTCAAGCCTTTTGTTTTTTATAGATTACTAATTGCAATGATATTTGTTTTTTTTATTTTGCTAAAATATATTATGACTTTTATGACTTGGTAGGCACTTCCCTTGTTTTAGAATGAAATCAAAAGGAGGGAGCAATTCTTACAAATGGCTTATCCATATTGATTTTGATATATATATAATTAAATTAAATGATGCATTCTTAAAACTACTTTGACTATATTCATTATATATATAATTTCAAGATTTAAATGGTAATATATATAAAGATCTTTAGAAAATAATACAATGTAATGTTTTAAGATTATAAAATGGATAAGGAAACTTCCAAGGAATCATGATTGCTCTAAATTCTTGGGATCCATGTCTTCCTACAAACTAATACGATCTTTCATGAGAGGGTCTAATTTTGCATTGATTTCTAGAAAGATATAGTATCAAATTGGGAATTAACCTCTAGAACTCTATTTGCTATAGAATATAAAGCCAAGTTAATTTCTTTTAACAATCCAATAGCTTGGAATCACTCAAGACTTATGATATCGTTGAATGTTGATTTCCAACAAATTTCATCAATATCAAGAATACAAAAACTTCTCTCTATTATTCTTACAATTCCAACTCCATGTTCAATAGTGGAGAATCGATGTTTCTCAACAAAAGGAGGCACCCTTGCTCCACACAAACCTAGAGATCCTTGGTAATCTCCATCAAAGAATCACCATGCTCCGATGAAGTCTAAGTTAGCTCCATAAGAACAATACTCAACTTAGGATCTTTATGTAACAGCCTTAGTGCCCAACCCCGAGGCTTTGCACCCAAGGAGCAAGGTGCTACGTCTAGGCATGATGACTTGCGCACTCGTCGGTACATGGGACCCCATTGGGCATGTGGCTGCAGGATGGGAAAACTCCCACACTTGGATGCTCGTGGCATGGAAAGCATGGGCATTGTACTCGAATGCTTACCATGGGTGGACTGACTACTACAAGTCGAGAACCATCGGTTGGAGACTTGATGGGTAGCAAGTCTTGGGGTCTCTGCAAGTCTGGCAGGTTGCAAATGCTTAGTTGAACAGACATGGATAGGATCACGGAAAGCACGTTTCCAAGGAACGGGCACGTTCCCACACCAAAGGCGTCGGTGCATGACAGGGTCGATCGCAAGTCTTTGTTTGGAAGCACGGATGGAGTAGCATGTCAAGGAATTCATGGAGCATGGAAAAAATTGGTGCGCGTGATGACGACTTGGAAATCATACGGAAAGTAGGACGTCGGCAAGCGGTAGTGGAAGCTTGCACAGTAAGACATACTTGGAAGAGAGCTAGCGTGGTGACTAAGGTAGACGATGTGGGGCGTGCGACCAAGTGAGGGCCTCACCCACCGACACACTTAGTATATATATGTGGACTGATTCAACCAAACGAAATAAAGAAAGGAAATAAGAGGCATCATCTGAAGCTCGCTCAAGGAAGTTCCGCGGACTAGGATGAAGTGTTAAGTGCATGCCACAACTAGGGCACACCTTGCACTCCTAGACGAACTAGTCTTGGGAGCCTTGATGCTGGTGGCAGAAACGAGAGTCCATAGGAAGCTTGGGAACAGGGTTGGAGCTCATGTTGGAAGCTCGCGACAGGCAAAGGGAGCTTGCCAGCATATTTTTATATCTCTTGGGGTTCCTTGGTGGTGGATTGTTGTGCGCCCAAAGTGAGAGGCTGGCCTGCGGGAAACTCTCATCTTTATATCTGTTCTATCAAACTTCTGCTATGTAAAGTAACCCGATTTTGGGGTGTTGTCTTCGTAATCTAGCTTCTATATATATATAATTGCAGAAGGCTTTGTTGGGGATTCTGCCACCCATAATTGCATGTGTCTTCTGTTGGTTATTTGATTGTTGTGTTTATGTTCAAGTGTTAAAATTCACGAAGTGTGGGATGCTAAGAGTAATCTTAACTTAATACAAGAAGTGCATAAATGTGGGTTGGGAAGGTGTAGCCCACCGGAGTGCGCCCGAGTTGGTCATGCCCTCGGTAGGCTTCCGGTCAGTGTCGCACAGGACTAGTTGACCACAGAAAAAAAAGTGGGTACCGGCTATGCCGGTGATAGGTGGTATCGAAGCAAACCATTGTTGCATGGACAGATCGGAGAAAGAGTTTTTGAAGAGCTCAGTGTAGGTCAGGGATGTGACAAAGGTGCCACAGCACAGTTGTGAGAGTCGGTAGAGTTGTGTTCTTACCGCAAAATATTGGACGCCTGGCAGAATATTTGGTGACGACAGTAGGAGTGTTTTTCCAAGGAACTTGTGGACAAAGATCGCGGAAAAAAGAACGAAGTGGGAGAGTCCTTACGGAAACATCTCTAAAGTGCCTGGACAATTGGACGATGAGGTAGGGAACCGAACACGAGCTATCATGATGCCCAATGAACCTGCGGATGCTTGCGGATCAGGTCAAAGAAGGGTGCAAGAAGAGTGCAGAAATGAAGGTAACCATGATGACGGAAGTGTGCGACAAAGGAACCAAAATTGGGCAAGTAGCATAGGTTGGTACGAAATCGCTCAAGATTCCTAGAACAAGTGGGAGCACTTGCGAAGTGTTCCCAAACCTACAAAAGTTTCACTGGACGTTGGAGTTCCAAATTCACGTCCCCACTTCATGCCCAACGAACGCAACATCATGTAGTACGTGAAGAGGGAAAGTCACCGGACGATCTAATGAAGGCTTCGAAGAAACGCTTGGACGAGTTAAGTCGCGGATTAAAGAAGATGTGTTGGGAGCAGGAAGAACAATGGGCTCAACTCATTTCTTATGGATGACAAGAGGTGCAACGGTTGCAGGTGTTGTTGATCCAAGTTGTTGCTTGGAGAATGGCCAGGTTGGAGTATCTCCATGGAATGAACGATGCCCAATGAGGTACAGCGCAGATGCAACTAGAGGAACCTAAGAAGCCTAAGAAAAAGGTAGCCTTTTATCTCTATGGAGGTAATCACTTTGTGAAGATGTGACTAGAGAGGAAAAGGTTGGGAAACAGTTTCGTTGAAGAGAAAGGTCGACCAACCATGATGCTGGAAACCATGAGAGTGATCCAAAAACTGAAGACTTCAGATGGAGTTTCTGAAGCCATTGAGGTGGTGAAGGAATTCCTTGGTGAATCGATGGTGGGTCGAGTTTTTGGACCGCAAGAAGACGAAAGTGGGTTCGGCTTCATAGATGTGATGATGAGTGGATTGAAAATAGCCGCGTTCATGGACATCGGCTCCTCTCACAGCTTTGTGAGCAGCAGAACTGTGAAATTTTTGCATAGTAAGGTGGAATTCAGTGAGGAAATGTTTACGGTGGTGAAGTCAGCTGAGAATTCGGTGGAAGGAAGAGTTCTTGCAAATCCGGTGCATATCGGAAGCTGGCATGGCATGCTAGACTTGGGATTCAATCCCTTAGATGATCGTGCAATGATCTTCGGACAGGATTTCCTTCGGATGACCAAAGCAGTTCTGGTTTTGTGTGTAGATCGTTTGGTGCTCTTAGACAATCCTGAATATTGGAGTGCCATTGACTTAAAAGAGAAATATGGGGTGTAGGCCAAGGTTTTCTTCAATTCAGTTAATCGAAGCTCCTGGTAAGATCATGAACAGGTCCTTGAGTAGTGAGTAACAACAAGAGGAGACAGACAAGAAGAACGGTGATCCAACAAAGGAAAAAGATCAATGGCCTAAGAGGTTGATTGTGTTGAAGATAATAGCAGGCTCACTCCCGAGGGAGGTTGAGTGCTGCACATTCCAGAATATTGTCCATAGCACGATGGTGGCAAGTTATAGCTTGCACCAACGGTGACCACAGAGGTAGAACATGGAAGTGTGCTAGACAAGCCAATAGGTATCCAACCTCATGACAGCCAATAGGTATCCTAGGAAAGACGATTTGAGTCTTTAACTGGACCAAGGCGAGGAGGTGTTGGCCCAGGATTGTGAACAATGGGTTGTGGAGTTAGTAGATGAGGTAGACTCAAGTGTTTATCAAATTCATGGTGAAAGGTGAATTTACCATGCATGACATAGCCAAGATTGTGGTGTTTTGCGTTAATTCCATAAGGCTCAAAGAGACTCAATTGTCACAGGAAAAGGTGGTAGAAGTACGATGTCGACTACAGGAAGTGCAGGAAGTCCTAGCCTATTTGGAAACCAAGAGTCACTTGACCGAGAAGTCTGAAGAGGAAAAGACCAAGGAGAGCGAATTTGTTTTAAGCGCTTTTCAGGAGGACGATGGACGGCGAGAGAGTTTGGTGAGACTGGATATCTGGAAGCAAAAGGCCAAGATAGAGGCAGTGTCTTGGGATGATATGGAAGATTGTTGCATAGGTGCAACAGACTTAAGTAAGTTGGCATTCGGGATTGAGGAATCTGAGCTAATGCAAGCTTGTTTGGAAGAGCTTGGATGTAGCTCTGCGGAAGCGGAGGTTGCAATGAAGTAGTTGGGAAGTCATCATGAAGAAGTTTGTTTTCGAGACTTCGGGATTGGTTTTTGTTAGCATCACTCACCCTTTTTCCCAAGATGAGTTAAAAGCATGCTTGGCTCACTACCTTAGGAAGATCCAACCAAAAACATGCAGAAGCATGCAGCATGTTGAGGGTGTGAGTAGGAAACTCAGCAGCAATGGGAAAGAGTCAGGACTTTGCCTAAGTTCGTTAGCAAGCTTGGAGAAGATCAAATCGCATAGGAAAAGATGGTTGCAGATTGACGAATTTTGTCTCGTGAGGTTGGGCATGATAGTTGGATTAGCTGCCCAACTAGCCCATCGCATGGGGTGCACAATGGACGAAAGCATGAACGAAATTGTTGAGTACCAGTTGCATAGTAGGTGGGGCGGAAGCGATGGTTGTGGAAGTTACGATGGTGATTGTGACATTTTCCATAGATAACAGCCATTTGGAGACATTGTCCGGACGACAATTATTTTGGGTGGGTGAGGGTTGTTGGGTGGGTGAGCTATCTCAAAGAAACACTTAATATTAATTATTGACCAGGATCAATAGAATTAGAGTAGAATTAGAGTTGAGACAAAATATATGCCCAGGTAGAAAGGGATCTCAGATTTCGGCTTGTCAGACCTCAGAGATATTTAATAAAGAAGAGATCAAAAGATCTTTCAAAATAAAAAATCGAGTCAAACTCTAAAGAGCACAATTACAAAGCTAACCTAGCCAACAGATTGAAGCAATATCGAGTTACACTATTCTATGTAAGAATTAAATGATGGAAGAAGAACCGAATGCCAATTAAAAGAGAAGGTGTGATAAAGCTTAGAACTCTAGCTATGGAATCATGACTTATTTCCATCCATACATTAGTGATAAAAAGCTGATATGATAACAAGTGAAAAACTTGATCAGTATAAGGCAAGCAGGAAACTTTGATGTGAATATCTGATTATAATCCAACTTTTACGTTATGAACATGTTCATATGAATGAAATACCAATCTAACAATAGAAGAGATTTTAACAACCTTAGAAGAGATTAACTATCTAAAACAAAGCTGAAACAACAACTACTTAATAAATCAGATGTGAAGAATTTTACTTTGGAGGAAGGTTTAAGAGAAAGAAGAAAAACTTCATTTAAGAACTTATAAACATGAAACAAAGTTAAAATATGTCTGAAATGTTAAATCAGAAGCAAGAAGCATTATACTCACATGGATAGAAGAAACTAGATTCTGAAGATGCTAAAACGATATAGAGAGTGTAAGGGTCCGAATGACAATCCAAATGTCTGTCTCAATGACAGTTCGAATGCCAGTCTGAACGAAAGAAGAAGATTTAAGCTGAGGGGAGGAAGAATTTTGGATGACTTAGTTACCAGCTGGTTAATGCACATGACCTTATGATGCAAAGGAGGCAATGAGTAGATTGTTTAGAAGATAGAGTGAGGGAAGAAGTGATCTATGTAAGAGGAAGATTACTTATTTCTACTTCATCCTAAAGCAAGTTTAGTTTGAAATTGGAATAATTCTAATGCTATAGAGGAAGAACTACAAAGTTTAAGAGAGGAGCTAACTATGGAAAGGCTCAGAAAACTCAGCTAACTTGATTCCAAAGCAACTCAAGTAAGCTAAATTCCTTAAGCAAGACTGTAGAGGCGAACTGGAAGAGATGAATGCAACCTAACCTATCAAGCAAAGGAGGTGAAATAAATATGACCTATCCTATGAAGAAAACTTAGCTGAACCTAAGCGTAACCGGTCACTTACTTGTATGCTACAAACATTGTTAACATAAGCACTTCACAAGATGCATATCACATAACATAGAGTTCTTCATTCATATAAACAATAAAACATGAGTGATAATAAACTACATAACAAAAATTTCATCTATGTAAACAACATAACAACAATTGAGATTTCAGGATATAGATATCATGTAAAAGATAGATGCAAAGATGAAATACACAACACAATGTTATCTGCAGGAACGAATACAAACTATACACATAGACTAGAGACCGCTGATCGTTGAGGGGCCCATCTCAGCAAGCATAGGCTGAGTCTTTATTAATCAATCACCATACATGCTGCAAGATCTTCAATAAACCAGAACATATATATATATATATATATTGAATTAACAGAGCATTACAGCATCCCTGTGTTCATTTGCAATCAGAGAAAGATCAATAAGACTAACTCGGTCTCAGTCATGTCAAATAGAAAACAAGACTTAACAATACACAACAAAACTTGACAAGACCTCTTTGTTTTAGAGGTAGGAATGCCTATATATACGATTACAATCTGAAGAGCAAGTCGACCCTTTCAGTGGTCGATTGCTTCTAATAATAGATAGTATTTAATATAGGAAAACGACTTTGTCCAACATCCCTTGACAACACATAACCAAAAATGGTTATGCTTAGCATCTCATGACAACTCATATGCCAAGGAATGGTTTCATAATGACTCAGGACAACACACGGAAGGTCCCCCAGGGTCCACGGCATCATTCTTCCACGCAATAATTGGAGAGTTAATTCCTCTTCAACGTGGGAAGAAATGGATGCGATGTTAAGTTGGATGTATGGGAGGAAGAACCTTCTAGAACTCCAGTCACAAACCACCAAAGCCACGTCCCAAACAGGCTCCACGCGTTGGTTTACCTTTTAACAATCCGAGCATTCCTCAACCAATGAATCCATGGATCGAATGCACGTCCGAATGGCGGACTGAATGAACATGGCTCCTGTAAGCGCCTAATTGAAGGTTCCGTTGAGAGCCATCATCTATAAAATAAGAGTAGCATCATTAAATAAGCCAAATAATCGTTAATAAACCAAAATATGGCGAATCTTGCCCCATCTTCATAAGATGTATAAATAAGTGCATACCTATCCCATTCAACAATCTAAATGGAAAAAAGAGCAATTTATGATATCAAAAATGATGATAAATCCGCCATTCAGAGTATATATATTGACCAAAAACAGTAACAAAGTGGGCACCAACAGTCCCCCAAACCAAAGACATTCCAAGTCCCATTGAGCAAAACATAAAACCGATTTAGGAAGAAGGCCGAGTTGCGGTAGCAGCGGCCTTTGACTTTGACGAGGAGGGTTTGAATTTAGCCTCGAACTTCTTACATTGATCCCATAGGCTATCATATTTCAACCCAAGAGTCAGATTGTCAAATTTCTTAGCCTCATTCAAATACTCAATAGATTGTACTTGACTACGTATTGTCTTGACCTCTTGGAGAAGCTCAGAGATGGTCCCAACATACCCTTCATTCTAACTCCTTAATTCTGAAAAGTCTTGATTTAACCTGACCATAGTCTACTGGAGTGAAGGAGGTGTTTCTATCAAAGATGCAAGCTTCTTTTGAGGGCTTGCTTCCTCCAGGAATGACTCAGGGTTAGAAGGTGTAATGTATTCTTCGAGACCCTTTTCTTCAATCTTTGTAGGGGTAGGAACAGGGTCTTCAAGCAAGGTGGAAGAGAGATTGGCCAATGCCAAAAGAGGTGATCCAAAGGCAGGGGCATTTGCCTGTTCATCGAGGTGATCAACATGCTGTGTCTAAGTGAAGGACGGATCAAGGGCATGATTGGCCTTTCTCGATTTCTTTGGCACTGGTGAAAAATAGGAGGGTTCTGGAGTCGTGTCTTCTTGGACAGGCTCAGAAGAGGGTGTTCGTACAGGGTGCATTTCTCCCAAGGTGCCTTCTTCCAGTCGCACAACCTTGGAATCATTCTTTGTTTGGTCGGTGGTTTGAACGGGCTTATAAGAATGGGAGTAAAATCGATGGTGCCTACGAGAGGAAGAGGGTTTGATAATAAGTTTCGCAACTAGGTGAGGGTTTAATGTCTCGAATACAAAGTTGTCCCAATTCTTCCCCTCTTCCTGTAACTGATGGGTGATTAAAATTTTGATAAGGAAATGGTGATACAAGCTGCCTACAGGATTGACATTGTTCTTCCGAACTTGAATAGACATCTTCTCCAGACTCTTTAAGAAGTAGAAGGGAAAATTCAAGGGTTGATTATCAACAAAATGGGCTAACAACCGAAAATGGCAAGATTTAAAAACCGAGAATTTACCTTCGCAAGTGATTAAGTGAATGATGACAATCAATGGATCAAGGAACTCGGCCTTAACCCATTCTCGATGAACCCCTTTTACACCCTTTACATGCTGATACTCAGGATTGAGAGAAAATTTGTGTGCTATATGTGGGAGAAACAAGTGCTTGTGCCAACGGGCACCTCCTCTAGGTAGTTTTGTGGCTATTGATATGAACTCTTCTATCACCGAGAAGGAAAGGTGACCAACCCGAGCCTCTTTACCATCAAAACCCTTTGCAAACTGTAGGGAAATCTCGTGGTCATGGTCATTAAAGAGACAGAGAAACAGACCCCAACCAGCACACAGGATTATCTCTCGATATGCTCTGAACTTGGCAATGCACAAGAGGTCTTGATAGCTTCCTAGCTCATGGCATGTAGGAATTGTGAATGGAAGCTGGCAAATGTGGCTAAACAAGAAAAAAGAATGCACTTAGTTGCAAAGGATAGAACGTCAGGGCAAAATGAGGAAATGAGCGGGATGAGTGACAATTCACGCAAGGGTAGGGTTAAATCATGGTCCGATTGAGTAGCCAGATGATCGTGGAGCACATATGAGTGATATGCTCATAATTGAATTTCCTTGAGTCGTGTGCCACTTAAAAATTTGTAATTATGGATTTGTGTGCTTTACAATGTGTTGAACCATGTCCGAAGTAAAACTTTGGATAGGTTGAACATAATCGTTTGCTATGAATTAAGCATAATTACGTATAAACCGTGATGTCTTCCAAATAAATGTTGAATGGTATGGTAAACGAAGAATTATAGCGTCCAAGGTGTATGATTTAACCTATCTATTAATGACACAGAATTAATATGCCAAGATATCATTCTGAATTGACCTTTGATTATAATCAATGGATTAGATATATATAAATAAAAACCATATCTAGCTATACTTATTAATGTATTATAGTTTTATTCTATACTCTATCCGGATTGGAATTTTACTTACTCTATTTGTCATTTCAATGTTCACTTCATCATTTATTTGCCTCATTCGTCACCTTATTCAGATCAGCATTTGACCTGTCATTCAACCCTTCATGCAGACTTTGGCTACTTTTTGTAGGAGTTAGTGAACAAAGGATGACCGCAACCTTGCTTTTCTGGAATTTATGTTTCATCATAGGGCATTCTTTCTTGATTATCTACATTTTCCTTGAAGACATCTATCATAAAGATGATTAGACTATTGTTAGAAATAAGTAGACCATAAAATATTTTGATCCTCCCCCAAACCGAGAGTATGGCATGTCCTCGGGCCGTAGAAGGGAGCAGAACTAGTTAGTATATGATTTTAAAAAAATTTATCCATAACTCTGAAATAATGATTCATATACGCAAATTCACTAAAAATAAATAATAGTGCTTATTAAGACCATGTGAATAATAATAATGTAATTGATGCACGAAATGCCACAGGAAAACCAATCATCAAGGACTCATTCTGAAAAATTTCTTGTCATCTCAAGAATATATATAAAGTTCACCTTTGAGTTTGTTAGATCTCTTGATTATAGGTCTCGCTTCTAGGATAACAATTTCCTAGATATTATATGAATTAGATGACAACGTCCAAGTCTATCTTACAACCATTCTCAATTGATATTATAGATGATTAGCCAGTATCTGTTGTTTGTGTAATGAACCATATGAATAGCAATGTATTAACTGTACTTCTTTCGTCTTGATATTGCCCCATTGCCAGCAGGCCTGTTCAGTACCCCGAGAGGTTCATCTTGGTGCCATGCAAGCATAGTCCCACTGCCAGCGAGTCTGTTCAGTACCCCGATGGGTTTGCTTGCATTTACCAAACTTCTTTGTTTAAGATATTACTTAGCATGGACCCGCTGCTAGCGATCCTGTTCAATACCCCGGCGGGTTTGCTTTGTATAATGATGTTAGCATATGGAAGCTGGTTGGCACAAGAGTATACGGAACATTGCTAGACACATAGTTCAAAAATATAAGTAAAAATAGCTTATATCACTGATCATATCAAAAGAGAATAACCTAAAGTTGTCTTTGACTTCTTAATCCATCTTCTTCAAAAAGAAATCAGTAGTGTTCCCTACAAGTAGAAATATTACTTACTCTCAAGCTTACTTTTTAAAGAGTGATTTAGAGACAAGTTTCAATAATGGGTCCAAGGTGATCTAATCGTCCATAAGTGAGACAAAATTCCTGACAATATATTGATTATAGTAGGTCTTTAAGCAATAGCTGATAGAAAACCATGAATTTGTATATTTGAATCAATTATTATGCAAAAAGGAATCATAAAAGTGGTTTTTAAAGGTGAGATGAGATTATGCTCTCTTTTCATTAGAATTGTTAAATGAGTTTTAGAGCATTTCTCAACTGATGTCTTTGTCAGGCTAAAGATATGATCCCTATGACCAGATTGCAAATTATTTATTGAATTTGATGCCGACTATATGTACATAGAAACTATATATGAAAACGTTTAAAGGGAGGAAGAGTCTTTTCTTCTTTATTACTGCAAGTTTTGAGCTAATTGGCGGTAAATGTTTGTTTTATTGATCATATCATCAACTGTCAGAAAATGAATCCTGTTTATTAAAAACCAAAAGACATATCTACATATGTACAAATAAAGACAACCCCTTTTTGAATCTCAAGAACTAGGAGAAGGAGAAAGTCCCTTTTCAACTAGTTTCATTTCATCTTGTGGTTCTTGAATAACAACTGATGATTTGGGTTGATCTTGCACTCCTCTTCCAGATTGTGATTGAATATCATGGACAAGTGCAGTGGTCATAACATAGGATGGGAAGAGTTTTAACCCAATGCTGTTGAGAGCTTGGGCCGGCTTATTGTTAAGGATTGGTATCAGTTGTGCAGGGAATATTGAAAAATTTTAGAGACTTCATGTCTCGGATATGGGGAGGTTGATCTGAGGTAGGGAGTAATGGAGGGGGTGGAAATCTAGGTAAAATTTGTTGGATATTAGGTGGATGAGGGTAGTTAGTCATAGGAGGGAGAGATGTAGGATAGGCTTGTTCTCTCCATCCATGTGCCCATTGTTGCTATTGAGTATTCTGAGGTGGCCATTTCTTCCAATTTGAAGAATCCCATAGCTGAGGAGTTTGATAAGGGTGGTAGTGAGGTGGGGTTTGTAATAACGGATCCTGGTAAGTTAGATGATCTCTAGGCTTCCAAGACCTCCTAGATTTTTCTCCAAGGTTTTCACTTATGCCTTGCAAACCAAGCGATGGTGAAGAATTGTTGGTTGGATTATAAGGGTGATAGACTAAAATTTTATCCAATAGACATTCTTGTCAAGGATGCTTGGTTTTACATCTGGGGCAGAACACACTCGTTATTGCATGTTCTCTCTTCTTAGCTTGTGATGCATCTAGTTGAGAGTCCATAGCTTCTAGAATGTCAGTTTTAAAGTCTTCTAGCAGGATTTCCAATTCTATCCTTGTAACTTTATCAGGGTTTTTCAGATTTCTAATACAAGCCTCCTGAAAATACCTCCTACTTTCCCTCTATTGCACATGTCATAAATAAGGCTAAGAGTTCTCAACAATTCTTCCAAAATGTCCTTAGGGAAGAATGTATCCTTTTGGGGGTCACTATATTTTGGTTTATGCAGGACATAGTGAGATCTCTCAAGGTGACCTTCTAAGCTATAATAACCTTGATACTTTTGAAGAAATGCGGTCTCCATGTCTCCCCAAGTCTTGATACTAGATAACCCTTTGAGCCATAAAAGAGCACAGCCTTTCAATGTGGCTGGAAAAAGCTTTAACTTTTGGCCCTCTTGTAGATAGTCACACATTCTACACAAGATGTCAAATTCTAACAAAAAGGTTTCCGGATTCTCACTATCTTTCCCATAAAAGGTAGGTAATGGGGAAGGAGGAATGATTACATCCCGTGTGGGTTCTAGAATGGGGAATCCAAAAGTTCCCTTGTTTTGAGTTTCTTCTTTTTCAATGTTGTGTCTCAACTCATTATGATCTTCCTGATCCATGTAGGCTTTTTGTTCTATGTTTTCTCCCTTTCTGCTTCCTATGGAATGTGGAGGATATTTTAATAATGTTCTCTTATGGATTAATCCCTATGATTCCCCCTTGTTCCTAAAATGTTTTCCCTAGTAAGTCTATTTCCCTTGTTTATGTTCCGATACTTTTTTATTAAGTTAGTAACTGGGGTAGGATGCACCCCCTGTGATAGTGAAGACTTTGGTGTTTTTGGTTACTATCTCTAAATCTCTAGACCTATTCATAAAAAAAAAATTACAACTAGAAAACTTTTTATAACAATTGCTGGGTTTTGGTGATGCCTATTATAACAGATGCACAGGTTCTTACCTCTCGTCTTACCGCTTACCCGCCACCAGCCTATTTCTAAATTTTGGAAAGAAAATTCTATCTACTTTTAATTATATTCTACCTATTTTCAACTCCCCGGCAATGGCGCCAAAATGTTGTGTGTGTGAGCTATCTCAAAGAAACACCTAATATTAATTATCGACCAAGATCAGTAGACTTAGAGTTGAGACAAAATATATGCCTAGGTAGAAAGGGATCTCAAATTTCGGCTTGTCAGACCTCAGAGATATTTAATAAAGAAGAGATCAAAAGGTCTTTCAAAATGAAAAATCGAGTCAAACTCTAAACAACACAATTTTAAAGCTAACCTGGCCAACAGATTGAAGCAATATCGAGTTACACTATTCTATGTAAGAATTAAATGATGGAAGAAGAACTCAATGCCAATTAAAAGAGAAGGTGTGATAAAGCTTAGAACTCTAACTATGGAATCATGACTTATTTCCATCCATACATCAGTGATAAAAAGATGATATGATAACAAGTGAAAAACTTGATCAGTATAAGGCAAGCATGAAACTTTGATGAGAATATATGATTATAATCCAACTTTTATGTTATGAACATGTTCATATGAATGAAATACCAATCTGACATTAGAAGAGATTTTAACAACCTTAGAAGAGATTAACTATCTAAAACAAAGCTGAAACAACAACTACTTAATAAATCAGATGTGGAGAATTTTACTTTGGAGGAAGGTTTAAGAGAAAGAAGAAAAACTTCATTTAAGAACTTATAAACATGAAACAAAGTTAAAGTATGTCTGAACTGTTGAATCAGAAGCAAGAAGCATTATACTCAGATGGACAGAAGAAACTAGATTCTGAAGATGCTAAAACGATATAGAGAGTGTAAGGGTCCGAATGACAATCCAAATCCCTGTCTGAATGACAGTTCGAATGTCAGTCTGAACGAAAGAAGAAGATTTAAGCTGAGGGAAGGAAGAATTTTGGATGACTTAGTTACTAGTTGGTTAATGCACATGACCTTATGATGCAAAGGAGGCAATGATTAGATTGTTTAGAAGATAGAGTAAGGGATGAAGTGATCTATGTAAGAGGAATATAAGGTATTTCTGCGTCATCCTAAAGCAAGTTTAGTTTTAAATTGGAAGAATTCTGATGCTACAGAGGAAGAACTACAAAGTTTAAGAGAGGAGCTAACTATGGGAATGCTCAGAAAACTCAACTCGCTTGATTCCAAAGGAACTCAAGTAAGCTAAATTCCTTAAGAAAGACTGCAGAAGCGAATTGGAAGAGATGAATGCAACCTAACCTATCAAGCAAAGGAGGTGAAATAAATATGACCTATCCTATGAGGAAAACTTAGCTGAACCTAAGCATAAACGGTCACTTACTTGTATGCTGCAAACATTGTTAACATAAGCACTTCACAAGATGCATATCACATAACATAGAGCTCTTCATTCATATAAATAATAAAACATGAGTGATAATAAACTACATAACATAAATTTCATCTATGCAAACAACAAAACAACAATTGAGATTTCAAGATATAGATATCATGTAAAAGATAGATGCAAAGATGAAATACACAACACAATGTTATCTGCAGGAACGAATACAAACTATACACACAGACTGGTGACTGCTAATCATTGAGGGGCCTGTCTCAGCAAGCAGAGGCTGAGTCTTTATTAATCAATCACCATACATGTTGCAAGATCTTGAGTAGAAAAGAATAGAGATATATATATATTGAATTAACAAAGCATTACAACATCCCTATGTTCATTTGCAATCGGAGAAAGATCAATAAGACTGACTCCATCTCAATCATGTCAAATAGAAAACAAGACTTAACAATACACAACAAAACTTGACAAGACCTCCTTGTTTTAGAGGTAGGAATGCCTATATATACGATTACAATCTGAAGAGCTAGTCGACCCTTTCAGTGGTCGACTGCTTCTAATAATAGATAGTCTTTAATATAGGAAAATGACTCTGTCTAGCATCCCGTGACAACACATAACCAAAAATAGTTATGCTCAGCATCTCATGACAACTCATATGCCAAGGAACTGTTTCATAATGACTCAGGACAGCACACAGAAGGTCCCCTAGGGTCCACAGTGCCATTCTTCCACACAATAACTGGAGAGTTAATTCCTCTCTGACATGGGAAAAAATAGATGCGGTGTCAAGTTGGACGTATGGGAGGAAGAACCTTCTAGAACTACAGTTACAAATCACCAGAGCCACGTCCCAAACAGACTCCACGCATCGATTTACCTTTTAACAATTCGAGCATTCCTCAACCAATGAATCCGTGGATCGAATGCACATCCGAACGTTGGGATGAATGAACATGGCTCCAGTAAGCACCTAATTGAAGGTTCCATTGAGAGCCATCATCTATAAAATAAGAGTAACATCATTAAACAAGCCAGATAATTGTTAATAAACCAAAATATGGCGAATCTTGCCCCATATTCATAAGATGTATAAATAAGTCCATACATGTCCCATTCGGTGATCTAAATGGAAAAAAGAGCAATTTATGATATTAAAAATGATGATAGAGGCGCCATTCAGAATATATTTATCAACCAAAAATAGTAACAAACTGGGCACCAACAAGGGTGTAATAGACTTGGCTCGCAACTCCCCTTTGTAACCAAGGATTAAGGTGCTTCGCCCAAGCATGGTGATTTTGGCACTCATCGGCACATGGGACCGCGATGGGCATGTGGCCATAGGATGCGAAAACACCCACACTTGGACCACGGTAGCATGGAAAGCACAGGCATGGTACTAAGACAATCACCATAGGTGGAGTGACTACTACAATTCAAGAACCATCGGTTGGAGACTTGGTAGGTAGCATGCTTTGGGGACTCGACAAGTGTGGTAGGTTGCTGATGTTTAGCTGAACGGATGTGCATAAGAGCACGTGAAACATGTTTCCAAGGAAGGGGCATACACCCACACTAAAGCCATTGGTGCATGGCAGGCCTGGTCGCAAGTCTTTGTTTAGAAGCACGGACGGAGCAGCATGTCAAGGAATTCGTGGAGTATGCAAGTAATGGAAACTCGTGATGAGGACTTGGAAAGCATATGGAAAGTGGGGCATCATCTTGATGGGCGGAATTAGAAGCTTGCACGACAAGGAAAATTTGGAAGGGAGCTAGCAATGTGACTAAGGTTTTTGACGTAGGGTGTGCAACCAAGTGAGGTTCTCACTTACTAGCACACTTAGTATATATACATAGAGGGATTTAACCGAAGGAAAGAAAGAAAGGAAAGAAGAGGCATCATCTGAATCTCACTCAAGGAATTTATGTGGACTAGGATGAAGTGTCAAGTGGAGGCCGCAACTAGGGCCAACCTTGCACTCCTGGAGGAGCTCGGCTTCGGAGCCTTGATGCTGGTGGCAGAAATGAGAGTCCATAGTAAGCTTGGGCACAGGGTTGCAGCTCGTGTTTGAAGCTCGTGATAGAGTACGGGAACTTTCAAGGAGATTTGTATATATCTTGGGGTTCCTTGGTGGTGGCTTGTTGCATGACCAAAGTGAGAGGTTGGCGTATGGGTAAATCTCATCTTTATATATGTTGTATCAAACTTCTATTATGTAAAGTACGCATGCTTTTGGGTTGTTTCCTTTTTAATCTTACTTATATATATATATAATTTTGGAAGGCTTTGTTGGGGATTTCTCCACCCATAATTTCATGTGCCTTGTGTTGGGTTATTTGATTGATGCATTTATGTTCAAGTGTGGAATGCTAAGAACTTAACATAATAGTAATCTTAACTTAATACAAGAAGTCCATAAGTGTGGGTTGGGAAGGCATAGTCTGTCGGAGTGCACCAGAGTTGGTCATGCACTCAGGAGGCTTCTCAACAATGCCACATAGGCCTATTTGACCACAGAAAACGAGTGGGTGTGGAATAGGCTGGTGACACTTAATTTCCATATTGTTAGAGCTAAAAACTTCTCCATAGCATCATTCTCCTTTTCTAGTCACCTAGACCTTTCTTTCATGACTTCGAAGGAGAAAACGACACTTCTTTTGACGACCTAAGTCATCCTAGATCTTATTCTAAAATCTAAGGGTCTCAATCCCCTCTATCTGCCTCTTAAACCAAAACCCTAATCACCAAACTTAGCTTATCTAGGTCCATTCCTAGTTCAGAGGGTTCCTCCTTTCATTTACAAAGTGGTTCCCTGATTTTAGGAATGCTAGCGTTTGTTCTTAGTTAGTAATTGAGGTAACTTTGATTATTATTCTCCTAACTCATAATTCTTGCCCTAAATTAGACATTAACACCTTCATGGAACTAATTAGGGCCTTTTCACTCTATTTTGGTTAGGTAACTAAATATTCAATTTGTTAACTAAGCACTCAGTTAGATAACTAGTTATCGGGTCAATTTTACTTACTCTATGAGAGTTAGAATGGATAAATAAGGGGTTTTAACCTCTTGTTAAGGCTAAGTAATCTCATCCACTTCATGGACACTTTGAATTGCCTCCTACCATAATTCAAATTGATTCTCTTTAAATATTGTACTCCACCACTCATTCAAGTTACATGAAATATATCATTCTTGTTTTAGTTATGTTCTAAGCTTATTGTCTAATGATCTATGATATTCATTTATTGCATAATTTGTTGATGATTGAATTGATTTTCATTGTATATCTAATTATTTTATGTACTGTCATGTCCCCAATTTTGGCCTAAGGAAAATTGGGCAAGGTCACCTAGGAAAATTTCATAAAAAATAATATGGTAGCTAAAATAATTAAATTGCCTAAGTAAAATTATCCTAAGGTTCTCAAAAATAATTATCATGGGATAATTTGGCCACATGATACCCCTAATTCAAGTTTGAAAGAAAAAAATAGCCAATGGCGGATTAATTGAAGAATGTTGCACACTTAATTAATTCAAAGAGGTAATTATGAAAGTAGTTGGACATTTAATGAGTAAATTGGGTCAAATGGGCACATTTGACAAATTGGTTAGATGTGGATAAGGTTGGTTGAGAAATAAGGATACTTGGTTTGTGTAAATGGTTAATTTTTGTTAGGAAGTGGTCCAAGAGGTTGTTGGAGGGAGAATTAGATGAAGAGGAAGTATTCAAGGAGGTTGAGGGCGCACTTATGGAGAGATGTGGGAAAATAATAACCACTTCATGCATGGGTTGATGGTTTTGATTGATTAATGGTATTTTCCCATGGTATCGAGGACCCTTAAAGCTTAAAAGGAGTAGAAAGGTGCACTAGAAAAGGTTGTTGATGAAATTTTATTGTATTGGAATTTCTTGGGCTTGTCTTTGCTTGGGTGATGCTCCCCTTTCATACTAAGAGGGTGATGAGCCCCTCATTTCTAGTTGGGTGATGTTCCCCTTCTAACACTGTATTTCCAATTGAGTGGTTATTTATAGTTCCTCTAGCCATAGAGGATTTGGGAAACCTGTAATTCTCATTGAGATTATTTGGTGCAGATCATGTTATTTTTTCTGATGTACTTTTTCTATTTCGGAAATTCCAATAATGCTTTTGTTGTTTCATGCTCTCAATTCTAGTGATATTGAGCAATAATTTTACTAATTAATCATGTGTCGATGAATGATGATTAATGTGTTGTGGATTATATTAATGATAGAATATCATATGTTTCTACAGTCACCTACAGGAATAAAACTCAGAATCTGTTGCATACTACACGTCCTATCTCTTTCTCAGCATTCTATTCACCCGTTACTCATTGACTAGGAAATTTGACTAGTCTTGACTATTTTTGTTGTATCTTGAGTTTTGTATATCCAAATCTGATTATGAAAGCTGATGTAGGTATCTAAGACCCAGGTTCACCCATACCAAGTGGAAAATATAGCATTCATTACACCTAGGTACTGTTTGAGCTGGGTTGAAAATTGCCTTGAAGAATTTTCCACAAACTCTGCCCGTTCTCCACTATTTTGATCATTTATTGACTTACCGAACTCCAAATGATGATATTTAAGTTGATTAAGGTAGGGGATACAATATATTATCCATTCCAAGCCTCAATTCCATAAATTAGTTGGCCCTTGTGTGACTTGGAACCATTTGGAAATTGCCTATGGAAGTAGTGCACACCAGTTTCACTTTCCCAGATCTTACCAAATAGCATTCGAATCATCAAATATGAGGGTCAAACAATTTTTGTAGTAGTGTGGGGTTTTGACCAGAATCAATATTAATATAGATTGCACCAAATACAGTTTGATTTCAACATAAGTCGTGGGGACTGACAACCACGTGGTCCATGTGACCATCCCAGGCATGATGCACCTAGAGAATGTGCCTATGTCGATGTAGAGTCCTTGTCCATGTATCATACACCTTGTTGGCCTGTCAGAAACCTGCAAAAATTGCAAAAAAGAGGTTAGTAACCATCCCAAGTGTGCCCCGTGCTTCCTTCACCTTTGAACCTAACCCTCTTTGGCCTAGTTTTGAGTCTTTGGAGCTAGTGTGTGAAATTTTGGATTTTGGTACACTCCAATGGTATCATAGCATGGTCCTCTACACTTGCACATTGTGATCATCAGTTAAAGAATAAAAAATTGTAGCAATGAGGTTACTTTCTGTAATACCCCAATTTTGACCCTTAGGAAAGATTGGCTCTAATGTAAATATTGTAAATACGCGATGTATGTTTCCCTAGCGTGGAGCTCAAGGCCAAGGCCCCGCTAGTTTATGCTCGGATTTTATTTAAATTAGACATGCTTGATATTTTGTTACCCACGTGCTATTAAGCCATGGGATATTGTAAATTGATGTAAATGTTTAATATGGAAATAAAATACCAAAAACTGGCTATGGAGGCAACGAATGAGAAGGGGCCACGCGTATCCACTAGGGAGTGGTGAGGGGGCTATGGGATTAAACCCTAGGCTGCCATTTGTCATTATGAGAACCCATTGACTTCCCTAGGTGACATTAATGCCTGCTGTAAGAAGGTGGTTGAGATTTCAGCCCATGGCTTCAATGGGGCATGGGCAGCCCTGAAATTCGTATGGGTGGGCATGGGCTCTGATTGCTTGGGAAAGAAGTCACTCAACCTCATGGGAGGTTGCTTCATTCTCACCTCAGTCCATTGGGAAACTATCTAGCATCATTCTCATCCAAAAACGTGTGCCAGCAGGGAGGAAAAACCAGAAATCGCGACCTTGAGAGAACCCAGTTTTTGAAGGACCGAAAAACGTCCAGATTTGGCATGGGACAGGGAAATCCAATGGGGGATCCAATAGCATGAACCTTGGGGCGAATTTGGGAGCATTAGCTACCCCGAAATCAATGGGAAAACCCAGTTTTTGCAGCTCAGAAAACGAGTGACGGATTTGAGTATTTGGTGAGCAGAATGATGAGAAATCAAGGGAGGATTGACTATGCAGAGGTTGGGTGTGCTTGATAAACCCAGTGAAGGCTAGGATCTCAAGGATCAGCAGCTGGACCTTTCTATGCCCATCCTGAAGAGCACTGGAGGGAAGAGTTGCCTGAGGGACTGTGTAACAGAGAAAGGGATCTTCCTTGTGTTGGATGTGGTAGGTAATGTGGGTGCCTAACTGTTGAGCTCACTTGAGATGCCTGTAGCTCTGTGGTTGAGCTCACTGGCTTAGCATTACCCTCCTCTATCTGCTTGGATGCTTGACTGAAGCCATGGCTATGAGTGAACCCAGCTAATCCTCCTTAGTGGATATACAGCCCAGCTCGGGGGTGACCTCTCAGCTAAAAGAACACAAGCTGGACAGAGGTCTATGGTTGGGAGGAACGTTGCTCTTCCATAGCCAGTCGTTTGGACCGTTACAATTCAAGATGAGTAATCTGTGATTTAATTTATATACAGTATGTGTTTTGCAATGCATTCCGGTTACTGAAATGAAACACATCATGTTTTATGCAGTATGATAAATTGTCCATGCATTAATGAAATTAATGACTGCTACATGTATGGTTGATATGTGTATGCCGAATGCATGAAGAAATCGTATGCACATGTAATGTTTAGTTTCCGCTGTGTTGATATGGAGATGAATCTGCGTATGGACGTTTTTAAATTGTTAGGAATTTATGGGCAAAAATTATTTAGGCTAAGTCTATCTGAAAGCCCGTGTGTTGATTAACGTTTCCCCTCCTTGCGTTGAATGATGGAAGGGGGTGTTACACTTTCAGTTGAAGGTGATGAATTTGACCAATATGAAGAAGAACATGTGTCTTATGTTGGGGATTTTCAATTGCCAAGAAACACGGATTAATACTATTGTAACCAAGTATACAATGAAGACTGATGGGACAAACCACCAATGCCTAATCCTTTGAAGGAATTAGCATGGTTTATAGCAACATGTAAAACCTTTCCCAAAAAATATCATAAATATCTTTTTATGAAGGAAGAGACATGCAAGGTTATTCCTATAAAAGAATTTGTCTATGTTGTGTTTGAATATAGGCCCAAGAGGGAAAATGTGGAATCATTGATGAGCAACAAACCAAGTTGCTCCACCTCTCAGAGTAAAGGAGAAGAAAGGAGGACCAAATGTTGTCACGTCCCATCCCATCAATCCAACGAAAGGAAGGGATCATGACTACATATCTTGGGATTTTACATAAACCCAACCCCATTCATTAGATTCATACAACTAAAAACATATGTGTGCAGATCTATCAAACATAGCGGAAGTAAAATTCTTCTACACACATATATCATGCAATTTCCAGCATATCAAATAATTAAAACCTTGCAGAAGTAAAGCACATAAATAAAATACTCATCTTGATGTAATATTGTCCCAAGCAACTAGCTATGGTGCTGCAATGTTCCACCCAACCATAGGCCAACTGTGTTCATTAATCTCTCAGCATAGTTGCCACCCCTGACTTGGGCATGATTTCTACAAGGAAAAGGGGACTCTCAAGCTCAGCACAGCCCAAGCAAACATCACATGTAAGCCAAGCCAGTCCACAGATGGGTTTATGAGGCCAATGTGAACCCTTCTATTTTTGCATGCTTACACTCAAGCTCAAGCCAAAATAATGGATACCCAACCCATACACAACAAGATCAATTATTGGGCATGGATACCCATTTTAACAATGGTATTTACAAAACAGGATGTCCATGGGTTTTCCCCAATTGTGGCACAACAAAACAACTTATGGGGAGGGAAAAATCAACCACAGGGGACCAACTCAAATTTCCCACAGATATAGGGGCATATAAATGGCGAAAAAAACCTCCTAGGATTCCCAAATGGGATTTATTTTCTTCCCCATAGCTATGCAACACAAAAAACGCCCTCTTCCCAGCTAGAAAACCAAGGCAACACTGGAAGAACGTGGAGGAAAATGCCTCAGAATCTCAAACTACGTGAGGGAACAAAGACAATAGTGAATAATGGCTTGGGGATAAAATCCGTGGCTCCTTTCTTTCCCAGGAATCCAAACACTTTTTTCCAAAAATAGATGGCTTGTACATACCCGAATTTGGACAGTCATACCTATCCATTCACCAAGGCATTAACTACCTCAACCAAATATTGGAAGAAATAAATGATTGGGTACAAAATTAAACATGGGTAGTTGAGGGTCTATGGGTTCTCTCATTGACACTTGGATTGAATTGATTGGCTCCAAGGGTTTGAATATTTCCCTCCCAATTCCTTGTAAAAATCATGTCCCTATATCTTGTTGCATTGCATTGCATAGCTAGTTGTGGGTATTTTATGAAAATGCATATTTACATGATATTTGCAATTCCATTGTGCCTGTCCAGCATGCAAACCATATGCATTAATAAATCGATGGAGGGGCCTTGTCCTTGATCTCCTCACCACAATTTTATAAAGATATTACATCATTTACATTTTTAATGCAATGGGGTCAAAATTGGGATATTACAAATGTGAAGCTTCGTCATAAATTAGAGAGGTCAACAAGGAAGTAGAAGCACCTGTGCATGGGAAGTTGCGCATGCACATGAGGAAGCATGTTGTTCTAGCTCACACAAGGAGGACAAGAATGAGAATTCCAAATACATCATCAATCACTGAAGAGGATCATTCAGAGGAAACACCTATTGTGAATCTGAATCATGGAGAAACTATTGATGGTTTCTCAAGCACTTTTGAGACACTTACTATTGTATGTCATGATGAGGTACTTAATAATGAGTACCCAAGATTTGGAAGGGCATATACTGATGGATGTTGTGTTTATATGCCTATTGATGGGTATCATGGTGAGGTTCCTACTAATGGGTTACTAAGGGTTGATGAGGTTCCTACTGATGGGTACCAAGATTGCATGGAGACATCTACCGATGGATGTCAATCTCTCTATGTTGGTGACATAGAGGTTCCACTTGATGATCCTACCACAAGTACAAGTTCCTTTGTGGCTGAAGAAGATGAATATTTTACACTAGAGGAAGAGGCCCCAAGATCAATATCACCATCACCACATGATATCCACGAGGTTGATCCATTGATAGATGATGAGGAGGCTCACTCTCAACCTTCTCCCTTTGAAAGGTCGATCAATATGATGGAAATGAATATCCATGAGGCCTTGAGAATTTTGCATGACACTACTGCATTGGTGTCACATTGTTGTTGGAGAGCTGCATCAATGTAGGAGCCATCTTCCATTGAAGACATGGATAAGATTCAAAAGGAAATGATAGCCATAAGAGGTAAATTTTTGCATTTTATTTCTGATAGAGACCATTTGATTGAGATTGTGTTGTTTTATCATGGTGCATCCTTGAGGGATGAAGAAGAGATCAGCAAGCTTACTTTTGATTTGAAGACAACCCAGGATTCTTTGAAGAGTACTCAATGTGCACTTCAAGAATCTGAGCATCAAATTGAGCAGCTTCATGAGAATTTGCAAGGATCACATTCTCCCTACTACATTTATTATGTTCACTCTCGCACGATTGATCGCATTCTTGATTACATGGAGGAATCTCTTGAGGTGGTGTATCATGAGGTATGTTTTGTTTCATACGTGCTTGAGCAGATCCAAGAACATGTCACTTTCCAGAGCGAAACTGATATCTCTCATGGAGTGATTTCTCTCTCCATTGAAGAATCAGAAGAGCTCCTTAGTGTTGGACTAGCACTTGATGGAGTTGATGCATCCACATCTTTGGTGGATACTTGTTGTAGAGAGTTGTTTCATCCTTCCTCATCCTACTCATTTGAGGTTGAGGATTGGATGAAGATTTCCTTCTTGACGGTTCCTGAGGAGGAGAAAGATGCTCTTACATTCGCTCCAATTTATTTGGTTGCACCATTCCATTCCCAGTAGCACTTGAGGCATCCTATTCCTATTCTTGATGCCTCCATGTATAGAGGTGCATTGGATTTCTACCTATATTCATTGAGTGTATCATATGATGGATGTTTGCACCCTTGGATCAGTTGTAGAGAGTTGAGCCACTGGATGATTTCACATGGGGAATCTCTTTTCTTTCTACTTGGATCAATTGATTGGAGTGTCCTTCCATTCCCTTGTTGGATTAGGAGACACATGTTTGTATTTCCTACTTGTATTCCTGGAGATTTGTTTGATGTATCATTTTCCTATGAGAAGCATGGGAATTCTTATTTTTTCGCTCATGCCTAGTTTTCTTGTGGTTGGAAATGGGATTCTCACCCTTGTCACTTTAGCTTTGTCTTTGATTCTTGTGTGCGTTGGGCACATAAAAACCTTCCTATGAGTTTGGAGCGACTTGACTAGGTTCGCCCTCACCATTTCAAGATGTATTTCATGATGGATGGCCTCCTTTTGATTCGACCTTACCTTGAGGATGAATATTTCATGGTGGATATTATCTCTATGATTCATCCTAGCATTGAGGATGACACACTTTTAGTATGGTTGCTTGATCTTATGATTCCTCAGGATGGTTCTTTAATCCTTCCTAGTTCCCTTTATGGTGCCAACATCTACATGGTGTTGATGATGTTTGGGATGATGCGCAATAGACAGTGGGGCCCTAGAATTCCTTGGGATGTCAATTTTCCTCGCATGACATTTCCACATGGATATTTGTAAATGAGGCAGTGGGATCCAGGCGTTCCTTTGCATGATGGATTTTGTTGGATGGCATTCTCATTGATGGGTGTGAAATACAAGAAATAGGATCCGAGCATTGCTTGTCTTTGGAGCAATTGTTGGCATGTTGGCTTGATGGATCAAGTCAACCTTCTCTCTCATGAGTTCATATATGTTTCACTTGGTTTCAATTTTCTACTTGAGGAACATTTCTTTGGATGGACTTATGGTTTGCATGCATGGTGCATTGGAGGATGTATCTTGCATTTCATGTTTTTGCGGATCATTTGGGATCTTGGAATCATTTGTGCTTAGTTTTCACACTAAGTACAAGGTTGGATGGTGGTAGAATATGGGCCTATTATTTGGGGAGAACCCATGATTTCTCTCAAGGTGTAGTTGGGGATTTACAGGCACAGTTGACGCACATTCCAGTTGTGTTCATAATATTTCATGTGAAAGATTGTGAATGGTTGTTTCCTTGTTGAGATTGATGATGATATATTTCATATCAGTTTGTTTGTAGGAGCATGCATTAGTTACATGTACATGTTCATTTCTATGCAGTTGTTGGTAGAGACCCATGGTGAGATTCAATGTGGCTATATCATTGAGGTAGATATTCAAGAGTTGGTTGGATGAGTACATGACTCCACTCTATACTTTCTTGAGGATAAGAAATCTTAGGAGACGAGGACTGTCATGTACGCAATTTTGGCCTAAGGAAAATTGGACAAGGTCACCTAGGAAAAATTCATAAAAATTAATATGGTGGCTAAAATAATTAAATTTCCTAAGTAAAATTATCCTAAGGTTCTCAAAAATAATTATTATGGGATAATTGGCCACATGAGACCCCTAATTCGAGTTTGCAGGCAAAGAAATAACCAACGGGGGATTAATTGAAAAATGTTTCCCTTTTAATTAAGTGAAAGAGGTAATTACGAAAGTAGTTGGGCATTTAATGAGTAAATTGGGTAAAATGGGCACATTTGACAAATTGATTAGATGTGGATAAGGTTGGTTGATAAATAATGAGATTTGGTTTGTGCAAATGCTTAATGTTTGTTAGGAAATGGTCCAAGAGGTTTTTGGAGGGAGAATTACAAGAAGAGGAAGTGGTCAAGGAGTTTGACAACTCACTTATGCAGATATGTGGTCAAAAAATTTAACCACTTCATGCATGGGTTGATGGTTTGGGTTGCTCCATGGTATTTTCCCATGGTATTGAGAACCCTTCAAGATTAAAAGGGGCAGCAATGTGCACTAGAAAAGGTTTTTGATGAAATTTTATTGTATTGGAGTTTCTTACGCTTCTCTTTTATTTGGTGATGATACCCTTGCATACCAAGAGGGTGATGGGACACTCATTTCTAGCTGGGTGATGTTCCCCTTCTAACATTGTGTTGCCAAGTAAGTGGATCTATCTAATTCAATTGTACATAGAGGATTTGGTAACCCTGTCCTCCTCATTGATATTATTTTCTGCAGATCATGTTATGTTTTCTCATTTACTTTTCCTATTTCATAAATTTCTATAATTCTCTACTTGTTTCATGCTCTCAATTCTAGTAATATTGAGCAATAAGTTTGCTAATTCATGGTGGGTTGATGAATGATGCTTAATATGTTGAGTATTTTGTTCATGAAATACTTTGATATGTTTCTATAGTCACCTACAAGAATAAAACTCATAATTCTATTCCATACTACACTTCTTACCTCTCCCTCAACATTCTATTTCCCCCTTTCCCATTGACTAGGTAATTTTGACTAGTCTTCACTGTTTTGGATGTATCTTGAGTTTTGTATATCCAAATACAATTATGAAAGTTGATTAAGGTATATAAGACCCATGGGAACTCTTCCCAAGTTTAAAATATAGAATTCGTTGACTCTAGGTACCGTTTGAGTCGGGTTGAAAACTGCCTTCACTAGTTGTCCACAAACGTTTCCTAGTCTCCATTGTTTTGATCATTTCTTGAGTTCCCGAAGTCCAAATGATTATTTGTAAGTTCATAAAGGTATGAGAGACACTATAGTATCCCTTCCAATCTTTATTTCTATAAATTGGTTGTCCCTAATGTGACTTGGAACTATTTGGATATTTCCTATCTAAGCATACCAAAGTAGTTTAGCTTTCCCAGATCTTACCAAATAGCCATCGAATCATAAGATATGAGTTTCAAACCATTTCTACAGTAGTGTGGGGTTATAAAAAGAGTCAATATACATCGAGATTGCACCATAATCGATTAGGTTTCCGCAAAAGTCCTGAGGACTGACAACCACATGGTCCTTATGACCATCTTGGACATGGTGCACCCAGAGAATGTGCCTCTGCCAATGTAGAGTCCATTTCCATGTCTCATACACCTTGATGGACTATCATAAACCTGTAAAACTAGAAAAACATAGGTTATTAACCATCCCAAGTGTGTCCCATGCTTCCTTCACCTTTGAACCTAACCCTCTTTGGCCTAGTTTTGAGTCTTTGGAGCTAGTGTGCCAAATTTATGATTTTGGTACACTACATGTACCTATATCTATATGTTCAAATATAATATGATATTAGTGTTAAATTTTAGATCTTAATGTGGAATTATAGTATAAATTGAAATCAATGAATGATCAAAAGCGTAAGCATTCACATGAGACACAATATTTATCCTAGCGAAACCCTCTAGTACTTTAGGGAGAAAACCCCATCAAAATATTCCTTAGAATATTGATAGATAGAAGAGAATTTCTTTACAATGAGAATATTACATAAATAAACCCTAGTGCATTATTAAAGATAAATACCAAGCACCCCTGGTGCAATCACAGAGCAAGAGAGAAGAGACAATAATAGAAGAACTCAGTAGTCGATTCTGCACTATGACCAATTTGCAATTTTGGTCACATGTACACTTCCTTCAAGAGAGATTCTATAACCTACCTAATACTTGAAACATTTTATGTTTGTGGAAAATCATTAATTTAACTTTTATTGTAAATTTTTATATTAATGACAAAGGATGGTCAAGGATGACTGTAAATGAATAATAATATTATTTAATAAATTAAAATAGGAGACACTCACCCAAAGGGACTATTGAAGAGTGTTCACTAACCCACTAGGAGGAATGGAATCTGGTGTAGAAGGAAATGGACAAGTGGCATCTTCTGCACTCATTCACTAGCTATTGTTATGGGACAACTTCCCTTAAAATGTGGTCATGTTCCCCAAGGAAGGTGGAACTGAGCTGATGGCTCATTGAATGCAAAACTGACCCAAAATACCTAGGCAATCTTTATATAGCCATCGAATTTGAGCAGGAGCTCACACATTCTTTGAGGAGATAGAAATTTTTCCTTGTGGTGTTAGAAATGATCTCATAAGAGATTCGATGAGGGGAAGCTATGTAATGAGTTGCACAATAAGACTGTCTTATTCCTGTTGAGTGAAGAAGTAGAGTTATGTATGCAATTCTTCATGATTGTTGAAGTACATAAGAGTGGTTTGTATGCAATTCTTCTTGATTCCTGAAGTACAACCTGAGTGCCTTGCTTCTACACAGTATCTTCGCCCCAGTGGTTCACTGAACAGGCTCGGGAGTCCAAAAGTAAGTGATTTTGGCTTCTTTCTAGAGAAGGTTGGGAGAAACGGTCCTCTTTGGGTGTTTGTCCACCCCATCAATTAAACAGGTTCTATTTTGTTTATTTTGTTTACTTTTAAACTGTTAACCTATTTCTGAAAACTGTATGTATAGTTTATCATAGTTTCCAGATGTATCTTAGATATCAGTTAGCTGTTATAAATGATAGATTTCTGATTGATAAATAAATTATGTAAATGGAATGGATGAATATATTTGAAAATATAGAATGAATGATATTAAATTCTTCCTATATTTTTCCTTTCACCATAGGTGATGTACTCTAGTATAGGAAGATGTTTAATTAACATAGATTAGGAATGATTGCCATGCTGTAATTAGAATAATGAGCTTCTATTTTTCTACCAAGTATAGATATTTTTATAAAATACAAACTGTAATAATTTTCAGAACTTAGTAGTTCTAGAGGCTATCTCTTTGTCTTACATTCAAGATAATAGATATCAGTAAAAACCAAGTAACATGGAATAGAAGACAGTATCCCAAATACTATTCTCATTAGTATATGTATATTCCATATATATATATATATATATATACTTGTGTATCTATAAACAAATAAACAAAGTTCATATTTAAAACATCCTAGGGTTTTTCACAGAAACACAATATAAATCCTAGTCATACATTCATTATATATCTCATGTAAATAGAAGCATTATATTACTAACAAGTTGTACACGAATCAACTATAACCATAGATTGTAATATTAAAGTAAGAACATATTTTATAAATAAAGTGTTATACTATCAAAGTATACAGTTTCGAAATAAATCTCCTATAAGCATAATAAACAAAACTCAAAATCATTTTATAAAAGTATGATAATTTGGAAGTATAGAAATAAACATCTTTGAGATCCCTAGCTAATCACCTATAGGTATCGAATTTCCTAAACTAAAAGTATTGTATAATTATACCAATCAAAAAATGAGTTCTTCAAATCTTGGACAATGTTGTTACATAAAAAATAGCACATGTAATAAATATTGAAATCATTTTATTACTGCTCGATATCCCCATAAGGGATCGATATGTATTATACATTTATAATCAATAAGCCTTTTAAAATTCAAAGGATGATTCGGGGTCAGACCCTGTAACCTAATATACATTATAAAAAGCAACTAAGTCGAGGGTCGAACCCTGTAGATTTCATGATTTATCAGTTATCATTTAGTTGAACTTTAGAAATACAATAACTCTGTAAGAAGTTAATAATTGAAACAATGTATTCAAAGTATTGACGATTTTCACAATATCGTATGGAAGGGCCATTGTAACCAACAACGAGGGTTTGAGACCGAAAGGACTCACCTGGTGTTTTATAAAATATTACGAACCAAGTTAATATAACCCGGGTTCCTGACATTCATTGTATAAAACTATAAACATTAAACAAAAACTGAACCAATTCTTATTGCGGTCAAAACAGTTGATGAGCTCCAGAACACATATAGAATCCATCTTGATGGCATCATACCCATCTGGTTAAATAGGTTAGGGTTCGAGTATCTTGAGAGAGAGCGCGCTGGTCATATTAACTACATATAATGAATTTATGAAACTTTTACAGGGTTTAGGGTTCTAACCCTATAGCAAAACGAACTAATAACATTTCACAGAAACCAAAGCTTAATGCAAAATTAAGTTAGGGCTTGGTCCAAAGCCGTTACTATAAATCCCTACCCTGATAGTAGTAATCAAAATGAGAATCCCAGAATGGCTTATACAGACACAGAAACATTCTTTCCAAACCATTTTATGAGAAAACCAGACAATGCATTTTAATAGCTAAACGAATGACAATATACAATAGTCTTTTTCTTACATTAACTATTTTCCAAACACGGGCTTCAAGACAAGCACATTTTTATATTAAGAATTCAAGAGATAAGTAACAACAATCTCAACAGAGACGTAGATACATCTGGAAGAAAACAAAATTCAGTAGCTTTCATTTTAAAACACAGGTCGAATCCGAACTCAAAATTTACAAGCTACTAAACCTTTCGAATGCCCAAGGGATTACAACATAATAAATACCAAACACCGACAGTGAAACCAATTATGTTGATAGAGCAGACTTTGTGGAGGATCCGAGGGCTTACTGTGGTATTAAACCACTGGGTCATGCTCTTAACTCAAAATTTTCGAAGCTGTAAGATTAAGGAGAGATCTGAGAGCATCTACAAACCTCCTACCAAGAACAAGTGAAGCAATTACATAGTGGTTTATGGTAAAATGATAACCAAAGAATTAAAAGTTTTGAAACAGGTCTAGGTTAGTACCATTCTTACCCTCGCAGAGGAAACAAAGCATCATGAGCGTGGCTCTCTCTAGCAACCGAGACCACCAGTGTTTTCATTACAGTAAACAACGTTGAAATCCTAAAAACCACTTTACACAATGTTGGAAACTACACAGAGGTTCCCTTTCGTCCATGGCAGCCAAACAAGAGCTCGACTCTCCAAACCCCTATGAATAACGATAACAATGCTAAGGTAAGCAAGGACTTAGGGCTTTGTCCCCTACGTGGTTATTCCCCACCAAAATATCAAGTGACCCATTAATGAACTGGGTTGTCACCCACTATAGTTTCGATTCTTACCCACTCTTGTATAGTTTAAACACTATGTTTGTCATTCAAACTTCGAAGCATAAATTCGCCACATACCTTGGTTATGATATAAACACTAATGATATAATATAACATTCATCACCTTAGTTAATACACCTTCACCATGTTAGAATCCCAAAGGTATAGACCATTCAACCCTTAGTTAGGGTTATAACAAGTAATTCCATGCAAAATAAATGTATGTAGCTAGGAATAATCTTAGCCTTTGTAATCTATGAATTCATTTGTCTTTTATTCCATAAAAGTCCTACCTGTAACCTGGATAGAGAAATCGTAACGTGCACTAGATTTTTAAGCTAAGTAAGCCTCATGGTTGCTACAGTAATCACTTGTCAAACAAAAAGGAATAAAAAATAATCAATTATTAAGATCAAACATGAACACAATAATAACGTTAATAATAGAATATAGGTTATAGCTCTAAGAAATCTAGCATTGAATGTCGTTATAATTATGTTATACATTTAATAATCGATGATGTAACCGGTTGTATGTAATAACCAAACATTTAATGCATTGTAGACTAAGATACAAATGGGTTCATAAATACTCTCAACAGTAAAGGAGATTCAAGTCCTACTTCAATGATTTCAGCACAAGTAAGATAATCGTCAAATTCATGAATATCATAATAACATCCACGAATACATAAAACATCAACAAGTTAATAGATTTCCCACAAGTTTAAACACTATATTATGGACAGTACGATAGTAATTATAGACACATAAATACATATCCAATTAATTGTCATTAAGACACTTTTAATAATGAACGATAGTTTATACAACAAATAAGTGTCGCATTTAAGCAGTAATTAAAAATGCTAAACATACACTTTTATACTTCCGCATAAATTTTAATAGCAATTAGACTGATTATAAACATTTTGATTTATGAAGAAATTTGGGGATGTTACATGTGGTATCAAAGCGCAAGTTCAAACACTAGGCCTAAAAGTGGCTCAACTCGCCAAACAAAAAATTTAAACAGAAAATGTAGTTTATGATTTTGATTTTGATTTGTTTCTATATAGAACATTTGGTATTTAATTTGCAGGTATGGAAGGACTAGAAGAGTCTACCGAGGACAGATCTCAGCATAATAATCAAAATAATAACGAACATGAACATGTTAACGAAGAAAACATTTACGTAGAATTAAATGATAATTTATCTGAACTTGTACGCATAGTTAAAGATTTAAAAGCTGAAATAAAAACTATTAAAGAAGAGAATGAAAGAATTTTAAGAGCACAAGAAGAACTGAATCAGATTTTACTGGATAAATGTTATAATAATGAAAAAGATAAAAGAATAGAAATTAATTCTAAATCTGGAACCATGTCCTACGAACATAAAGGTAAGAAGTTAAAATTTTCTAATGATGAACGTAACTCTTCTTCTGAAATTGATGTCAAAATACATAAAAGGAAACATAAGTACTCTAGTGACAGTAGTGAAAGTGACTGCAGACCAAAAAGGAGAAGTTATAAACCATATGAATAGATTTTTGGGGAGCTCAAGAATATAAAACCCCTAATGTTTAACGGTGAAAGTGAAAAGGGAGAAACGACTGAAGCATGGTTGTCACGTATGAAGAAATACTTTCACATTTATGATTATTCAGATCAATTGAAAGCTAAGATGGCCATTTATAATCTGACTGGGAAAGCAGATATTTGGTGGCAGGATTTAAAAAGAGTAAAAGGTATTAACGAAAGGAGTGAAACTTGGAGAACATTTAAGAAATATTTTAAGAAGAAGTTTCTGTCTGAACAGTACTACGAAGAAAAAGAAAAAGAATTTTATGATTTAAAATTGGGTTCTATGAACATGAAAGAATTAAGCAGTAAATTTCTAAGTTTGTTAAGATATGTACCTCACATTGTGGATGAGAAGCCTAAAATACAAAGATTTCTGAGTTGCTTACCTTTTTAATATAAAAGACATAATTGAGTACGACAACCCTAAGAATCTTGACGAAGCCATGAGAAAGGCAAATTTTTGTTTTGAATAGAATGGGAAAAGAGAAGGAGTATCTAGCTAGAAGAATAATAAACCAAGTAATTTCAAACAAATATAAAGAAATTTTAAATTTAATAGGAATGCTGGAAATAACAAGTGAAATTTTCCTAACAGAAATTTTCAAGGAAATAATTTCGAAAGTAATACAACACAGAATTCTACAACTGCAAGAAATATGCCTAATAATTATGTTAGAAATAATGAAAAAAATCCACCTATAAAATGTTATGAATGTCAGGGACCACATTATTCAATAAACTGTCCTAACAAGAAAAGAATAGTCAGCAACATTCATATAGTGCAAGAAGAACCAATAGTTGATGACTTAGTGAGTGAAATGCCCAGCATCAATGCAGCCTTGGAAAATCGGCAGGCTGATCATCAAACTTCAATAGTCGAAATTGAAGGTATGCTACAGAACAAACCTATCTCTATTTTAATTGATCCAAGTGCAAGTTTGAGTTATGTCTCACCCGATATAGTGAAAAGCTGTAAATTGAAAGTAGAAGAATTTGATAAATCTTGGTTGGTTCAGTTAGCTACAGGAACCAAAATAAAAGTAGTTGATTTTGTTAAAAATTGTAATTTGCTTATGATTCAATTAAAGACGCAAGTAAAGTTGAATGTATTACCGTTAGGGTCTTATGATGTCTTAATCGAATTAATTGGTTAGAAAATCATAGGGTAGTTCTAAATTGTTTTGAAAAGACTTTTACGTGCTTGAATGATAAAGGATAAACATAAACAATAAAAGGAATCCCTAGAAAAACTTTAGTTAGATAGATTTCTGCTTTGCAAGTGAAAAAGGTTGTACGAAAATGATGTAAAAGGTTTGTTGTAAACATAATTAATGATGAACACACAACTAAAGAAGATAAGTTAAAACTTGAAGACATACCATTCCTAAGAGACTTTTCAGATGTATTCCTGAAATGATTTCCAGGATTACCTCCGAAAAGAGAATTGGACATCACCATTGAGCTGGTACAGGGTTGTAACGTCCCTAAAAATAGTAAAAAATTAAAAATTTGTTCTACTTGCTAGATTTCCTAACATAGTCTATATATTTGTAAATTAACTTCAACACTGATAAAGAAGTAAGATATGCACTAGCACTTGTTTGCGGCATTCAACAGTTTAAGTTTTCTGAACTACATAATCTCTCTAGTTGTAATTTGCTTGGTTTTGCGGAAGCGATATGTAGAATAGGTAAAGTACTTATGTCACGAGTGTACCAATGCTAGAGTAATAATATAAAACTAAAATAAATTTCCTTCATAATTTTTTAAGAAATAAAGAGCATATTTATAAATGTCTGTCTGATACTTCAAGTGTGATGGGCCCTTGATGATGAGAGTTGAGACCCATGATGAAATAATGAGGTTTACAAAGAGAAGCAATACCCCCGACAGAGATGCCGAGAGGTAAGGGTAGTCTTGGGAGTTCTGAACTTACTTACCATTCACTAATGTATCATCTCATGTTTGCAATGCAGGTACTACCATGAGGAACATTCTTACTTAGTAATCCTATCCTTAAATTGGCTTACTATAAGATCAAGTGTGAAAGTCTAGAGTGTAAAGGCTATGTGTGGAATTCTCATGGTGTAAATAGTATGTTGTAACACCTTGGAAAGGCATGATGGTTTACAATTAAATCGTGGAAGTTTACACAACCTGCTACTATATCGTTTGGGTGATAAATCAAACTCCATTAATGAGGGGTTGGTGGAGCGTTAACTCCTCCTTATGGAAACATCGTAATGTGGATCCAACTAGCAACAAGGGTTTCTAGGTGTGGGGTTTTTCACTTCGTGGATATCGCTCTACATTTTTCATTTGGCTCGGTCCTGATTTTCGTTGCACCTGGAGGGTATTGTGCACTGACCGAAGCTCTGCTCTTGGTTAGTGTATCCTATGGAAACTTAGACGCAGTGGTGTAGGCTACGAATAGGTAATGTATATTTCATTACTTGCTACATTTTTCTACTATAGTTTATCTAGTATTTGATGTGCATCTCTAGAGTTTAACTTTGTGTGGTTTAAATGCTTGACAAGAGAATGATGGCCTTCCTCATCAGTGCAGCTTACAATATGGTAGTCGGTACCCTCGACTTCATTGCCATTGAATTGGTAAGTTCAGGGTTTACCAACCCTTACTGTTTTCTCTCGCCTCTATGGAGTGGTACTGGTTATGGGATTTTAGGAGGGACTGCGTGAATCCCCTTTTTTCTAGGTTCACTAAAACTGTTTGCAACTCCTAGAAGGTCGCCACTTGGATGGACCATTGAATGGATGTCTTTATTTGATTTCTGTTAAAATGTAGGAGACATCTGGGAGAATTTTCAGTTTGGATGTAAAGGCCTTGGCCGTTCTAGTCATGTGGAACTCTTTAAGCCTCTGTAGAGGGGCGATGAACTCGTGTTGTATCCATTTGGGGTTTTAGAACTATAATGTCCTGTGTTTGCTAATGAACTTGGAACATGTATTAATGAATTGTATAAAACAATGTGGAACCTCTGCTTTTCTTTTAATAATTTTATGGTTAATGATTTCTCTACCCTCGGTGTTTTGGCTATCGTTAAAAGATGTGTTGACAGGGCAAAAATCGTAACCCTTATGCTAGTTTATGTATAAACCTGAGGAGTTTAAAAGTCTAATTCTTTACTGTTGCGTTGTTTGGTGGTTGAAATGGAATGAACAAAGTTTAAATGGCCTTTGCATATTTCGCTATGATTCTCAGCCCTATTTAACTATGTGTTTTGATTTCTATGGAATAAGTATGGTGATGCGCAGGTCTGCATCCTGCATGTGTTGTCATTTTTCTCATTCCTTAGTAGTTGATTTGGTAATTGAAATGGTCTCCTAGATTCATATGATAAAGAGGAATGCTTCTGTCCAAATTCTAGCTTGTTTTAGAAGGAGGAATCTGTAGCTTTGAAACTATGTATTGACGTGCTTTGGGTTTGCAAGATTACTAATAAATTAATAATGGGTTTCGACCCCTTGACTTGTGGTTTGATATGTTTAAAAGAAATGAAAATAATGTTGAAGTAATACTTCCTTTAAATTTCTGTTTCGATTCACCATTTTCTCTATCTGTGTTTGCATGCTAAGAGTCAGTGGTTTTGGGTATGAAAGGATGATTGACGAAATAATACTACCTTACTATAGCTAGTGATAAATTGTTTAAAAGAATTGTGTGGTTGTCTAAGCCTTACGAATCCTCCTTGATGTAAAGAAATCTTGTCGAGGGTTTTGAAGTCGTAACCCCTGTATTCCTATTGCGTTTTTTCGTTATAGTAAGTAATGGGTGGATTGATGGTTGGAATGTAACTAGGGTTTACGGGACTCGCTGGTGTTGAAGGTTTGACCACTATATAAGACGTTTTCAATACTGTGCACAAATAAAAGATAAAACCTGGGAAGAAAAGGTAATATATGAATGTAATTCTTTTTAAAAGATAAGGATCTCTATAACAACTTTGTTTTATAAATAACTTTCCTAGGTTATTAAAAAGGATTAAAAGAACTGAAAACATGAATATAGGACTGATAGAAAACTACATATATAATGCTGCCAGAAAGAAAGGAACTCTGTTGTTTAAATTTGATAAAGACAAGACTATAGGTTTGCATGGATGTCTAGCACAGGCTAGTTGACTAGACAGGCTAGTTTAATAAAATTCTGGGCACACAGTTCTATATTTATAATGAAATCAACCCAAGCCTATTCCCTAGAAGCCCTTGCTCCATAAGAGATATGAATGCTATAAATATTCAGGGAAAACCATACTTTAATAACGAGCCTAGTTAAGTGCCTAGATGCCAACATAACTTGAAATAATTGGTTTAATGATTCATACCTAGTTATCTTATGTCTAGCTCCTCTCTTGTAGTAGCTTGTACACTGAAACAATAATTAGTGGAAAAACTATTGTGCTTAGCTGACCTGTTAGAATGATTCCTTAGCTAGATGAATTTGGGGCTACCATGTTTCTCCCAACCATGATCCTACAACCGTTCCTGGTTCTATATGGATCCCCTTGAGCCAGTTCCAACATGCAATAATAGATAGAGGTCCTGGGTTCACTACTGGTTTATATTTGGAAATTTTTGTTGAAATATTGTAACTTCAACGAATATTATATTTGTATTTTATTATTCTGGAGATGGTACATTCCTCCGTGGTGACCCTATTGTATATCCCAAGATTTTTATTCCTCCGAGAGAGTGTGGTAACTAGGGTTATTAGATCTGCCATGTGAGGTTGGCCCTAAGTTTATTATTTGGGGGTTATTATACTCTCTTGGGAGAGGTCGGCCCCATTAGTGTAAAAAGTCAGTCGGGAAACAAGTATAAGTGGAGGGGGTTTTTCCTCACTTATCTCATTCATTCATCCACTTGGGAGTAGTGCACAAGTGAGAGAGAGGTCTGCATAGGAGGAGAAGGAGCTCTAGTCTTGGACTACATCTTGTATTTGGTTGATTATCTATATTGAGGAAAGCTTTGCTAGGTTTTCTACCCCATGAGGGTTTCCCGGGGTAAATATTTGTCTATCTTGTGATTGTGTTTCTTTTAGTGATCTTGCTAATCAAATTAGCCTAAATAGGACATCTTTCACAAGGTGAAAATACCTCTCTCTCCTCCTCTCGTGAAAATTAGGGTTTCTGCAAAAGTTGGAATTTTTGGGTTTTGATTGCATGTCTGGATAGCCCTCCTCAAAATCGAATTGTTGAGCCCTGGATCGAGATTTTTGGTTTGGTAGAACTCCGGTAAAGTCAAACCCTAGTTTGACCAAAAGTGCAGAAAACTAGATAACCATAAAAGTTGCGCACCTGTGCACCAGAAAACCAGAAATTTTGTTGCAGATCCAAAAGGTGAAAAGTTGAAGTTTCCAGAAGAATAGCACACCAGATCTCTCAACTCAATCAAGCATATCTCTTGGTAAGTGTTATTCTATCTCTTGAGAAACTTCAATCTCTGTAACCCCTTGAATAAGATGGCTCCAATTACTAAGCTTGAAGACAAGCTAGAGGGTATAGAAAATTTTCGAGCATGGATATATAGAATTGGTATCATTCTTGAAGAGAATGATCTTGTCCAATATATTAAAGATGAGGTTGCAGAACCTGAAGAATATGAAGCCAAAGAGAAGTATAGGAAGGACCTGATTAGGGAAAAGAGAATCATTACTAACTCTATTAAGGACCACTTGATTCCCCAAGTGGCTTCCAAGAAGACCCCAAAGGAAATGTATGATGCTCTTTCCAGAATGTATGAGGGAAAGAACATCAATAGGAAGATGAACCTGAGAACTCAATTGAAGAGCACTAAGATGAATAAAGGAGAGTCTATTCAAGACTATTTCTCAAGGGTTTCCCAGATCAAAGAACAACTAGATGCCATTGGAGATACCCTTGATGAAGATGAACTTGTCATGACTGATCTAAATGGTCTTACTAGACCTTGGGAGTCATTCATTCAAACTATGTGTGCTAGAAAAGAAAGTATGAAGTTTGATGTGGTTTGGGAGGATTGTGTTCAAGAAGAGGCTAGGGTAGCCAATAGAGAAGCTCTTCTCAAAGAGGATGACCAAGATTTGGCTACACACACCAGAAAAAGAAGGAGTCACTTCAACTTCAAGAAGAATGATCACAAGGAGTCTCAACCTCCTAGTAATTTTAGAAGCAGAGGAAGAGCAAACTTAGAAAGAGATCTCTCCACAGTTCAATGTTTCAATTGTCTCAAACTAGGACACTTTGCTAGAAATTGTACTTCACAAAAGAAGAAGAAGAAGTATATTCACAAAAGACATCATGCACATCTTGCAGAAAATGAGAGTGAATAAGAAGAGGAAGAAAATCCTAGAAAGAAAAGAGCTAAAGTACAAGAAGAAGATGTAGAAGAGTATGTTTTATTCTCTGCTCTCTTTGGGGCAGTATCACCTGGAGAAGATACATGGCTCATTGATAGTGGTACTTCAAAGAACATGACAGGACAAAAGAAGACTCCATCAAAACTTAAAGTGAAGACATCTCCACAAAAGGTATCTCTAGGAGATGACTATCAATATCATATCATAGGAATTGGTGAAGCAAATTACAAACTAGATTCTGGAACTCCATTGAAAATGAAGGAAATCTTATATGTACCTGGTTTGAAGAAGAACTTACTTTCTATCTTAGCACTAGATAAAAAAGGCTATAGGGTTGCATTCATAGATGGACAAGTACTCATGTGGTCCAAAGGAAAATCAATTAAGGATGCAATTGTTTTTGGTGAAGAGGAAGGAGGTCTATACAAACTCAAGGGCCATCTAGAAGCTGCTCTTGTTCATGAAGCCACTAGCCCAAGTGAGCTATGGCATAGAAGGCTTTCTCACATTAACTATAAATCACTACCTCATGTGAGCAAGGTAGTCATAGGACTACTAGACTTAAAGATTGACCATGATGGCACTTGCAAAGGATGTGCAAAAGGGAAGAATGTCAAGAACCCATTTCCAAAAAGTGATACAAAGACTAAGAGTACATTGGAATTGATTCACTCAGATGTGTGTGGACCAATGCCATCCACATCCTTGAGTGGATATGAATACTACCTCAAATTCATTGATGACTACTCAAGGAAGACTTGGATCTATTTTCTGAAGGGAAAATATGAAGTTTTTGGAAAGTTCAAGGAATTCAAAGCCTTGATAGAAAACCATTCAGAAAAGAATATTAAAATACTCATGATAGATAATGGTGGAGAATATACTTCAAAAGATTTTGAAGTCTTTTGTAAGGAAGCTGGAATCAAGAGGGAACTAACCACTCCCTACAATCCCCAACAAAATGGTGTTGTGGAAAGAAAGAATAGAACCATTATGGAGGTAGTAAAGACAATGATACATGATCAAGACCTACCCATGTATTTATGGGCTGAAGCAGCCAAGACAACAATCTATGTGCAAAATAGACTATCTCATAGTGCTCTTGATTTCAAAACCCCAGAAGAAGTATTCACAGGGAAGAAGCCTGAGGTAAGTCACCTCAAGATATTTGGATGCCCAGTATACATTCACATTCCAAAAGAAAAGAGGACCAAGCTAGATCCTTCTGGGAAGAAAGGAATATTTTTTGGATATTGTGAAGCATCCAAAGCATTTAGAATATACATCCCAGGATTCCATCATATGGAAATAAGTAGGGATGTGACATTTGATGAAGAGGCAGCTCTCAAGAGATCTAGGAAGTGCCAACATGAAGAAGTATATGAGGAAGAGGTACCTTCCAGAATCACAGAAGTTGCACCCACCCCTAAAGAGACAACTCCTGAAGACCATGACATGATGGAATCACAAGAACCCCCTATCATAGAAATTTCAAGGAAGAGAAAGCCAGCATGGGCAAGAGACATTGTACTAAGAGCTGAAAAATATGGAGCTCCTGAAGGCTCCACTAGGGTGAGAAAGAAACAAAATACATTCTCAAACTATGTGGCCCTAATGGGTGATCTTGTAGATCAAGTACCCACTAGTTATGAAGAAGCAGTTCATAAGAAGGAGTGGGTAGAAGCTATGACTGAGGAGTACCAATCAATAATGATGAATGATGTTTGGGATATAGTTCCCAAGATAAAGGAAAAGAGTGTGGTATCCTCCAAATGGATATACAAGATAAATCATGTTGCAGATGGAAGCATTGAAAAATATAAGGCAAGGTTTGTAGCTAGAGGGTTCTCTCAGAAAGAGGGAATTGACTATGAAGAAACATTTGCACCAGTTGCAAGGTACACTTCCATTAAAACTATCATGGCACTTGCATCCATGATGAAGTGGAAATTACACCAGATTGATGTAAAGACATCCTTCCTGAATGGTGTAATTGAGGAGGAAGTGTATATAGTACAACCTCAAGGATTTGAGGTGGAAGATGGAAAAACCCATGTGTGCAAATTAAAGAAGGGTTTGTATGGGTTGAAGCAAGCTCCTAGAGCTTGGTATGGAAGAATTGACAGTTTCTTGACAAGCTTAGGATTTACCAAAAGTAAAGCTGATCCTAATCTTTATCTCAAGATTATGGATGAAGAACCTGTCATATTGCTGCTATATGTGGATGATCTATTTCTGACAGGAAATGAGAAATAGATTATTGAATGCAAGAAGAAACTCTCTTTAGAGTTTGAGATGAAAGATCTCAGATTGATGCATTACTTCTTAGGTCTAGAGGTATGGCACGGCCCAGAGGGAATCTTTCTCAACCAGGGAAAGTATGTTGTGGAAATATTGAAAAGATTTGATATGTTGGAATGTAAGGCCATGGCCACTCCCATGGATTCCAACTTGAAACTGTTAGTAGATGACTCATCAGAGTTAGTGGATATGACTCTGTATAGACAGATTATTGGGTCATTGATGTATTTAACAAATACCAGACCAAACATATGCTTTGCCGTGAATACCTTGAGTCAGTATCTAGTGGAACCTAGGCGAGTTCACCTCATAGTTGCAAAGCATGTGATGTGGTACCTAAAGGGTATGATAGACATTGGTCTATGTTATCTTTGAGATCATGGTTTCAGATTGTATGGCTACACAGATGCTGATTGGGCAGGAAGTGTATCAGACAGGAAGAGCACATCGGGAGGATGTTATTGCTTGGGATCTTCCATGATCTCGTGGTTTAGCAGGAAACAGTCCAGTGTGGCTCTCAGTACAGCTGAAACAGAATATATTGCTGCTTGCTCTGCTAGTTGTGAAGCAATATGGCTTCAGAAGTTATTATCTAGTTTATTTGACTTAGAGATGGAACCCACTGAGATCCTGTGTGACAACCAGAGTTGTATCAAGATGACAGAAAATCCAATGTTCCATGATAAGTCAAAGCACATAGAGATCCGATATTTCTATATACGGGATATGGTGTAGAAAGGAGCTATCAAGCTCGAGTATGTAAGCACTGACGAACAAGTTGCTAATATATTGACCAAACTTCTGTCTCGAGTAAAGTTTGAGTATTTCTGAGACAAGCTTGGTGTAGTTCAGAAGGACCCTTCTCAAAAGGGGGAGTGATGTGGTCACTTATGATGAGATTTCCTGCATCGACAGTGAGGTCAATGATGTGGATACCTATATTGGTGATGCCGATAGTGCGGTTGGTGAATGGTCCATAGACAGGGTCTAAAGTTGACGAGTGGATTGCATCATCCTTGAACAAATGTTCTAAAAGGATCCATAGACATCTGTCTCCGAGAAAGAAGAGGGATTGCATCATCCCTGGACTTTGGTCCCAGAATTGATCTGTAGACAGATGTCTCTAAGAATGTGGGGATTATATCATCCTCAGACTTTGGTCCCAGAATTGATCCATAGACAGATGTATCCAAGAATGTGTGGATTGTATCATCCTCGGACTTCAGTCCTAGAATTGATCCATAGACAGATGTCTCCGAGAATGTGGGGATTGTATCATCCTTGGAATTTGGTCCCAGAATTAATCCATAGATAGATGTCTCCAAGAATGTCGGGATTGTATCATCCCTGGACTTCGGTCCCAGAATTGATCTGTGGAGAGATGTCTCCGAGAATGTGGAGATTGCATCATCCCCAGACGACGGTCCTAGAATTGATCCATAGACAAATGTCTCCGAGAATGTGGGGATTGTATCATCCCAGGACGACGGTCCCAGAATTGATTCGTAGACAGATGTCTCCGAGAATGAGGGGATTGTATCATCCCCGGAATTCGGTCCCAGAATTGATCCGTAGACATCTGTCTTCGAGAATTGATGATAGGACTGCATCATCCCTGGACATTTGGTTCAAAATAAAGTGATAAGGATTGATCATCCTAGAAGTAGATCTGGATTGCATTGTCCATAGACATGAGACTTGTCTAAAATTGATAAGGATTGATCATCCTGGAATTGGATCATGTGTATTGCAGATTATGCTGCTATGACGATGTTGATGATCGTATGATGATGATGTTGATGATCATGTGATGACGATGCTGATGATCGTATGATGACGATGTTGATGATCATATGATGACGATGCCGATGATCATATGATGATGATGCTGATGATCGTATGATGACGATGTTGATGATTGTATGATGACGATGCTGATGATCGTGTGATGAAGATGCTATAGATCGAGTGATGAAGATGCTGTAGATCGAGATGATCTAGATGCTGTAGATCGAGATGATCCAGATGATGTAGATCGAGATGATCCAGATACTGTAGACCGAGAGATCCAGATGATGATGTTGTCGATGTTCGGGTACTACAGAAGATGAAGACTCGGTACTGAGGATGTTGATGTTCCAGTATTGAAGATCTTGAAGATGTTCCAGTAACTGTTTGAGTTACTGATGATGTATAAAGAAAGCTTCCAATGATTTATAGATGTATCATGTACCATGTAGTTGATGACTCCTTGCTCCTGCAGATGTTGTTATAATATCCTTCTCGTTAAGGAGGAGTGTTGAAATATTGTAACTTCAAAGAATATTATATTTTTATTTTATTATTTCGGAGATGGTACATTCCTCCATGGTTACCCTATTGTATATCTGGAGATGTTTATTCCTCCGAGAGAGTGTGGTAACTAGGGTTATTAGATCTCACATGTGAGGCCAGCCCTGAGTTTATTATTTGGTGGTTATTAGACTCTCTTGGGAGAGGTCGGACCCATTAGGGTAAAAAGTCAGTCGGGAAACAAGTATAAGTAGAGGAGGTTGTTCCTCACTTATCTCATTCATTCATCCACTTGGGAGTAGCGCACAAGTGAGACAGAGGTCTGGATAGGAGGAGAAGGAGCTCTAGTCTTGGACTACATCATGTATTTGGTTTATTATCTATATTGAGGAAAGCTTTGCTGGGTTTTCTACCCCATGAGGGTTTCCCAGGGTAAATCTTTGTTTATTTTGTGATTGTGTTTCTTTCATTGATCTTGCTAGTCAAATTAGGCTAAACTTAACAATTTGTATAGGGTTGGTTTAGTTTCTTGGAACAGAAAAATTCTCTCTGCTTACCATAAAGGAATGATAATGAGAAAAAGATGATCCCCCAACCTTGGGATCTGCCCTCTTTTGTAGAGGAGTCTTGAATTATGACTATTGGAATAATTAGTTTCTTTAAATTAAATAATTAATAGTTAAAAGATATTATTTAATAAATATCTAGTCGGCTTTGAACTAGGACTTTTTAATTGTTTTAACTATAAGTTATTTTTTATTTAAATCTTTTCATGATAATTATAATAACAATAATTATATTTCAACTTAACTATTAATACATTAAAATAATGTATAAACTATATAAAATAAATATATTTCATAAATAAATAAATCAATATAATTATCAAAGCTCTTAATAATAATATTAGCCTTGAGGCCTTTATACATGTTAATCATAGAAGATTATTGTTAGTCAATCCATGCTTTAAGTGGTGGTAATTATCTTTTATTTAATTATGTATCTTCACATGATACTTCTTTTAACTTTTAAGGACAAGGTGCAATTCTTTGGATGGTCTCTTGGTAAGCTTGGATAGGCACCTCTAGTCTCTCTCTTGCATGTCGGATTCTCTCATTTAACATGGTAGTTGCCGCAGTATTTGATGATAGATAAAAGATGAATCATTTAACCAAATTAAATAAATGTGATGAAAGTAGAAGTGCTATTCAGGATCTTTCCGACTCAACACTTTGATATTTAGTAACCCCGAGTGCTCTTTAGAGCCTTTTAACTCAACACTTTCACATGGGTGTTACGCCAGTGCAATTCTAGAGCTTCCTGCTCAACACTAGTGCTAGAATGTGGTTGTGAGGCACATCTAGAATATTTAAGTGGCCTCGGATCCGGTATTCATCCATCAAGCTTGGAGTGCTCCAGGGCTTATACCCAACACTCAATGTACCTCAGCGCTTACTCCCAGTACATAAACATTCTTCTAGGTACATCGGGGCTTATGCCCAGTACGTAGGTTATATGTGTTTTTCTGAGTCCACGCTCAACACACTCATAAGTCAAATCATGTGGAATCATAGCTCTGCATAGTAAGTAACAAAAGATCATCTAAGTATATTAGGGTTTGTACCCATATCAAAGCTAAAGAAAATCATTAAAACATTGGGGCCTCCTCGCCTAGTATACACTCAAATAAAGAAGTCAGTTAGGGTCCATGCCCAGTATGTCAATATATAAAAGAATAAATCATAGGTGCTAGGGCTCATGCCCAATACTCAAAATAAAACATATGTGTTGGGGACGTGGCCCAATATAACAACAAAAATAGTTAGTCCAAAATTCAGGATATTACATCCCTCCCCGCTTAGAAACAACACCGTCCCGATGTTTCTAGGGACTAGGAATGAGGTCATGAAACAAGGAAGGGTATGCCTCTTTCATGGTGGTCTCATTCTCCCAAGTAGCCTCATCTGGTCCAAAGTGCCTCCATTGCACTTTCAACTGAGTAATGGTCCTCCTCCTAAGTTGCACCTCTCTCTTGTCTAGAATGTGGAGTGGTTCTAGCCTGAACTCCCCTTTGGGCTCCACCTATAATAAGGACCAATCAATTACATGTTTAGTATCGTATACATATTTCTTTATTAATGAAGCATGAAAAACATTATGAACTTTTATATGAGTTGGTAAGGCTAACTCATAAGCCACTGGGCCCTTCTTGGCCAATATCTCAAAAGTCCACAAAATCTTGGGGCTAGTTTCCCGCAACGTCCTAATCTCAACGAGCTTCGTTTTGCCTTTATTTTTAGAAACACATGTTTGCCAACTTGGTAGTCTTTGTCTTTTCTTTTCTTGTCCGCATAACTCTTTTGGTGGTCTTGTGCTTCTTTCAAGTTCAGGGTTACCTTGGAGACTAGTTGCTCCAAGTCTTTTAGTAGGTCGGGTCCTAATATAAGTCTATCTACCGGACTTTCCCAAGTTACGGGTGTCCGACATTTCCTACCGTAGAGTACCTTGAAAGGGCTCATTTTGGCCGAGGTTTGATAATAGTTGTTGTAAGCAAATTCTGTGAGGTGCAAATAATCTTCCCACTTAGTGGGGTTGTTCATGACGTACATTCTCAGCATGTCCTCAAGGATTTGGTTTACTTGTTCCGTTTGTCCGTTGGTTTGGGGATGGTATGCGGTATTGAATTGTAACTATGTCTCTAAATCGGGGAACAATGCTCTCCAGAAGTTGCTAGTGAACTTCGTGTCTCGATTGGAAATGATTGCCTTGGGTATCCCATGCAATCGAAATATCTTTTTTAAGAATATTTCTGCGATGTGAACTTCCTTGTAGGTAGACTTTACTGGTATGAAATGGGATGCTTTAGACAGCTTGTCTACCACTACAAAGATGGAGTCGTTTTGTTTCTTACTCTTGGGAAAGCCCGTAAGGAAGTCCATACTTATTACCTTCCACTTCCATTCCGGAATGGGTAAAGGTTGAAGTAATCTGAAGGGTTGTTGGTGTTATACTTTGATCAGTTGGCACTCTTGACATTTCGCGATGAACATGGCAATGTCAGCTTTCAACTTAGGCCAAAAGTAATGCTTCTTTACAGCTGATATCATCTTTTGATATCCGAGATGCCCTGAATAGGGTTTCTGGTGGAATTCAGTGAGGATGTTTGATCTAATGTCTCCACTCTCTGGGATGTAAAGTCACTCTTTCGACCACAGTAGTCCCGACTCGTCTATCATGTATTCCTTCTCTTGTTGGAATAGTCTATCCTCTTGGATCTTTGCAAGGATTTCCGTGTAGTAATGGTCACTCTTACATGCCGTTCGAATCTTGTGGTGTAAATCTGAGTCAGCTTGACTCACCATAACCTCATAAACCATATGTGCTCACTGGCTCAAAGCATCCACAATCTTGTTTTCCTTGCCCTTAATGTGCTTTAGTTCGAAACGATACTCACTAAGGAAGGATAACCATCTGGCCAGCCTAGCGTTCAGGTCGGGTTGGTCGAAAAGGTACTTCAAACTCATTTTATCAGTCATCAATAGGAATTTCCTTCCCATGAAATAATGTCGCCACATCTTCAATGCATGGATGATGGCGGCTAGCTTGAGATCGTGCGTAGGGTAGTTTTGTTCATGTTCTTTCAATTTCCTTGATTTGTAGCAAATGGCAAAGTTATCTTTCATAAGGACTCCCCCAAGTACTTCCTTGCTTGCGTCCATGCAAACAACGAAGTCCCCATTGGGATCCGCAATACGCAAAATTGGCGCACTAATCAATAGTTGCTTTAGCTTTTGAAAGCTTTCTTCTCACTTATCCATCTAGATAAACTTGTTTTCCTTCTTCTGCAAGGCAATCATGAAACATGCAATCCATGAGAAGTTCTCAATGAATTTTCAGTAGTAGCCGGCTAAACCTAAAAATGATCTTATATCAAATACGGACGTAGGTGTGGGCCATTCTTCGATAGCTTTGACCTTTTCAAGGTTGACGGCTATTCCCTTCTTGGAAATGATATGTCCTAAGTATTGAATCTGGGGTTTGTAGAAATCGCACTTACTAAACTTGGCGTACAGTTGGTGTTCCCGTAGTATACGTAAAACAATTCGAAGGTGTTCCTCATGTTCTACTTCATTCTTGGAGTAGATAAAAATGTTGTCAATAAAGACTAGAACGACCTTATCAAGGTATTTACTAAAGATGTTGTTCATCATACACATAAAGTTGGTCGGTGCATTCGTCAACCCAAGGGCATCACTATGAACTCGTAGTGGTCGTAATGGGTCTGAAATGTGGTTTTGTTGATATCCTCATCACGAATTCTCACCTGATGGTATCTGGACCGTAAGTCGATATTTGAGAAGATCTTCACTCCTCCAACTTGGTCAAACAAGTCATCGATTCTAGGGAGTGGGTAGCGGTTCTTAATGATCATCTTGGTTAGTTGGTGGTAGTCGATGCACATTTGAATCGTTCCATCCTTCTTCTTGATGAAGAGTACTGGTGCACCCCAAGGGGACACAGTTGGTCGAATGTACCCTTTGTCTATTAACTCTTGTAACTGAAGCTTGAGCTCCACCAATTCTGGTGTGCTCATGTGGTACGGGGATTTGGAAGCTGGTACCGACTCGGGTGTTAGTTCAATGGAGAAGTCCAAATCTCATTTGGATGGTAACCCGTATCTCCTCAAGAAATACGTATTTGAACTCTACGAGGACTGGGAAGTCTTCGATCTTTTGTTCCCTATCAGTTTATATGTTTTGGATATTGACGGCAAAGAGTTTACAACCCTTTTTGATACATTTCTTTGCTTGTAAGGCGGATATTTTCCTTACAGACACTTCCTTAGGGATACCTTGAATCGTCTTCTAATTCCCTTGGTCATCCTTGCAGAGTAAGGATTTGTTTAAGGAGTCAAGTAGGACATGGTGTTCATCTAACCAATCCATGCCGATAACTACATCGTACGACCCTAGGAATAGAATGTTTAATTCTAACCTAATTGGAAAGTCGTTTAAGTCTATCTCACAAGTTTTAACTAACTGTGAGACCTTTCATTTGGTACCGGTGGCTAGTTGTACCAGCCACGGTTTCTCGTGATGCTCTCGGTTCAAATTACAAGTGTCCACTATGTTAGGGGAGATATAACTTTGGCATGCACCGTGATCTATTAAAACTGAAATGGTTGTGTTTGAGATCTTACCCTCAATTTCAACCATGGTGGCCTGGTGATCTGCTTGTCGGTTGTCAAGAGCAGCATAAATCCTGGGTGTTTTTTCCATGTCTCCTACTGTAATATCCCAATAATTTCATAAAATTTAAAAAATTTTAAATCGCCATAAAAAGCTAATATTGTAAAATGTAGAAATAATAATAATCTATATTCAACAATTAATAAAAGTGTCGCTTGATATGAACAATTTAATGGTTGTGTCTTTTGTCTTTTAATGACGTCATTAAAATCAATTAATGAATTTGTACTTTATTTGTATGCTGGAATGATTGAAAATTATGATGCATTGGAAAACATAATTTTTTTGACAAGTGCTGACAATTTAACTTTTTCGGATGATGATGAAAGGGGTCCCATGAGGTGCCTCAAGGCTTACTTAGCTACTCCGCTAAAGCATTGCACTCGTCCTTCATGCGCAGATTCGCAGGTAAGAGATAGAAATAAAATTCAGAGTGTTTAATAACCGTGATATAAATCGAATCTGCTTGTGAATTTCGATGCTATAGGTATGGTCTCCTTCCAATTTTGTAAGATAAACTTGTCTATTGCAAGACTATAGATAACTTCTATTTCAGGGTGTGTTTTTTATGAATGTTTCCATTAAGTGTTGATGAAATTACGTATGGTCATTCCATAAATGCCTTGCGGCTGTTAAAGTAATCCTTTTATAAAATTGACGGTGACAGGTTGATGGCAAGGGCACATGGTCTTAAGTCATACTATGGAGAGTTTGATAAGTTGGTTTAAATCTCTATTTCCATGGTAGTTAAAATGGTGGTGCATTAAACATTGATACCCTACCATGCAATGTATGTGATGGGTCCTAGGGTGGCACCATATGCTAAGGGTGTGTTTCAATAACTTGTAATGTGAACAAAGCTTTAGGAACTTTATGATGATCCAAAGATGAACTTTATAGTTGACTTAAAGTGATGGGCGGAGTCAAACCATGCCCTATGATTGCTCGCAACTTTAGTGGATATTCATATGCTATGGATGTGTTTTACAATTGATTAAATGGATCGTATGAGACCTTTGACATATGCTATCGGAGGTCATTATACCTTTATAATATTTACATGTTAATGCTTTTAACATTGTTTCGTATGGATTGGCAGGTGAAATGATGGCCCTGCCAAATCCTGCGTACGAATCAAGGGTGTATTAAATGATTAGGTTTGTAATTATTGTGCCTGGCCACTGTGTTAGGGATAGTGTTACCTGCACGTCTCTGTGGATGTTTCGGCATGTGATAAGGTTTGGCAATTGTTGAGTTGTGATGGCCTCCTACCCTAGTGTCAACATAAATGGAAACTCCATGGCTTGGGAGGTAGATGAATAATTTAATGCTACTCCTGCCACCTTCCAGCGTGGCTTGATGAGGATGGATCTCCGTCGTTGATCGTTGTGTATTGGGATGAGCTGAACCCTAGCGTAACTTATGGGTTTTGTAACATTTCTTGGTCATTTTTCGATGGTAGGGTTTGGGAGGTGAGGCCAACTGGCCAAGAGGCACTTAGGGTTTGTTGGTTTTTCTAGCCTCCCTTGGGATCGATCCTAAGAATGGTAGCAACCTTGGTCTATGAGTAAATGTTATCCGTGGAAGCCAAGTCTGGAACAATGGTGTGGTAATCTACAGGTGGGATGAGTGCATCTATGCCGGAGTTGCCCTAGTTTGCAAGTATGGGTTTTTCAATTGAGTTGGAAGTTTTCGGGAGGTATCCCTCATCGTGGTCTTTGAGCTGGGTGCATCTCCTTTGCAGTGGATGGATGTTGGCTATGTCGAAAACTCTATCACAACTCAGGTAATCTAATGTTGCAAAGGGTTTCATACTATTCTTTGTTGCATGCGTTTGTACCTCATGATCCGATGCTTAATTTAATGTATGGTTGTTGGAAGGTAACCCTTAGCGAATGATAGGGTGCCGAAATAGTTGAAGGGGAAAAGAACTTAAGCAAACCCACCGGTAAGCTTTGGTGGTATCCCTCCTTAGTGGTTCTACTGGAATTGGACTTGATGAGCAAGTGCTGGTAGCATGCCTTCACGGCAGTGGCCTTTGTCTCGCTTGCAGCATTTGGGAAACCTTCAGTTTTGAGTTTTGTTGATAGAGTAGGTGATTTAAATGTTTAAAATATATGGTCGGACATTCCTGGCATCGGCGAGTTTAGCAGGGTTGAACCCTTGTGTTTGCAATAGTCTTGCATCTTTACATTTTATGTCTTATTGTTTTGAGTACTTCTAGGTTGATGCATGAGGAGATACGTTGACTGTAACTTTGTTTCAGTATTTGTTGTGTGTATAAATCGCATGGGGTTTCTAATGGAACCTCCGGCAACAGAATGTGGAAACCGTAGGGTGTAACCACTGTTAATTTAAATGGAAACGATTACTGTTTAGGGTTTAATGTTTTGTTTGGTGAATTGAACTTCTCGTTTTTGTATCTAAATCTAAGAAGCCTGTTTAAGATATTTTAGGTTTCATGTCTGCGTATGGTGTTTTCGATCTACTCATTCTCAAACTCTGATTCAAGGAACGAAAGGCATGTTTGTTTAATTCAAAGTAGCTATAAGCCAAGAATAGAAAGGAAATGGTTTTGTTTTGAAAGCATAAGTGATAATGTTAAACCCTAGCTGTCGATGCGAATGAAATCTACATGTCTATATTGATGTTTTTAAAATAACAAGAGTAACAACTCTTGATTCTACAGTTAAATTGTCTATGGTAATGAAACCTTCGATTGGCAATTGTTTAAATGTTTATAAATAATAATGTGATGAGACAGGTCAACCCTAGCTGGGTGTACAGATACTGTAACTCAATCTGTCAATTTAAATAAGCTATGTTTGTCCTAGTTGTTAATAACTTGGTATTCTACGATGTAAGTTCTATCACATGCAATTGTTAATTCAGGAAAAAAATGAACAAAGAAAATAATAGTGCAATCGTCAGATAATTTGATTGCTTATGAATATACAGTTTTTCTATTCTAACTATATATTCCTGTATTCGTCCATTTTGGACCTCTGATAAAAAAATAACACAGTAGCTTTCTTTCTTTCTGTACAATATAATACAATGAAGACAATATTTATATAAGATCAATCAGATTCTAAAAACAATAAGAAGATAGAAGAAAAAAGGAATATGGTTAACATAATGCATGGTATTTCTTTTTCTTTGAAGTAATTAGTAAGGATTAGTGCCCTAGTTGTTAACATAATGCTCACCTCTCAGAAATAAGAAAAGAACCTACTACTATAATTGGTTTCTGTTAAGTTGTTTCAGCATACAGAATTGAACAGTAAAACAATACATGGATATATCTAATCTACAGCTGCTAAAATATAAGATGCATGATAACATAGTTTGTGCATGGGTGGTATTTTGGTTTAGATATTTAGATGCATGCTAGGTTTCATTTTTAGCTGGGCAGATTTAATGCTGCCTCTTTGTACTGGAGTACGATGCAGCTCCATGCATGGGGAAAAATGCAGAGGAGTCATTTTATCAATTCAACAAATCTAAATTAATTAAGATCTGACATTTTCTACTATTGATTGATAAATAACAATACTAAGCCATTTCCTGAGAGCATTCATATGATTTGAAAGAGAGAACATAGCAGAATAGAACCTGAGTGTAATGGGAGAAACAAAAGCACTCAAGAAACCTGTTCCACCCAACCTGCTCCCAAACAACTAAGATGTCTTCCTTAGGACCCCTGAGCCTATCCACTGATCCACTAGGAGGAAGAAGGTTCTGCAGCTTAGGACTTCAACTTGCAGTAGCAAGAAAATTTATATATATAGCCTTACAGGCTTAGTAATCAATGGGATCAGCACCAACACCCCTGGTCTATCCTTCTCATAACATTTACAGATTTATACTTGCACTCTCCACAGCCTACCCTATTCGAATTTCTCATCCATCACCTGATGAGCATGAGGAATGTTTCCACAGAAAACATTGTAAGAGCTACCTGCTCAATTCAAATTACCCTTTATAGGCTGCCTAGGTCTTTCATAATTAACTGGTCATTAGTGAGCTGCCTAATCACCTCTCTCCACCTGGAGAGGGAAATGCCACAAAATTAGGGGGAGTTGTCCCATACCAACAGCTAATGGTAGAGTGCAAATGCTGCCATTTGTCCCAATCCTTCCAGCAGCTTCCATTCGTCCTAGTGGGCCAGTGGATACTCTTGTAAAAGCTTTCTTGATTGCTTGTCTCCCATTTTCATTTATTAAATAATAATAATGAGTCATTACATTCATTTTTGACCTACTTGGTCATAATTACAAATTTGAAATTATAATTTCACACAAAGTATCTTTTGAAAAAAGGATAATAGTAGAAAATAATTATTCTCAAAAATTGGGTAGGTAACATACACCCCCCCTTAAGCCTCAACATCGTCCTCGATGTTGCTTTATTTACTCATTGAGTGTTCCTAGAACAGAGTTGGGTATGCAGCCCGCATACTACTCTCCAACTCCCAGGTAGCCTCTGCTGGGCTATACTGCTTCCATTGCACTTTTACTTGGCCAACCGTGCAGTTCTGGAGTAGATTTTCTTTCCTTGCGAGAATACAGTCTGGTTCCACCGGAAAATCCCCGCCTTGTTCCACCTGAACATTGTTCCAATTTACAACATGAGTAGGATCACGCACATATTTCTTTAAAAATGAAATGTGAAAAACATTATGGACTTTGAGGTTTGAAGGTACGGCTAATTGATATGCCACAGGTCCAACCCTGGACATGATTTCAAAATGACCACAATACCTGGGTGTCAGTTTGGCACATCTTCCCAATTTTAAGGAACTCTTTTTCGGCCTTACCTTAAGAAAAACATGTTCACCAACCTGGAACTCTCTATGAGTTCTTTTAAGGTATGCTTGACTTTTCTGTCTATCCTGGGAAGCTTTAAGATTCCCTTGTACTTGATTCACGATTAATTCTAATTCTTGCAACAATTCGGGCCCTAAGGTGACCCTGCTAACTGGATCACTCCATGGCACTGGTGTGTTACACTTTCTTCCGTAAAGGATCTCAAATGGGCTAAGTTTGGCTGAAGCATGGTAGTGATTATTATACGCAAACACTGCTAAATGCAAGTAGTCTTCCCACTTGCCAGGTTGATCCTTAACATACATTCTGAGCATGTCTTCCAATACCTGGTTCACTCTTTCGGTATGTACGTCTGTTTGCAGATGGAACACAGTGCTGAAATTTAAGGTGGTGTTTAACCCCTTGAACAAAGACCTCCAAAAATTACCTATGAACATCGAATCTCGGTCTGAAACTATTACCTTGGGTATGCCATGTAGTCAGAAAACCTGCTTCATAAAAATTTATGCAATATCAGGGGCTTTATGGGTAGTTTTGATAGGGATAAAATGGGTTGCCTTTCTAAGTTTGTCTACTACCACCATGATGGAGTCATGTTGTTTTTGATTCTTTGGTAACCCAATGATGAAATATATACTTATGACTTCCCATTTCTAGCTGGGTATAGGCAAGGGCTGCAGCAATCCAGCAGGATGCTGATGTTTCACCTTCACTTTTTGACAGTCAAAACACTTAGCTATATACTCCGCTACTTCATCCTTCATCCTGGGCCAGTAGTACTCCTTCCTTAGCATTGTGATGGTTTTCTGGTAACCTGGGTGGCAAGAATAGTGGCTTTTGTGCATCTCATCCAAAATCATAATTTTTACTACTAGTACATTTGGTAAGTACAATCTGTTTTTGTACAGCAGTAAGCCATTTTCCTTCAAACTAAAATCTGTTACAGATTTTTCAGAGTTATTTTCTGCTATCCTTTCCTGTAGTTTTCTATATTCCTCATCCTCTTTGATTCCTTCGAAAATATGTTCCTCCAAATCTGTTGCATATGTGATGATGGCTGAAACAAAGTGTATTCTTGCATTACGACTTAATGCATCGGCCACTTTATTCTCCTTCCCTTTAATGTGCTGAATTTCAAAATCATACTCACTCAGAAAAGTTAGCCATCTGGCTTGCTTGGCATTCAAATTCGTTTGATCTAAGAAATATTTCAGCCCCATATTATCTGTCATTAAGGTAAATTTTCTGCCGATAAGGTGGTGACGCCACATTTTTAAGGCATGAATCACTGCTAGCAATTCTAGGTCGTAGGTGGAATAGTTCTTCTCATGAATTTTCAGTTTTCTTGATTCATATGCTACAGCATGTCCCTCCTGCATTAGGACTCCTCCTAGTCCATCATTGCACGCATCTGTGCATACTACAAAATCTTTATTAGGATCTACAATCCTCAAAATAGGTGCTAAAGTCAGTAATTCTTTTAACTTTGCAAAACTGTCTGCACACTTTTGGTCCGAGACAATCTTCTTTCCCTTTTTCTGCAGCGACGTTATGGGGTTTGCGATCCTAGAAAACCCTTCAATGAATTTTCTATAATAACCAGTGATGCCCATAAACGATCGCACATTTGTCACATCTTTAGGAACCAACCATTCATTGATGGCCTTTATCTTGGCGGGGTCAACCGCAATCCCTTCCTTAGAGATTATGTGTCCCAATTACTGAATCTTGTCTTTGTAAAAATCACATTTGTTGAATTTTGCATACAACTGATGCTCCCTCAGAACTTGCAGAATGATACGTAGATGTTCATCATGCTCTTCCTTGTTCTTAGAATATACCAAATGTCATCGATAAACACCACTGCAAACTTATCTAAGTACTTGTGCAAAATTTTGTTCATTAAGCACATAAATACAGCAGGTGCATTAGTTAGTCCAAACAGCATGACAACGAATTCATAGTGTCCATAACAAGTTCTAAAGACTGTTTTGAAAATGTCTTCATCCTTCACACGGACATGATGATATCCTGATCATAAATGAATCTTCAAGAACACTGTTGCTCCACGTAGCTGGTCAAAGAGATCGTCAATGCGGGGTAGTGGGTACCTATTCTTGATCGTCATTTTATTCAGTTGACGATAATCTATGCAAAGTCTTAGGGTACCATCCTTCTTCTTGACAAAAATGACCGGTGCTCCCCAAGGAGACACACTGGGCCTTATATATTTTTTATTGATTAGCTCCTTCAGCTAAGATTTTAACTCATTCAACTCTAGTATATTCATCCGGTATGGAGCTTTAGAACTTGGTACAGCTCCAGGTATTAATTCAATAGTAAAATCCAGGTCCCTTTTGGGAGGTAAATCTAGGATCTCTTCAGGAAAAATGTCTTGGAAATCCTGCAAGACAGGTATGTCTTCTATTTTCAGTTTATCCTCCTTAGTACTTGTCTCATCATGCACCGCATTCACAGCAATCATCTGACACCCTTTTCTAATTGCCCTTTTTACTTGCATGGGTGAAATCTGCGAAACGGATGTTTTTCTGGGGATGCGTTTTACCTCTGTTGTTTTTCCTTCATCATCCAGGCAATTGAAGTTTTTTTCATAACAATTCAGAATGACCCGATGGGTTTCTAACCAATCCATACCGATTAGGATGTCATATGACCCTAATGGAAGAATATTTATTTTAACCTATGTTGTTAGTTGATTCATAGATAAAGCACAATTTTTCACAAAATCAGAAATGTTCCTTTTTGTTCCTGTCGCTAATCTAACTAACCAGAATTTATCGAATTTCTCAATTTTCAAATCAAGTCTTTCTACCACAACTGGTGATATATAACTTAGACTAGCACCGGGGTCAATTAAAATAGAAACTGGGTGGTTTTGCAGCATACCTTCGACCTCCACCATTGAGACTTGGTGTTCTGCTTGCCAGTTGTCTAATGCTGCACTAATTCTGGGTACTTCTCTTGCCACATCTCCTACAGTAGCTTCAGACTATATGGATTGAATATGATTGGCCACTCGTTTCCTGAGGGGATAGTCTGAGGCATAATGGGTCCCTTGGCACTCAAAGCATTTTATAGGTGGCTTTTGTTCATTGGTCCTGGCAACATTGGGGACATTTCTGGGTGCTGTAAATTTCTGTTGTTGATTATTTTTGTTCTGCTGAAATTTTTTATTCTGAAAATTTTTCTTCTGAAAATTGGAATTGCCGCCACATCTAAAATTCTTCTTCTTCTGTTCAAAGTTACTGGGTTTTGGGTTTTTCCAGCTAGGTACCCCTTCTCTTCTCTTATTCTAGTCAAAGCAAAAAGTGGCTTTCCTCATGGCTTCCTCTAGGGTCTTAGGGTTATCGTACTCTATCCTGTCCTTGATGTGGAAAGGTAGACAACTTAGGTACCTATGGGCCTTCAGTTTTTCTTCCACCATATATGGCACATATCTTAGCAGACTTAAAAACTTGTTTTTCAATTCTTTCATATTCATCGTTCCCAGTCAGATCATAAAATTCCTTGGATTTCTCTTCATAATACTACTTAGATAAGAATTTCTTCTTGAAGTGTCTTTTAAAAGTACTCCAACTCACATCTTGGTCTTTAACACCTTTTACCCTTTTAAGGTCTTGCCACCAAATATTTTCCTTCCCGGTCAGATTATAAATTGCCATGTTCGCCTTCAAGGACTCCGAGTAGTCGTAGATCTGAAAATACTTTTTCATGTCGGATAGCCATGCTTCTGTTGTCTCTCCTTTTTCTGTCTCGCCATTGAAAATTGGGAGTTTGATTTTCTTGAATTCTCCAGATATCTGTTTGTACTGTCTATTCCTTTTTCTTTTTGGCTCACAGTCTCCTTCACTGCTGTCACTAGAGTAGTTATGCTTCTTTTTACGTGGTTGTTTGGAAACTCTTGATGATGTTGAGTTGCTATTTCTATTTGCTCATTCTTGCCTCCCTCGGATAGCTCTTTAGTTTCAGAAGTATGTTCTAAGTTCTGTTCATATTTTGGATATTGGTCAAACAATGGTTGCTTCAATTCTTCCTGTGTTTGCAGGATTCTTTCATTTTTCTATTTTACTGACTGGACCTCTATGTTTAATTCATGAAAAGCACGCAATAATTCTGTTCAATCATTACCTAGATTGCCCTAGAATTGTTGTTCCATACTTGGGTTGTTTGGCGGAAATCTGCCCCTTATGTGTTCAGCTGATCCTTCCATATTTGTAAATCAAAGAAAAATTTTCTGTATAGGACAAAATAATTTAAACTTGAATTAGTGAAAATTTTCACAGTCTTCAATTTTATGTTTGCGTGTTTCTTGGACCGTTTTTAGGCCTAGAGTTAGAACATGAGCTCTGATACCACATGTAACATCCTGATAATTTGGTAAAATTACAAAAAATTTAAATCACCATGAAAAGCTAATATTGTAAAATGCGGAAATAATAATAATCTATATTTAGCAATTAATAAAAGTGTCACTTGGTAGGAACAATTTAATGGTTGTGTCTTTTGTCTTTTAATGACGTCATGAAAATCAATTAATGAATTTGTACTTTATTCATATGCTGGAATGATTGAAAATTATGATGCATTGGAAAACATAATTCTTTTGACAAGTGCTGACAATTTAACTTTTTTGGATGATGATGAAAGGGGTCCCACGAGGTGCCCCGAGGCTTACTTAACTACTCCGCTAAAGCATTGCACTCGTACTTCATGCACAGATTCGCAGGTAAGAGATAGCGATAAAATTCAGAGTGTTTAATAACCGTGATATAAATCGAAACTACTTGTGAATTTCGATGCTACAGGTATGGTCGCCTTCCAATTCTGTAAGATGAACCTATCTATCTCAAGACCATAGATAACGTCTATTTCAGGGTGTGTTTGTTATGAATGTTTCCATTAAGTGTTGATGAAATTACGTATGGTCATCCCATAAATGCCTTGCGGCTGTTAAAGTAATCCTTTTATAAAATTGACGGTGACAAGTTGATGGCAAGGGCACATGGTCTTAAGTCATACTATGGAGAGTTTGATAAGTTGGTTTAAATCTGTATTTCCAGGGTAGTTAAAATGGTGGTTCATTAAACATTGATACCCTACCATGCAATGTATGCGATGGGTCCTAGGGTGGCACCATACCCTAAGGGTGTGTTTCAATAACTTGTACTGTGAACAAAGCTTTAGGAGCTTTATGATGAAAGCTGGCTTTGGTCCCTTTGTTGAAGTTGGCATGTTGGCAGGTGGTGGGGGTGCACTTGGTCGTGCTTGAGGTCAGTTGAAGCCTCTATTGGGTGGAAAACTGTTGTTATGTTTCCGGTAAGGTGGAAGTCTAAAACCCGATCTGCGGTTGTCCAAGAAGGTTCTAAACCTATCTCTGTTTCTGTTGTTGTTATCATTCATTGGTTGTTCGTGCTCATAACACAGTCTTGCTTTATGTAAAGTCACATCTAGTGTCTTGGGCATGTCAAACTCTATCTTTCCTCTAAATTTTTTGTGGAAGCCCTCCCAAGAACTGTTGTATCTTGACCTTCTCGTCTTTGATGTATGGTACATAATGCAACAAGTCTAAAAATATGTTAATTTATTTTTCACATAAAAATAACAAATTTATAAATGTATGTTTCTGGTTACTGAGTATCTGCAGCGGATGTTCTGTTTGTAATGAGCCCAATAGGTCACTTAGTTTGTAGTTGGGCTCTGATACCACTTGTAACATCCCTAAAACTAGTAAAAATTTAAAAATTTCTTCTACTTGCTAGATTTCCTAACATAGTCTATATATTTGTAAATTAACTTCAGCACTGATAAAGAAGTAAGATATGCATTGGCACTTGTTTGCGGAATTCAACAGTTTAAGTTTTCCGAACTACATAATCTCTCTGGTTGTAATTCACTTGGTTTTGTGGAAGCGATATGTACAGTAGGTAAAGTACTTCTCTCACAAGTGTACCAATGCTAGAGTAATAATATAAAACTAAAGTAAATTTCCTTCATAATGTTTTAAGAAACAAAGTGCATATTTATAAACGTCTGTATGATACTTCAGGTGTGATGGGACCTTGATGATGAGAGTTGAGACCCATGATGAAATACTAAGGTTTACGAAGAGAGTAGTACCCTCGACAGAGCTTCCAAGAGGTAAGGGTAGTCTTGGGAGTTCTGAACTTACTTAGCATTCGCTAATGTATCATCTCATGTTTGCAATGCAGGTACTACCATGAGGAACATTCTTACTTGGTAATCCTACCCTTAAATTGGCCTACTATAAGATCAAGTGTGCAAGTCTAGAGTGTAAAGGCTAAGTGTGGAATTCTCATGGTGTAAATATTATGTTGTAACACCTTGGAAAGGCATGATGGTATACAATTAAATCATGGAAGTTTAGATGACCTGCTACTATATCGTTTGGGTGATAAATCAAACTCCATTAATGAGGGGTTGGTGGAGTGTTAACTCCTCCTTATGGAAACATTCTAATGTGGATCCAACTGGCAACGAGGGTTACTAGGTGTGGGGTTTTGCACTTCGTGGATATCGCTCTACGTTTTTCATTTGGCTTGGTCCTGATTTTAGTTGCACCTGGACGGTATTGTGCACTAATTGGATCTCTGCTCCTGGTCAGTGTACCCTATGGAAACTTAGACGTAGTGGTGAAGGCTATGAAGAGGTAATGTATATTTTGTTACTTGCTACATTTTTATACTATATTTTAACCAGTATTTGATGTGCATCTCCAGATTTTAACTTTGTGTGGTTTAAATGCTTGATAGGAGAATGATGACCTTCCTCATCAGTGCAGCTTACAATCTGGTAGTGGGTACCCTCGACTTCATTGGTTTTGAATTGGTAAGTTCAGGGTTTACCAACCCTTACCCTTTTCTCTCACCCCTATGGAGTGGTACTGGTTATGGGAGTTTAGGAGGGACTGCGTGAATCCCCTTTTTTCTGGGTTCACTAAAACTATTTGCAGCTTCTGGAAGGTCGCCGCTTGGCTGGACCATGAAATGGATGTGTTTATTTGATTTATGTTATAATGTAGGAGACATCCGGGAGGGTTTTTAGTTTGGATGTAAAGGCCTTGTCCGTTCTAGTCATGTGTAACTCTTTAACCCTCTGTAGAGGGGCAATGAACTCGTGTTGTTTGCATTTGGGGTTTTGGAACTATAATGTCTTATGTTTTCTAATGAACTTGGAACATGTATTAATGAATTTTATAAAACAATGTGGAACCCCTGCGTTTCTTTTAAGAAGTTTATGGTTAATGATTTCTCTTCCCTTGGTGTTTTGGCTATCGTTAAAAGATGTGTTGATAGGGGAAAAATCGTAACCCTTATGCTAGTTTATGTATAAACCTAAGGAGTTTAAAAGTCTAATTCTTTACTGTTGAAATGGAATGGACAAAGTTTAAATGGCCTCTACGTATTTCGCGATAATTGTCAGCCCTATTTAATTCTGCATTTTGATTTCTATGGAATAAGTATGGTGATTCCCAGGTCTGCATCCTGCATGCGTTTTCATTGTTCTCATTCCTTAGCAGTTGATTTGGTAATTGAAATGGTCTCCTAGATTCATATGATAAGGAGGAATGCTTCTGTCCAAGTTCTAGCTTGTTTTAGAATGATGAATCTGTAGCTTTGAAACTATGTATTGATGTGCTTTGGGTTTGCACGATTACTAATAATTTAATAATGGGTTTGGACCCCTTGACTTGTGGTTTGATATGTTTAAAAGAAATGAAAATAATGTTGAAGTAATACTTCCTTTAAATTTCTGTTTCAATTCACCATTTTCTCTGTCTGCGTTTGCGTGCTAAGAATCAGTGGTTTTGGGTTTGAAAGGATGATTGACTAAATAATACTACCTTACTGTAGCTAGTGATAAAATGTTTAAAAGAATTGCGTGGCTATCTAAGCCTTACGAATCCTCCTTGATGTAAAGAAATCTTGTTGAGGGTTTTGAAGTCGTAACCCCTGTATTCTGTTGATGTATATGTAACTTCAGAATGTATTTCACCTATGTATTTCATCTATGTATATTGTACTCCTATAGAGATGTTATTATTCCTCTATATAGAAGTGTCGTCATTTGTATCGACAAGTGTCGCAAGTGTTGTAACTTGCCGATGGGTTATTAGACCACCTTGATGGGGTCATTCCTGTATGAGTCATGTCGGTAAATGGGTTATTAGACCACCAAGTGTGGGTTCGGCCCAGATTAATGTAACCATGGGTTATTAGCCCAAGTTAGACAAGTCGGCCCCACTAGTTTATTGGGAAGGACAGGACAAGTATAAATAGAGATCGGGAAATCTCTATTTGTTCATCTCATTACTCACTCTTCCATCTCTTGGAAAGTGGAGTACATGTGAGGAGGAGGATCAGCTGCTAGGAGAAGACTATATCTTGTACTTTGGTTGTATCATTGCTCTTTCTATCTCCGAGGAAGTTGCGGGGTTTTTCACCTTCTTGGTTTTCCCCGGTGAAACTTTGTGTCTCTTGTGTGCTTCCATTATTGTGTCCATGATTGATATGTTGTAGATATGCTGTAAATATGATGTACATGTTATTCTCTCAGTAAAGATCTTAGATCAGATTGAAAATTCTGAAAAATTAACATGGTATTAGAGCTAGCCTGAAATAAGGCATGGTATGGCATGTATGACACTTGTTGCACTTGCGATGCTAGGGCTTGATATAGAAAAAACCAGTCATCGTAGCACTTTCACCATAAATCCATTTTGGAGAAGTTTCAGGATCTGAAAAGTTTACAGGTCGAAGAAACGATCCCAATGTACCTTGTGTCACAAGCACAACTTCTAAGTTGTTGTACTTTGTATTTTATGATATGTACAATATAGGGTTTCTGCCTCTTCCAGATTTCAGTCATAAACAGGTGACCTAGGAACAAAGGTCATAACTTGGGCTAGGAAGCTCCAAATGAAATATCATAAAAAGTGACAGGTAGGGCTCGAACTGTACTTTCACAGGCAAAAGGTTTAGAGGCCGAAAGTGAACCAGGGACACGTGGCACACAATACAAGTTCGCTCTCCTGTTTTATCCCATAAACAGGTCACGTTGCGACACTTGGCATAACTCTCTCTCAGAGAATCCAATTGAGGTCAGACCTGTGGGGTTGGAAAGATGACAAGTCAGGCCTTGTGGATTTGTAATTTTGGAGTTACACTAGAAACAATCAGGTGCATATTTCTGTCAAAACAGGATTTTTTTTGAGCACCTCTATTCATGGCTCCAGGAATTAGGGTTTCGGAGAAAGTTGGAATTTTTGTAATCGGAGATCACAGCTGAATGCTACTCATCAAAATCAAAATTTAGAGACCAAGATCAATTTTTTTGGTTGGGAAGAAGGATGGGCTTGATCAAACCCTAATTCAGGACTTTGATAAAAAAAGTGGAAAATTAGGGCTTCTGCAAAAGTTGGAATTTTTTAAGTCTATGACCACGGTTGGAAGCTCCTCAGAAAAATTGAAGTTTAGAGCTTTGGATCGAACCTTTTGGTTGGGCAGAAGGGTGGTCTTTATCAAACCCTAGTTCGGGATCATGTCCGGAAGATCCAGAAGTTTCAAAGGCAATTTTGAGGGGTGAAACTTTGCAGTTTTCAAATTCTGAGTATACCAGCTTGATCAGCTAATCAAGGCGCATCTTTCTATCCTTTCAGAAGTTTGAAATTCAACGTTTGAATTTTTAGGGTTCCTCTGACAAACCCTAATCTAGCTCGAGATCTAGTTCCTACAAATCAAGTGGATTGGATTAATCCTAGAAGAGATTGGATTGGTCACCTGCATAAGTGAAGAAGTTCATGTTTCAGAGGGAGATGAGGCTAAGGCCTTACATAAGAAGATTACAAGAAATCTCGACAGGTATGACTTATAGGTATGTTTCAAAATATGTTCATGATTAAGTTTATGATATGTTTGTCTTCATATTATTACATTAGTACAATCTTGATTAATTTTTGACTTGTCGTATCACCTTAATAAAATTATGAATGCATGACAAAAGATATTCATTGATTAGGGTTTTGACACTTATGATTGTACTAATGCATTACGGTGTTGTATGAGGTTGATGTTGTCCGCTAACATGAAAGGTACATCAAGAAAGACAAATCATGTTCTAGTTCAAGAACATATGACCATGGAGACATGAAGACAAAGATTCATCCATTATCATGGATCACATAGAAGATCTACTTACAAGGTATGTATAACTTGGTTCTATAGTGATTAACTTATGAGATATGCAGGTTACTAGCAGAAGTCATTAAAGAACAAAAAGACATCATGTGGGTATGTTAGACATAGCTAGCTAACATGCTAATCCTGGTATGTTTTTCCTATATCAAGTTAAAATCCTACCTTGTGTTAGGATATCTTCTATAAGTATAGTTGGCATGATGGATTATGATCATTCATGAAGTTATAGGTTTGAGTAATCATGGTTTTAGGCATATTATGTTTCCTACTTTAATTGATGATATGAGTAACCAGAAGAGTCCTATATAAACCTTGAATACTAATGTTTATTATCTATGTTTAAAATGATCATTACTATACATGTTTAAGACTATTCTCTTTCTAACAGTATTGAGATTATACTAATAAATGTATGATTATGTATGAGATCTCAAGGATATCACAATAATGATACTTGTATGCATGCATAGTGATCGAGGATGGATATAAGTTCAAGGACAGGTAATCCAGGAAGCAAAGATCAAGAGGGAGCACACTTCAGTAGTTTCTGCAAGGATGCAGATATTCAGAGGGAGTCGACCACTTCTCACAATCCACATCAGAATGGAGTTGCAGAAAGGAAGGAAAGACTTAGAGGGAGTCAACCCAACAAACAAACAAAGATAAGTATTTGAATTATCATTTCTTTCATATTTGATTGTTTGAATAATACTATTCAATGATGTATATACTGATTTTCCTAGAATTAGGCTGTGTATTTTGGCATATTAGAATAATTGCATTAATGAACATCATACTACTAATATGCATGTAATGGGTAAGTGGCCTATGGCACTGTACAACATTCCATTGCTACTTATCTAGAATGAAACCTCTTTGCTGACATGTTGGGAGTAGTGCAAACTCTTAACAATGTTCTGGTAGAGATTGGAAGGCATCTAGAAAGTTACAGGATATGGATGAATGTTGTATTGAAGAATTGGCTAAAATAATTGCATGACTGTATGACATATTTCTTTGCGTGTAAGAATTTGTTCTGAAAACTATGAGATGTTTCTAATCATGCAATTTAACTTGTTTTTTAGGAAAGATTGTATACCATCACCTACAAAAGAAGGACTACAACATTTGTTCCAGCAACAAAGATATCTATTGAAGATATTGAAGATATTGAAGTTCCTAGGATTTGGGATGAAGTAATGGAAGAATGCCATGATCCATCAATCATGAAGAATGATGTTTGGGATGTGGTCCCGGACCAAAAGGGAAGCCTGTTGTATAAGATCAAGCATGTTGTAGGTGGCAGCATAGACACTTTTGCTCCTGTATCTAGATCCACTTCCATCAGATCAGTACTTTCTTTGGCTGAAGTGATGAGTTGGAAAATACACCACATGGATTTCAAGACATCCTTCATGAATGGTGTAGTCGAAGAGGAAGTGTATGTGGAGTAGCCACTTGGTTTTGAGACACATGACGGGAAGTCATATATGTGCGGAACTTGGTATGGTAGGATAGACAACTTTCTATCTAGTTTGGGCTTTACCAAGAGTAGAGCAGATTCCAACCTTTACTACAAGGTTGAGGAAGGCAATCCAGTGATACTACTTTTGTATGTGGATGACCTATTTGTTACAGGTGAGGATAGATTGATTGCTGACATGCAGTAGAAGCTTGCTTCCAAGTTTGAGATGAAGAAATTGGAGATTATGCACTACTTTCTAGGCATAGAGGTGTGGTAGAGTGCAGATGGAATCTTCCTCGGACAAGGGAAGTATGCAGTAGAGATCCTGAAGAGGTTCGGGATGATGAACTGCAAGGACATGGCCACATTTATGGCATCGAACCTGAAGATGCTGTGTGATGCTTCATCTAATCTGGTTGATGTCATTATGTATCGTCAGGTGATTGGGTCCTTGATGTACCTGACGAACACAAGACCATATATTTGCTTTATGGTGAACACATTGAGCCAGTTTCTGACGGATCCCAGAGGTGTTCACCTGGTTGTTGTAAAGCATATTCTGAGTTACCTGAAGGGTACAATTGACTATGGGCTCAAGTATGATATGAATCAAAAGTTTAACCTACGGGGTTATGTTGATTTGGATTGGGCAGGCAGTGCTATAGATAGGAAGAGCACTTATGGGTGCTACTTTAGTATGGGATCAGGTGTGATCTCTTGGTTTAGCAGGAAGTAGTCCTGCGTAGCACTGAGTATAGCCGAGGCATAGTATGTTGGAGCTTGTTCAGCTAGTTGTGTGGCAGTATGGCTCCGGAAGCTACTATTTGAGTTATTTGATCTCTCGCTGGAGGCTACTGGTATCTTTTGTGACAGCTAGAGTTGTGTGAAGCTGTTTGAGAACATGGTGTTCCACGACAGGTCAAAGAACATTGAGATCAAATATCACTATATCAAGGATATGGTGCAGAGAGGTGTAGTGAAGCTCATGTATGTTGCGACGGATGAGCAGGTTGCAGATGTGTTGACGAAACCACTATCCAGAGTAAAGTTTGAGTACTTCAGTGATGACACTTTGAGGAAGAAGTGATGGACACACTTGTAGGAGCCATTCCAAGCATGGTGATAGGAGGAGCCTTCCCATGGTTGTGGATGTAAGCATTGGATGATGAGCATCAAGATGATGCTCCAGTTACTGCTCTGTATATGCATTAGTTGGATGATTTGATTAGTTTGATCATGTATTTTTATATGCATCATGTTGGATGCTTGATATATTTGTATATGCATCATGTTGGATGCTTGATATGATCAGGTAGATCATGTATTTTTGTATATGTATCAGGTGGATGCATTGTGTGATCAAGTAGATCATGTACTTATGTATGTATCAGGTGGATGCATTGTATGATCAGGTAGATCATGTACTTATGTATGATCAGGTAGATCATGTATTGATGTATGTATCAGGAGGATGCACTGTATGATCAAGTAGATCATGTATGATGATATGTATCAGTTAGATACTTTGTATGCATCAGATGGTGATCAGGATGATCACAGATGACAAGCTTCAGGATGTTTGTCTAGATGATATGCATCAGGATGATGCTATGATGGTGATCAGGATGATCATAGATGACGAGCTTTAGGATGTTGCTCTAGATGATAAGCATCAGGATGATGCTATGATGATGATCAGGATGATCACAGATGACAAGCTTAAGAATGTTGCTCGAGATGATATGCATCAGGTTGATGCTATGATGATGATTAGGTTGATCATATGATGATGTACATCAGGATGATGTATGGTGAGTATCAGGTCGTTGCTCTGTGGCCGTGGACAGGTTGTGTAGGTAGCATAGAAAAGACCCTTTAAAATCCAGATAGGTAGAGCGGTGTGCTCGTAACATCCTGGGATGCTTTATCGAGATCCAGATAGGTAGGGAGGTGTGCTCGTAACATCCTGGGATGCTCTGAGTAGGTTTTGCTACAGGTAGCATAGAAAATACCCTTTAAAATTTGGACACGTAAAGCGATGTGCTCGTAACATCTTGGGATGCTCTATCAAGATCCAGACAGGTAGAGCAATGTGCTTGTAACATCCTGGGATGCTCTGAGTAGGTTTTGCTACAGTTTCGCATAGAAAAGATCCTTTAAAATCCGGCCAGTTAGAGCGGTGTGCTCGTAACATCTTGGGATGCTCTATCAAGATCCAGACAGGTAGAGTGGTGTGCTTGTAACATCCTAGGATGCTCTGAGTAGGTTTTGCGAAAGTTCACATAGAAAAGATCCTTTAAAATCTGGACAGGTAGAGTAGTGTGCTCGTAACATCCTGGGATGCTCTATCGAGATCCAAACAGGTAGAGCGGTGTGCTCGTAACATCCTCGGATGCTCTGAGTAGGTTTTGTGAAGGTCAACATGTAAAATATCCTAGGATATCCGATAGGTTGAGCAATGAGCTCGTAATCAGTCCTGGGATGCTCTTTCGAGGTTTTGTTGATGCACGTAATCAGTCCTGAGGATTCCACAATATGGCCAGTGATGATGAAGACCTACAGGTGGTGGGCCTACATACAGTATGAAAAAGGATTGGCTCTGTAGAACTTCCTATGACGAGTAGATTGGAGATTGATTGAGATAGCAGCAGTGATGATGATTCGATGACGATGATCGAGTGATGATGATCCAGAGAAGAAGACTTGTGCTAGCATATCTATGTCGAGAAATACCTTCCTAGTTAATAGGGAGTGTTGATGTATATGTAACTTCGGAATGTATTTCACCTATGTATTTCATCTATGTATATTGTACTCCTATAGAGATGTTATTATTCCTCTATACAGAAGTGTCGTCATTTGTATTAACAAGTGTCGCAAGTGTTGTAACTTGCTGATGGGTTATTAGACCACCTTGATGGGGTTGGCCCTATATGAGTCATGTGGGTAAATAGATTATTAGACCACCAAGTGTGGGGTCGGCCCGGATTAATGTAACCATGGGTTATTAGTCTAAGTTAGACAAGTCGGCCCCACTGGTTTATTGGGAAGGACAGGACAAGTATAAATAGAGATCGGGAGATCTCTATTTGATCATCTAATTACTCACTCTTCCATCTCTTGGAAAGTGGCGCACATGTGAGGAGGAGGATCAGCTGCTAGGAGAAGACTATCTCTTGTACTTTGGTTGTATCATTGCTCTTTCTATCTCTGAGGAAGTTGTGGGGTTTTTCACCTTCTTGGTTTTCCCTAGTGAAACTCTGTGTCTCGTGTGTGCTTGCATTATTGTGTCCATGATTGATATGTTGTAGATATGTTGTACATGTTATTCTCTCAGTAAAGATCTTAGATCAGATTGAAAATTCTGAAAAATTAACATATTCCTATTGCGTTTTTCTTTATAGTAAGTAATGGGTGGATTGATAGTTGGAACGTTACTAGGGTTTACGGGACTCACTGGTGTTGAAGGTTTGACCACTGTATAAGACGTTTTCAATACTGTGCAAAAATAAAAGATAAATCCTGGAAAGAAAAGGTAATATATGAATGTAATTATTTTTAAAAGTTAAGGATCTCTATAACAACTACGTTTTATCAATAATTTTCCTAGGTTATTAAAAAGGATTAAAAGAACTGAAAACATGAATATAGGACTGATAGCAAACTACATATATAATGCTGCTAGAAAGAAAGGAACTTTGTTGTTTAAATTTGATAAAGACAAGACTCTAGGTTTGCATCGATGTCTAGCATAGGCTAGTTGACTCACGAGGGCTTCACTAGAAGGCAATATCACATTCATTCATATTACGGTACTAAATATTCATGAAAACCTAAAAATTATATTGCTTATATATTAAAGGGCAAAGGTTTTTTTTATTTAATGTAACAATACAAAAATACTTTCGGATCTTTTTTATATGGGAGGGCTGACAAATATCCGCCAAATGGAGATGGAGGGATCATAGTCGGATGATAAATCTGGTTGAGGCAAGGCTAGGGCTTACCAGTACACAGGGAAATCACGTCTTGAGGCATGCTTGAGGCTAGGGGTTTCGTGGTGAAGTGGGTTTCGAGACGATCATAATCGAGAAACAGTGGTCATTGACAGCCAATTGTTACCATTAGCACTCATCCAGTTGTTACCATTAGCCTTGGGAGGCTCTAAGCCTCCTAGGCTTGTTATAGGCCCTCGATAGGCCTTGGGGGCTTGGATACCCAACCACTTATGCCTATTACAGGCCTTGGGAGGTTTAGTTAGCCTCCTAGAGCTTGTTATAGGCCCTGGGGGCTTAGATACCTAGCCCACAACAGGCTTAGTCAGCGATTGGGGAAATGAAACATGCAATCTAAATGTTGTACTATGTGCATTGGCTCTAGTGACATACAAGAAGTGATCTCCTATCTCTTCATTAGACCATTAGATGTTGCAAATCATAATGATATGTGGTTGAGTAATTGCATTGTGGGTGAAGTAATGTGCATCCATAATATACATCGAAAGAAGCAAGGTGCATTGTAGAATGCATGTGGGGTCATAAGAGGGGTATCATATCAATATACTAGGTAGAAATATAAAGGGGTATAAAAAATGTTGATGAAAAAATCGATACATACAATATCTAGTGAAAATAGGGGTTTTTTAAAATTGGGAAGGCATATTGGGAGGGGGTTAAAAAAAATGATTTTGGAAGGTATTTTCCAATATTTAGAGAAATTAGGGGTATTGTTTCATATGCCACGAATGAACGTGCTATGATAGTAGTTTATTGAGTGGAGCCCCTGTGAGTTGACTAGACCTGCTAGACATTTGGTGGGTTTCTAAGTTATAATTTCTAAGTTTAATAAAATTCTCGGCACATAGTTCTATATTTATAATGAAATCAACCCGAGCCTATGCCCTAGAAGCCCTTGCTCCATAAGAGATATGAATGCTGTAAATATTCAGGGGAAACCATAATTTAATAACAAGCCTAGTTAAATGCCTATCTGCCAACATAACTTGAAATAGTTGGTTTAATGATTTGTACTTGGTTATGTTATGTCTAGCTCCTCTCTTTTAGTAGCCTATACACTCAAACAATAATTAGTGTAAATGTTAAATTTTTAGAATTTAATTCAATCTGATCTAGGATCTTAACTGAGAGAACAACATGTACAACATATCTACAGCATATCAATCATGGACACAATAATGCAAGCACACAAGAGACACAGATTTTACTTGGGGAAAACCATAAAGGTGAAAAACCCCAATAACTTCCTCAGAGATAGCTAGAGCAATGATACAAACAGAATACAAGAGATAGTCTTCTCCTAGCAGCAGAGCCTCCTCCTCCACAAGTGCGCCACTCTCCCAAGTGAGAGTAAGAGAATAGAATGATGAAATAGAGTGCCTCCCGCACTCTATTTATACTTGAATTGACTTGCCTAATAACCTTTACTAGGTCGGCCTTAACTTAACCACATAACACAATGTTGACTAGGCCGACACCCAATAGGGTGGTCTAATAACCCTTTGAGCCACATGGACGACCCCCACTAGGGTGGTCTCACAACCCTTCGACCCACATGACTTATACAGGGTCGACCCCAACAAGGTGGTCTAATAACCCATCAAGTATATGTTACGACACTAACAATATAAATGACGACACTTCCGTATAGAGGAATAATAACATCTCTATAGGAATACAAACACTTCCGTATAGAGGAATAATACCATCTCTATTGGAGTACAATATACATATATGTGAAATACATTCCGAAGTTACATGTACATCAACACTCCCTCTTAACTAGGAAGGTATTTCTCGACACAGGTCTTCTAGCACAAGTCTTCTTCTCTGGATCATTGTCATTGATGCATCGTCATCATCATCGTCACTGCTGCTGCTATCTCAACCAATCTATGAATCTACTCGTCATAGGAATTTCTAGAGAGCTAGTCCTTTTTCATACTGGATGTAGGCCCACCACCTGCAGGTCTTCATCACTGGCCATACTGTGGAATCCTCAAGACTTGTTACGTGCATCACAAAACCTGGCTGCAGCATCCCAGGCTATTACGAGCGCACAGCTCTACCTGTCGGGTCTCCCAGGATCACATTACATGTGAGCCATCACAAAACCTAGTTGAAGCATCCCAAGCTGTTACGAGCACACATCTCTACCTAACGAATCTCCCAGGAGCACATTACATTTGATCTCACAACAAAACCTCGCTGAAGCATCCCAAGCTATTACGAGCACATAGCTCTACCTGTCGGATCTCCCAGGAGCACATTACATGTGGTCCACCACAAAACCTGCCTGAAGCATCTGAGGCCTTTTTTATCCTGTCCAGATCTCCCAGGAGCAAATTACATGTGGTCATGGCAAAACATGGCTGAAGGATCTGAGGCCTTTTTCATCCTGTCCAGATCTCCCAGGAGCAAATTACATGGCATAGGACAAAACCTTGCAAGAGAATATCAGGATGTTACGGGTACACAACTCCGACCTGAAGATCTACCAGGAACAAATTACATGTCCTCCCATAGCAATGTCTCGAAAGAGCATCCTAGGCTATTATGGGTACACAACTCCGACCTATAGGATCTCCCAAACATGCTCATCTGCACAACCTAATCCACGGCCACAAAGTATCATCCTGATACTCACCATACATCATCCTGATGTACACATGATCATCTTGATCATCATCACTGCATCATCCTGATGCATGTCATCTGGAGAAGCTCGTCATCCACGATCATCCTGATCATACAATGCATCCACCTGATGCATACCAAGTATCTACCTGATACATATCACCATACATGATCTACCTGGTCATACAATGTATCCACCTGGTACATACACAGATACATGATCCACACAATGTATCCACCTGATACATATCAACATACATGATCTCAGTATCCACCTGATACATATACAGATACATGGTCCAAGCATCCAACATGATGCATATACAAAATAAATAGAAATGATCCAACTGATCATATCCAGCATCCAACATGATGCATACATACATAAATGATTCAATTGATCATATCCAGCATCCAACATGATGCATATATATATATATAAATGATCCAACTGATCATAATAAGCATCCAACATGATGCATATAACATATACAGAGTAGTAACTGGAGCATCGTCCTAATGCTCATCACCCATGATCCTCCTAATCATCATAACATCATCCTCTTCAGATCATCTCATCATCCACAAAGCATAGCCCAGATGCACATCATCCAACACTTACACCAACGACATGGGAGAACACATCTACCACCATTCGGGGAAGGCTCTAGCCCTTACTTTTTCACCATGGGAGAACACATCTACCACCATGTGAAAAAAGGCTCGGCAATTACATCACGACCAAGGGAGAACAAATCAACCATGTTAGAAAAACTCATGTGCATCTGCATCTTCTGGACTCATCACTTCCCTTTGGAAGGAACCTCGATCTGAAGTGCACCAAGCCCCTCTCTGAAGTACTTTGGCCAACGACTTGGTCAATACATTTTGCAACCTACTCATCCAGCGCAACATACTCTACTTTGGCTGTACTTAGTGCTACGCAGGACTGCTTCCTGCTAAACCAAGAGATCACACCTGATCCCTATCTGCAGCACTGCCTGCCCAATCTGAATCAAAATAACCCTGCAGGTTAAACTTTTGATTGGCATCATACTTGGTCCCATAATCAACTGTACCCTTCAGGCACCTCAGAATATGCTTTACAACAACCAGGTGAACACTCCTCGGATCCATCAAAAACTGGCTCAATGTGTTCACTGCAAAGCAGATATCTAGTCTCGTGTTCATCAAGTACATCAAGGACCCAATCATCATATGATACATAGTGATATCAACCTGCTTAGATGAAGCATCACACAGAAGCTTCAGGTTCGATGCCATAGGTGTGGCCATAGCCTTGCAGTCCATCATCTCGAACCTCTTCAGGATCTCTACTGCATACTTCCCTTTTCCAAGGAAGATTCCATCTGCACTCTGCCACACCTCCATGCCAAAAACAAATAGTGCATCATCCCCAATTTCTTCAACTCGAACTGAGAAGCAAGCTTTCGCTGCATGTCGGCAATCAATCTATCCTCACCTATTACAAATAGGTCATCCACATAGTAGTATCACTGGATTTCCTTCCTCAACCTTGTAGTAAAGGTTGGAATCTTCTTGATTCTTGGTAAATCCTAAACTAGATAGAAAGCTATCTATCCTACCATACCAAGTTTTGCACATATATGACTCCCTATCATGTGTCTCAGAACCAAGTGCCTGCACCACATACACTTATTCTTCAACTACAACATTCAAGAAACTGTATCTTCCTCTTCATTACTGCAGCATGCTTGAGCTTGTAGATCCTCTTGGAAGTCACTACAGACTCCCCTTCAAGTCTTGGGACTGCATCCCAAACATATTCATGATCGACTGGTACTCCTCGATCATGGCATTCTTCCCAGATCCTGGGAACTTCAATATCTTCAATATTTTCAATAGATAACTTTGTTGCTGAACAAATGTTGTAGTCCTTCTTTTATAGGTGATGGTATACGAACTTTCCTACACAACAAGTTAAATTGCATGATTAGAAAACATCTCATAGTTTTCAGAACAAATTCTTACACATAAAGAAATATGTCATACAGTCATGCAATTATCTTAGCCAATGCTTCAATACAACATTTATCCATATTCCGTAACTTTCTAGATGCCTTCCAATCTCTACCAGAACATTGTTAAGAGTATGCACAACTCCTAACATGCCAGCAAAGAGGTTTCATTCTAGATAAGTAGCAATGGAATGTTGTACAGTTCCATAGGCCGCTTACCCATGTATATTAGTAGTATATTGTTCATTAATGCAACTATTCTAATATGCATAATACACAACATAATTCTAGGAACATAAGCATATACATCATTGAATAACATTATGTAAGAAATGACAATTCAAATACTTATCTTTGGTTGGTTGCTAGGTGGACTCCCTTTGAATCTTTGCAACTCCATTCTGATGTGGATTGTGAGAAGTGGTCAACTCCCTCTAAATATCTACATCCTTGCAGAAACTACTGAAGTGTGCTCCTTTGCTTTTTTGTAGGAACAACTGGAGTGTGCTCCCTCTTGATCTTTGCTTCCTGGATTAGCTATCCTTGAACTTATATCCATCCTTAATCACTATGCATGCTTATTAGTATCATCATTGTTTTATCCTTGAGGTCTGATACATAATCACACATTTATTAGTATAATCTTAATACTATCAAAACACAATAATCGTAAACATGTATAGTCATAATAAACATTAGTATTCAAGGTTTCAGGGAAGTCTTCTTTTACTCATGCATATTCTTATTTGATCATAGGACTCTTCTGATTAGTTAAATCATCAATGCATAAACCCGTGATTACTCAAACCTATACTTTCATAATTCTTCTGGTTAGTCATATCATCAATTATGGTAAGAAGCATAATATGCATACAACCATGACTATTCAAACCTATGACTTCATGAATAATCATTATCAACAACACAACAGTATAAGATCCTAACACAAGATAGGATTCTAGCTTGATATAGGAAAAACATACCTAGATTAGCATGCTAGCTAGTTATGTCTAACAGACCCGCATAATGTCTTCTGGTTCTCTTTAGTGACTTGTGCTAGTAACTTGCATGTCTCATAAGTTAACCATTGTAGAACCAAGTTATACATACCTTGTAAGTAGATCTTCTATATGATCCATGACAATGGATGAATCTTTGTCTTCATGTCACCATGATCATATGTTCTCGAAGTAGAACATGATTTGTCTTTCTTGGTGTACCTTTTATGTTAGCGAACAACATAAACCTCATACAACATCACAATGCATTAGTACAATCATAAGTGTCAACACCCTAACGAATGAATATCTTCTATCGTGCATTCATAATTTTATTAAGGTGATACGACAAGTCTAGATTTAATCAAGATTATACTAACCATAATAATATGAAGACAAATATACCATAGACTTAATCATGAACAAATCTCGAAACATACCTGGATAAGTCATACCTATCGATATTGCTTGTAATCTTTTTATGTAAGGCTTTAGCCTCATCTCCCTCTGGAACAGGAACTTCTTCACTTATGTAGGTGACCAATCCATCCTCTTCTAGGATTACACCAATCCACTTGATTTGTAGCAACTGGATCTGGAGCTATATTAGGGTTTGTCAGAGAAACCCCAAAAATTCAAACTTTGAATTTCAAACTTTCGAAAGGATAGAAATATGTTCCTTGATGAGCTGATCAAGCTGGTATATTCAGAATTTGAAAACTGCAAAGTTTCACTCCTCAATTTTTCCTTTGAAACTTTTGGATTCACTAGACGTGATGGACCCTGAACTGGGGTTTGATGAATCCCACTCTTCTTCCCAATCAAAAGGTTTGATCTAAAGCTCTAAGCTTCTATTTTTCTGAGGAGCTTCCAGCCGTGGTCACAGATTTCAAAAATTCCCATTTTTACAGAAGCCTTAATTTTCAACTTTTCTGATCAAAATCCCGAACTAGGGTCTGATCAAGCCCGGCCTTTTGCCCAACCAAAAATTCTGATCTTGGTCTCTAAATTTCGATTTTGATGAGTAGCATTCAGCCGTGGTCTCTGATTACAAGAATTCCAACTTTCTCCAAAACCCTAAATTTTGGAAGTCATGAATGAAGGTGCTCAAAAATAATTTTGTTTTGACAGAAATATGTACCTGATTATTTCTAGTGTAACTCCAAACTTTTCCATCCACAGGGTATGAAATTTGTTTTTGAGATAGCCTGACCTATCATCTTTCCATCCCTATAGGTTTGACCTCAATTGGATTCTCTGAGAAAGAGTTATGCCAAGTGTCGCAACGTGACCTATTTATGGGATAATACAGGAGAGTGAACTTGTACGGTGTTCCACGTGTCACTGGTTCAACTTCAGCCTCTAAAACATTTTTCTGCAATAGTGCGACCTATTATATTTCCATCTCGATAGGTCTTACCTCAATTGGATTCTCTGGGAGAGGGTTACACCAAGTGTCGCAATGTGACCCTTTTATGGGATAATATAGGAGAGCGAAATTGTACGGTATTCCACGTGTCACTGGTTCAACTTCAGCCTCTGAAAATGTTTCTTGAGATAGTACATTCTATGTACTACCTATTACTTTTTACTAAATTTCATTTGGAGCTTCCTAGCCCAACTTATGACCTTTTTTCCAAGGTCACCTGTTTTTGACTCAAATCTAGAAGAGACAGAAACCCTATATTGTACAGATCATAAAATCACAAAGTACAATGAATTAGAGGTTGTCCTTTGGACAAAAGGTACATGGGGATCTATTCTTCGACCTGTAAAAGTTTCAGACCTTAACATTTCGCCAAACAGGATTTATAGCGAAAGAGCTACGATGACTAGTTTTTGCTATATCAAGACCTAGCATCGTAAGTGCAACAAGTGTCATACATGCCATATCATGACTTCTTTCAAGCTAGCTCTGATACCATGTTAAATTTTCATAATTTACTTCAATCTGATCTAGGATCTTAACTGAGAGAACAACATGTCCAGCATATCTACAGCATATCAATCATGGACACAATAATGCAAGCACACAAGAGACACATATTTTACTTGGGGAAAACCATAAAGGGAAAAACCCCAATAACTTCCTCAGAGATAGATAGAGCAATGATACAACCAGAATACAAGAGATAGTCTTCTCCTAGCAGCAGAGCCTCCTCCTCCACAAGTGCGCCACTCTCTCAAGTGAGAGTGAGAGAATATAATGATGAAATAGAGTGCCTCCCGCACTCTATTTATACTTGACTTGACTTGCCTAATAACCTTTACTAGGTCGGCCTTAAATTAACCACATAACACAATACTGAATGGGCCGACACCTAATAGGGTGGTCTAATAACCCTCTGAACCACATGGCTGACCCCCACTAGGGTGGTCTAACAACCCTTCGACCCACATGACTTATACAGGGCCGACCCCAACAAGGTGGTCTAATAACCCATCAAGTATATGTTATGACACTAACAATATAAATGACGACACTTCCGTATAGAGGAATAATAACATCTCTATAGGAATACAAATGCTTTTGTATAGAGGAATAATACCATCTCTATAGGAGTACAATATACATATATGTGAAATACATTTTGAAGTTACATATACATCAACAGTAAAAATTGTTGTGCTTAGCTGATGTATTAGAATGATTCCTTAGCTAGATGACATTGGGGCTACCATGTTCCTCCCAACCATGATCCTACAACTGTTCTTGGTTCTGTATGGATCCCGCCAAGATGTTTCCAACATGCAATAAGAGGTAGAGGTCCTCGGTTCACTGCTGGTTTAGATCTGAAAATTTGTATAGGGCTGCTTTAGTTTCTTGGAGCATAAAAATTCTCTCTGCTTACCATAAAGGAATGATAATGAGAAAAAGATGATCCCACAACCTTGGGATCTGCCCTCTTTTGTAGGGGAGTCTTGAATTATGACAGTTGGAATAATTAGTTTCTTTAAATTAAATAATTAATAGTTAAAAGATATTATTTAATAAATATCTAGTCCTCTTTGAACTAGGACTTTTTAATTGTTTTAACTATACGTGATTTTTTATTTAAATCTTTTCATGATAATTATAATAACAATAATTATATTTCAACTTAACTGTTAATACATTAAAATATGTATAAACTATATAAAATAAATATATTTCATAATTAAATATATCAACATTATTATCAAAGCTCTTAATAATAATATTAGCCTTGAGGCCTTTATACATGTTAATCATAGAAGATTACTAATAGTCAATCCATGCTTTAAGTGGTGGTAATTATTTTTATTTAATTATGTATCTTCACATGATACTTCTTTTAACTTTTAATTACAAGGTACAATTCTTTGGACGGTCTTTTGGTAAGCTTGGATAGGCACCTCTAGTCTCTCTCTTGCATATCGGATTCCCTCGTTTAACATGGTAGTTCCCGTAGTATTTGATGATAGATAAAAGATGAATCATTTAACCAAATTAAATAAATGTGATGAAAGTAGAAGTGTTATTCAGAGTCTTTCTGACTCAACACTTTGATATTTAGTAACCTCGAGTGCTCTTCAGAGCCTTTTAACTTAACACTTTCACATGGGCGTTACGCTAATGCAATTATGGAGCTTCCTGCTCAACACTAATCCTAGAATGTGGTTGTGAGGCACATCTAGAATATTTAAGTGGCCTCGGATCTGGTATTCATTTATCAATCTTGGAGTGCTCCAGGGCTTATGCCCAACACTCAATGTACCTCAGGGCTTACTCCCAGTACATAAACCTTCTTCTAGGTACCTCAGGGCTTATGCCCAGTACGTAGATTATATGCATGTTTCTGAGTCCATGCTCAACACACTCATAAGTCAAATCATGTAGAATCATAGCTCTGCATAGTAAGTAACAAAAGATCATCTCAGTATATTAGGGTTTGTACCCATGTCAAAGTTGAAGAACATCATTAAAATATTGGAGCCTCTTCACCCAGTATACACTCAAATAAAGAAGTCAGTCAGGGTCCACGTCCAGTATGTCAATATATAAAAGAATAAATCATAGGTGCTAGGGCTCATGCCCAATACTTAAAATAAAACTTATGTGCTGGGGCTATGGCCCAATATAACAATAGAAATAGTTAGTCCAAAATTTGGGATATTACACGGGTGCGGTACCAAACTCGAAAGCTCCTTACCGGATGAACATCCTAGAGCTTAACAAGTTAAAATCATAGTTAAAATAATTAATTGATAAAAATTACATAAGACCAAGCATGTCTCCTTGGAGAGCACCTATCATGTTCGTTAAAAAGAAGGAAGGAACTTTGCGTTTATGCATAGACTACCCTTACTTAAATAAAATGAGGATTTAAAACAAATATCCTTTGCCCCGCATAAATGATCCGTTTGATCAAGTATGTCGAGCAATGATATTTTTGAAAAGAGGCTTGAGATATGGATATCATCAAGTCAGGATAAAAGACGAAGACATCTTTAAAACTGCTTTTAGAACCCGTTACGGGCATTACGAATTCGTAGTTATTCCTTTTGCGATAACTAATGCTCCAACAATTTTCATGTGTCTAATGAATAATGTTTTACATAAGTATTTGGATAAGTTTGTAATTGTTTTCATTAACAACATTTTAATTTATTCAAAGACTAAGGAAGAACACGATGAACACTTACAAATAATTTTACAAGTCTTAAGAGAACATCAACTGTACGCTAAATTCAGTAAGTGTGACTTTTTCAAAGATAAAATACAGTATTTAGGTCATGTGATATCCAAGGATGAAATCGCAGTTGACCTGGATAAAATAAGAGCAATTAATGAGTGGCTTCTCCCTAAAGATGTAACCAGTGTACGGTCATTCATGGGAATCACAGGTTAGTACAAAAAATTTATAGAACGATTCTCAAGAATCGCAAACCCCATAACCTTTTTGTAGAAAAAGGAAAAAAAATTTGTTTGGGATCAAAAGTGAAGAAACTTTTAAGAAATTGAAAGAACTGTTAACTACAACACCTATATTAAAAATTGCAAATCCAAACAAGAACTTTGTTGTATGCACTAATGCATGCAATGATGGAATTGGTGGAGTCTTAACACAAGAAGGTCACGTAATAGCGTATGAGTCAAGAAAGCTAAAAATTCATGAAAAGAACTACACTACCTACGATCTAGAGTTGGAAATTGTGATACATGCTTTAAAGATGTGGCACCATCATCTGATCGGTAGAAAGTTTTCATTAATGACAGAAAATAAATGTTTAAAATATTTGTTGGATCAACCAACTCTGAACGCAAAGGCAAGCTAGGTGGTTAGCTTTTCTTAGAGAATATGATTTTGAGATTCAACACATAAAAGTTAAAGAAAATAAAGTGGTTGATGCCTTAAAAGCATAAATGAAAAATTGAATTTCATGGCAACAATCAGCACTTATAAAATAGATTTAGAAAATCAGCTTGAAGAAGGAGTAAAATTGGATAAAAATTATCAGAAATTACAGGAAAAAGGTTGCTGAAAATAATTCTGAAAATTTAATAACAGATTACAATTTAAATGAAAAAGGTCTAATGCTGTACAAAAACAGACTTTATGTACCTAATGTACCTGAAATTAAGTTGTTGCTTTTCAATAAAGTACATAGGAGTCCTTATTTAGGATACCTTGGTTACCAAAAGATGATAACCATGTTAAGGAAAGATTACTTTTGGACAGATATTAAGAATGAGGTGGCTGAATACATAGCTAGGTGCTTTGCATGTCACCAAGTTAAAGCTGAGAATCAACACCCAGCTGGCTTATTACAGCCATTGCCAATTCCAGAGTGGAAGTGGGAAGTTATTAGCATTGATTTTATAACTGTTTTGCCTAAAAATCAAAAGCAAAATTATTCAATAATGGTAGTAGTAGATAAGATTAGCAAAGCAACTCATTTTATACCTTTTAAAACTACTTCTAGGGCTGCTAACATTGTTGATGTGTTTATGAAGCAAGTTTTCATTTGCATGGAATCCCTAAGTTAATATTTTCTTATCGAGATTCTAAATTTATTGGAAATTTCTAGAAGTCATTGTTTAAAGGTTTGGATACTAAATTAAATTTCAACACATCTTTTCATTCGCAAACTGATGGACAAACTGAAAGGGTAAATCAGATTCTAGAAGACATGTTAAGAATGTATGTTAAATATCAACCAACTAAGTGGGAAGACTATCTACACTTAGTTGAATTTTCTTATAATAATCACTATCAAGCTTCTACTAAACTTAGTCCATTTGAAATTATGTATGGTAGAAAGTGTAATACTCTTATCTCTTGGAGCAATCCCGTTGACAGATTAATGTTAGGACTAGATTTGTTAAAACAGATGGAACTAGCAGTGAAGCAGGTACAAGGCAATTTAAAAATTGCACAAGATAGACAAAAGAGTCATGCAGATTTCAAAAAAACTGAGAAAGAATTCTAAGTAGGTGAACATGTTTTTGTTAAGGTAAAACCCAAGAAAAACTCTTTTAAGCTTGGGAGTTGTGTTAAATTAGCACCCAGGTATTGTGGACCATTTGAAATATTATCAAGAATTGGACCAGTTGAATATCAATTAGCCTTACCACCTAATCTAAAAATACATAATGTATTTCATATTTCTATTTTGATAAAGTATGTACATGATGCTACTCATGTAATCTATTGGAATGACATACAATTGGAACGAGAAGGAGATTTTCAGGTGGAACCGGATTGTATCCTCGACAAGAGGAAAATTTTGCTCTGGAATTGCACCATTGGACAGGTAAAGGTGCAATGGAAGCACCTTAGTCCAGATGAAGCAACCTAAGAATTGGAAAGTCATATGTGGGAAACATATCCAATTATGTTCCAGGAAGACTCTGATGAAGAGTAAGAAACATCGAGGATGATGTTGAACTTAAGAGGGGGTGTTTGTAACCTACCTAATACTTGAAACATTTTATGTTTGTGGAAAAATATTACTTTAAATTTTATTGTAAAGTTTTAAATTAATAACCAAGGATGGTCAAGGATGACTGTAAATGAAAAATATTAGTATTTAATAAATTAAAATAACAGACACTCACCCAAAAGGACTGTTGAAGACTGTTCACTGACCCACTAGGAGGAATGGAATCTGGTGTAGAAGTCAATGGACAAGTGGCAACATCTGCACTCACTTAATAGCTGTTGTTATGGGACAACTTCCCTTAAAATGTGGTCATGTTCCCCAAGGAAGGTGGAACTAAGTTGATGGCTCATTGAATGCGAAACTAACCCAAAAGACCTAGGCAATATTTATATAGCCATCGAATATGAGCACGAGATCACACATTCTCTGAGGAGATAGAACTTTTTCCTTGTGGTGTTAGAACTGAGCCCACAAGAGATTCGATGAGGGGAAACTATGTAATGAGTTGCAGAGTAAGACTGTCTTATTCCTACTGAATGCAGAGGTGGAATTATGTATGCAAGTCTTCATGATTGCTGAAGTACATAAGAGTGGTTTGTATGCAAGTCTTCTTGATTGCTGAAGTACAACCCGAGTGCCTTGCTTCTACACAGTATCTTCGTTCTAGTGGTTCAGTGAATAGGATCGGGGGTACAAAAGCAAGTGATCTTGGCTTCTTTCTGGAGAAGGTTGGGAGGAACGGTCCTCTTTGGGTGTTTGTCCACCCTATCAATTAAACAGGATCTACTTTGTTTATTTTGTTTACTTTTAAACTGCTAACATATTTCTGAAAACTGTATGTATAGTTTATCATAGTTTCCAGATGTATCCTAGATATCAGCTAGCTATTATAAATGATATATTTCTGACTGATAAATAAAATATGTAAATGGAATGGATGAATAGATTTGAAAATATAGAATGAATGATATTAAATTCTTCCTGTATTTTTCCTTTCACCATAGGTGATGTACTCCAGTACAGAAAGATGTTTAATTAACATAGATTAGAAATGATTGCCATGTTGTAATTATAATAATGATATTCTATTTTTCTACCAAGTATAGATATTTTCATAAAATACAAATTGTAATAATTTTCCGAACTTAGTAGTTCTAGAGGCTATCTCTGTTTTACATTCAAGATAGTAGATATCAGTAAAAACCAAGTAACACAGAATAGAAGAGAGTATCGTAAATACTATTCTCATTAGTATATGCATATTCCACACACAAACACACACACACACACACACATATACTTGTGTATTTATAAACAAATAATCAAAGTTCAGATTTAAAACATCCTTGGGTTTTGCACATAAATACAATATAAATCCTAGTCATACATTCATTATATATCTCATGTAAACATAAGCATTAGATCACTAACAAGCTATACAGGAATGAATCAGAACCATAGATTGTAATATTACAGTAAGAACATCTTTTATAAATAAAGTGTTATACTATCAAAGTATACAGTTTCGAAATAAATCTCCTATAAGCATAATAAACATAACTCAAAATCATTTTCTAAAAGTATGATAATTTGGAAGTATAGAAATAAACATCTTTGAGATCCCTAGATAATCACCTACAGGTATCGACTTTCCTAAACTAAAAGTATTGTATAATTATACCAATAAAAAATAGAGTTCTTCAAATATTGGAAAATGTTGTTACATAAACAAATAGCACATGTAATAAATATTGAAGTCATTTTATTATTGCTCAATATCCCCGTAAGGGATCGATATGTATTATACATTTATAATCAATAAGCCTTTTAAAATTCAAAGGATGATTTAGGGTCAGACCCTATAACTTAGCATACATTATAAAAATCAACTAAGTCGGGGGTCGAACCCTATAGATTTCACGATTTATCAATTATCATTTAGTTGAACTTTAGAAATACAATAACTCTGTAAGAAGTTAATAATTGAAACAATGTATTGAAAGTATTAACAATTATCACAATATCGTATGGCAGGGCCATTGTAACCAACAACGAGGGTTTGAGACCGAAAGGACTCACCTGGTGTTTTATAAAATATTACGAACCAGGTTAATATAACCTAGGTTGTCAGCATTCATTATATAACCAATTCTTATTACGGTCAAAACAACTGATGAGATCCAGAACACATATAGAATCGAGCTCGATGGCATTGTAGCCACTTGGTTAAATAGGTTAGGGTTCGAGCCTTTTGAGAGATAGATCACCCGGTCATATTAATTACATATAATGAATTTATGAAACTTATACAGGGTTTAGGGTTCTAACCCTGTAGCAAAACGAACTAATAACATTTGACCAAAACCAAAGCTTAATGAAAAATCAAGTTAGGGATTGGGCCAAAGCCGTTACTATCAATCTCTTCCCTCATAGTAGTAATCAAAATGATAATTCCGGAATGGCTTCTACAGACATTGAAACATTATTTCCAAACCATTTTATGAGAAAACCATACAATGCAGTTTAATATCGAAACGAATGACAATATATAGTAGTCTTTTTCTTACATTAACTATTTTCCAAACAAAGGATTCGATCCGAGCACATTTTTATATTAAGAAGTCAAGAGATAAGTAACAACAGTCTCGACAGAGATGTAGATACATCTGGAAGAAAACTAAATATAGTAGCTTTGATTTTAAAACACGAGTAGAATCCCAACTCAAACTTTACAGGCTACTCAACCTTTCGAATGCCCAAGGGCTTACAACTTAATAAATACCAAACATCGACAGTGAACCAATTATGTTGATAGAGCAGACTTCGTGGAGGAGTCAAGGGCTCACCGTGGTATTAAACCACTGGTTCGTGCTCTTAACTCAAAAATGTCAAAGCTATAAGCTTAAGGAGAGATCTGAGAGCATCTAGAAAACTCTTGCCAAGAACAAGTGAAGGAGTTAGATAGTGGTTTATGGTAAAATGATAACCAAAGAATTAAAAGTTTTGAAACAGGTCTAGGTTAGTACCATTCTTACCCTCGCAGAGGAAACGAAGCGCCATGAGCGTGATCTCTCTAGAAACCGATACCACCAGTGTTTGCATTACAGTAAACAACGTTGAAACCCTAAAAACCACTTTACACAATGCTGGAAACTGCGCAAAGGTGCCCTTTCGGCCATGGCAGCCAAACGAGAGCTCATCTCTCCAAAACCCTTCTCAATAATGATAGCAATGCCGAGACCAACGAGGACTTAGGGCTATGTCTCCTATGTGGTTATTCCCCACCAATCCATCACGTGACCCATTAATGAACTAGGTTGTCACCCACTATACTTTCGATTCTTACCCACTTTTGTATAGTTTAAACACAATGTTTGTCATTCAAACTTTGAAGCATTAATGTGCCACATACCTTGGTTATGATATAAACAATAATGATATAATATAACATTCATCACCTTAGTTAATACCCCTTAACCATGTTAGAAGCCCAAAGGTCTAGACCATTCAACCCTTAGTTAGGGTTATAACAAGTAGTTCCATGCAAAATAAATGTATGTATCTAGGAATAATATTAGCCTTTGTAATCTATGAATTCATTTGTATTTTATTTCATAAAAGTCCTACCTGTAACCTGGACAGAGCAATGGTAATGTGCATTAGCTTTTTAAGCTAAGTAAGCCTCACGGTTGCTCCAGTAATCACTTGTCAAACAAAAAGGAATAAAAAATAATCAATTATTAAGATCAAACATGAACACAATAATAACGTTAATAATAGAATATAGGTTATAGCTCTAAGTCATCTCGCATTGAATGCTGTTATAGTTACGTTATACATTTAATAATCCATGACGTAACAGGTTGTATGTAATAACCAAACATTTAATGCATTGCATACTAAGATACAAATGGGTTAATAAATACTCTCAACAGTAAAGGAGATTCAAGTCCTACTTCAATGATTTCCAAAAAGGTAAGTTAATTGTCGAATTCATGAATATCATAATAACATTGACGAATACATAAAACATCAACAAGTTAATATATTTCCCGCAAGTTTAAACACTGTATTATGGATAGTACCATAGTAATTATAGACACGGAAATGCATATCAAATTAATTGTGGTTAAGACACTTTTAATAATCAACAACAGTTTATACAACAAATAAGTGTCACATTTAAGCGGTAATCAAAGATGCTAAACATACACTTTTATACTTCCGCATAGATTTTAATAGCAATTAGACTGTTTATAAAAATTTTAATTTTTCATGAAATTTGGGGATGTTACAGATTCGCTCTTCACCTTGATCTCATCAAAGCCTACATTACAAGGGTATCATACACCTCGTTCTTGGCTTAATGTGTATCCTTTTGACTTCAAGATGAACTCACCTTCGAACTGGATCCTAGATCACTTAGTTACGTTATTAACTCAAGTGTCATAACTTAAGTGTCATAACTCAAGTGTCATGTCTTTTAGTTTAGTTCAAGTGTCGTAATGCAAATAATTAATTAACTCAAGTGTCGTCATGCAAACACTTAGTTAACTAGATCTTCTTTTTTATCACTTTGTTAACTCTTTTAACTGAAGTCTTTTTTTGTTAACATCAATGAAGTAAACAATTTGAGTTCTCTCTTAATTAACTAAAGTATTTCTTGTTAACATTACTAAAGCTAACAATTTGAGTTCTCTTTTAATTAAATGAAGTCTTAACTTTATCTCTTGTCTCATATACATGATCCACTTGTGCTATCTTTACTTTATTTATCATATCAAATATACTTATAAGGATATTTTTCCAATGATGTGATCATCTTGTTCTACTATCATTCCAATTGGTCATATGCTAAAGTAATTCACTCTAGAGGTGGCCAGTCTCTATATGATACTTAATAGATCAACCATGGTTAGTGGTACATCACACACCATTCATGTTTTGACATCAAAGCATTACCTCAACACATTGGGCACCACCTCAACACATGAGGATCTGTCTTGACACACAATACCTTAGCCTTGGCAAGAAATATTGTACAACATCACCACTTTGACATACAAAGCACTTACATCAACACATGAGACCTAACCTTTACACATAAGGATTATTCATTCTTGAGTCCAACTAAAGAATCTACTCCAAGTTTCCTGAGTCCAACTGAGGCTCCCTAAGGCACTACCTCGATAGACGAGGCTCAATCATGGCGGACAAGATTGACTTGGAGAATTATGACTCATATTGATGCTGTAACTTTAACAATTAGAGCAATAAGGTTACTAAACTAGTTAATGTACTAGTGAGTTTTTGTTAGCAATCTAGCTTTTCTAGGTAAAGAAGGGATTTTGTAGCCACCAAAGATGTTCATTTTCAGCCATCAAAGAAGTCTTCATTTACAACAAACAAAGAAGTGCATTTGCAGCCACCAAATAGAAAATTTGCAATCGTCAAAGAGTGCTTTTGCATCCATCAAAGAGATCATTAGAATCCATGGATCTACATTCCAGTCAGCTCCAAACCCCCTTCAATTATGGAAATGAAAAGTAGAGATTCTCTTGTGAATGAAGGGGTTGTACTGGATCACCCTAGGAACTGAGATAGAACCTATGGCCCTTGTTGAAAATTCCAAGTACATTAACAAAAAGGGTGAAGGACATGGGTTTCTTTGTTACTCTATCTTTCCTATTTTTCTCCACCACATTTAAGCCAAGAAGAACCCTAGTGAAATATGCACCACCTTGTCCACCCTCTTTGATACACAAGACGAAATGAGGGGTCATCATTTGGATGTGGAGCTAATGATCCTAAGGCCAAGTGAGTTCAACTCCATAGAAAAATTATTCTTAAATTCAAATATGTCCTCTTGTAGCTTAAGATGTGCAAGATTGATAAGTATGAAACTCAGATGGTACTTCCTATCCTTTCAAAGTTAGGTCATGAATTTAGCACTTTTATCTCATCATTTCATTCTACTAGAATAGCGATTGGAGCATATTTTCCGATGCCTTCTTTAGATTTTTTTGTTGCATCTCTTCTTCAAGAGAAGGATAAGCATTCTGAAATGGGCCTACAAAGGTCCTAAAATGCTCATGCACTTGCAACAAATGAGGACAATAATAAATCTATTACGCAAAAGACTCCATACAGAGGAAAAAGGGAGCAACTGTTAAGATTTTATCATGAAGAATTCAACTTCGATGATGTAAAGACCAAAGAGGACCAACTATGGTGTTGTTATTGCAATAAAGGACCTTGTAAAGAAGAATATTGCAGGTACACAAAAATTTTGAATAAAAAGGAAAAGAAGGAGTGCAACAAGAAATTTGTCGCATCTAGCTACATGCATGCACTTTTTGTAGTGTCCAATGCATTCATCCTTGATTAAGAAGACTATGAATAACTTGTCCAAAATCAAATTCAAATTGAAGAAGCCATTGGAGAACATGTCCCAAATCAAGTTCTCATTGAGGAAGACCTCTAGTAGGCCTCTTGAGTCTCTGGAGCTATAGTTTTGGCTCCTACTACTAACTAATTTCCACACAAATTTTTCTAAGTAGATTAATTTTTTTTACAATCTTTTTAATGAGGGGGTTTCCCATGTGGTTTTTTCCTCTTTCCCAGTTTTCAAAGAATTTTATGTGTGCATGGCTACCTAATATGGATGCAAATTGCTGGGACCTATTGTTTATGTGTGCATGGCTACATAATATGGTCAAAAATTGTCGGGAGCTATTTGATGTGACCATGGGTACCTAATATGGATACAAATTGTCAAGACTAATTTTTCCTTCTCATCTAAGTCGGGATTATGGGGCTGTTAGAGCTAAAAAACTTTCTATAGAATCATTCTCCTAAATTCTAGTCACTTAGACCTTGACTTCATGATTCCTAAGGGCCAAACCACACTTAACTTGACAACCTTAGTCACCCTAGAACTTCTTCTAAAACCTAAGGGTCTCTAACTACTTTATCTACCACGTAATACAAAACCCTAATCACCAAACTCATCTTAGTGATGTGCATTCTTAGTTTTGAGGGCACCTCCTTTGATTTTGGGAGTGATTTGATTATTTTAGGAATGCTAGAGTCCTCTCTTTGTTAGTAGCTGAGATAAATTCACTAGTTTTGATCCTAACTATCCATTCATGCCCTAAATAAGAATCAGTGCGTTCATGGACCTAATTAGGGGTTTTGCACTCTCTTTTGGTTAGTTAATTGAATATTCAATTAGTTAACTAAGCACTTAGTTAGGCAACTATTTATTGTGAAGTCTTGGATCAATTTAATCTAGTATAGGATAGTTAGCATGAATAACTAAGGGGTTTTATCCTCTTGTTAATCCTAATACATCTCATCCACTGCATAGACAATTAGAATTTCCTCCAACCCTAATTTGAATTGCTTTTATTTAGATAATGTACTTCACCACTCTTTCAAGTTACATGAAATATAACATTCTTCTTCTCTTCTATCTATGTTTATTGTGTAATGATCTAAGTTATTCATTTGTTGCATAATTTTTTGATGGTTGATTTGATTTTCACTATATATCTCATTAGATTATGTACCTAGATCTATATGTTCAAATATCGTACTTCTCTATATGAGAGCCTAATTTCAAAGGACACCAAATCAATATCCATGATACTCCCTCATAAAATAATCTTATTCATTCACACCTTAAACTCCATATAACAAACATGGTAATCATTATAGACTTACTATGGAATTAGACATCTAAGCTTGAAAACGATACATAGAAGAGCTCTTACTCCACTTAGTTAACTTACCCACCAACTGAATAATTTTACTTCAAACTAATTTGGAGAAAAAGCAATGTATAAAGATATGGTCAATAGATCCTCAATGTGCCTTGCAAAGAATGCACTAGTTTGGGCCAATCCATATTTTTTTACCGTTGTACTTGTTGTATAGAGTAAGCCAAGTCAACATTCTAACTATGAGTCACGCCCTAGCTTCCATATCATATTCAACCACCATAATCTATCCTTAGTTAGGTTTTGGACTCTCAAATATTCATATCATAATTTATTAGACATAATACCTATGGATTTGTTCCAAGCCGTTTTAAATTCATCATTTAAATCTTAGAAAACCTTTTCAACATGATTTAATATATGAATATTTTGTTCGGGTACACAGGGTACTACCAAAGGACCAAACACCAAGAGCAACCACTTCACACAAATAGATCACAGATCAACACACCGATGTTTTGACGTGGTTTAAACCCTCTTGAGGGAAACACTCCACGGCCCCGGCCAAATAGCTTCTACGGGACAATTTATTATGCAAAGAAAGAAAGTTACAAATGAGCTTCTCATAATCGATCAACTAAACAATGACCCTCCATGCTCTTTAAATAGAGATCATGGACCAATCAGGTGTTAAGCCACGGATCAAGGTTAGGTTTGATCTAAGAGAATTTGAGCCGTCGGATCACTCTATGTCGGAAACATATCCTGACCGTTGGATTAAGTATTTACAAATGCATACTAATGCATACTAAAGAAACACACTATCCCTAACGGATATATTACACAAGTTGATCTTAACTAACTCCTAAGTGTCTAAATATCCTAACATCCCCCCTTAAGAACAACTTGGGATAGGATTGAGGGATTTACAAAAGTGACACTATTAGGAGAAGGAAGGAGGCATTAGAGCCTATCCCCCCTTAATGACAAGTTCCTGAACTCCTAACATAGATCGAAGTTTAGAAAACTTCGCTTCTGTAAGAGACTTGGTGAAGATGTCTGCAACTTGATCATCTGTAGGGAAAAAGAGCACTTCAAGAACACGATCATGAACAAGATTTCTGATGAAGTGCATATGTAGCTCAATGTGTTTGCTGCGTTGATGTAGAACTGGATCTTTGGCAAGCTTGATGGCACCTTGATTGTCGCACCAAAGTGGAGTAGGTTGCTGCTGCTCAAATCCAAACTCTGAAAGGATCTTTCAAAGCCATAAAGCTTCCTGACTAGCATTGACGGCTGCTCAATATTCTGCCTCTGCTGAAGAAAGAGCAAGAGCTTGTTGTTTCTTACAAGCCGAAGTAATAGGTCCAGATCCCAGACTAAAAACATAACCTGCAGTAGAATTTCGATCATCAGGATCGCTGGCCCAATCTGAATCAGTGAAACCAAGCAACAAAGGTTTCCCCCTTGTACTGTAATGAATCCCAAACTGAACTGTACCTTGAATATATCGAAGTATTCTTTTAGCTTGTTTCCAGTGACTTTCATGAGGTGTCTGCATATAACGGGCAACTCGACCAACGGCAAAGGAAAGGTCAGGACGGGAATGAGTCAAGTATAAAATACTACCAACAAGCTGACGATACAAGGTGGCATCTACTTCAGGTGAAGTACAAGTGGCAGAAAGTTTGACTCCAGACTGGAAGGGAGAAGGGGCTGGTGTACAATCTTCCATGTGAAAGCGATGAAGAAGGTCACAAGCATACTTAGACTGAGAAAGAAAGATTCCTTCTTTGGTTTGCAGAACTTGGAGACCAAGAAAATAATGCAAATGTCCTAAGTCTGACATTTCAAAGGTTTGTTTAAGACTCGATTTCACATGGGTTATAAGCTTAGGGTCACTACCAGTAAGAATAAGGTCATCAACATATAGAACAAGTATGATGAGATGGTTTCCTACTTTCTTGGTATAGACATTGAGGTCAGAATGGCATCTAGAAAAGCCAGTGTCAAGGAGAAAGTTATCCATTTTGGCATACCAAGCTCTAGGAGCTTGCTTAAGGCCATATAAGGATTTCTTAAGGCGACAGACAAGGCTAGAGTTATTATGAACATAGCCAGGAGGTTGTTTTATGTAAATTTCCTCCTGTAAATCACCATGTAAGAAGGCAGACTTGACATCCATTTGATGGACTTCCCAGTTGTGTAAGGCTGCAAGGGAAAGAACAAGGTGGATGGAGTTCATTTTGGCGACGGGAGCAAAGGTTTCATTGTAGTCAATCCCTTCAACTTGGGAAAAACCTTTGGCAACTAACCTTGCCTTAAGTCTTTCAACACTTCCATCTGATGCATACTTAGTTCTGTAGACCCATTTACATCTAACAAGTTTTCTTCCTTTTGGAAGAGGTATAAGATCCCAAGTATCGTTCGCCATTAAGGAACGATATTCTTCATCCATGGCTGCATCCCAATCTGGATTCCCTGAAGCTTCTGCAAAAGTTTCTGGGTCATGATTATCGGAAACTTGAGCCAAAAGAGAAGAGGCTCGCTGAAACTGAAAACATGTTCGACGTTGATATCTAGGATCACCGGCAAGATCACCAGCTGCTTCACATGTTGAACGGACCCATCGAGGAAGCACTTGTGCTGGTGCAACTGGAGGAACATGAGCAGGCGGAGATGGATTTTCATCCTCACTGTCATCATCAGAAACTGGAGTTGGAAACCTGTCAAGGAAGTTGGAAGAAGAAGAAGAAGGCACAAACGCCGAATCAGGCTCACAGGCCAAAGATGGCACACTCACCGAGTTAGGCTCGCAGGCCAAGATATTTTCATCAAATTTAACATCTCTTCTAATGATTATAGCATGAGAATGTGGTTGAAGAAGTCTATAACCTTTTACATCCTCAGAATATCCAACAAATATGCACTTTTCCCTTTTAGGCTGCAATGCTTTCCGTTTTTTATCCGGAATGTGAGCCCATGCTTCACCACCAAACACACGAAAGTGACTTACATCAGGTTTAATTTTACTCCATGCTTCTTCCGGTGTTATACCTTGTAATGCTTTTGTGGGGGTACGATTAACTATGTAATTTGCACAATTTATGGCTTCAGCCCAAAATTGAAGACTTAGTCCCTTAGATTGGATCATACAATTAGCCATTTCTTTTAAAGTGCGGTTCTTCCCCTCAGCTACACCATTTTGTTGTGGTGTATATGGAACTGTGTGCTGTTGTTGGATGCCTTGTTCAGTGCAGAAAGTAGTGAACTGTTTGTTAACATATTCTCCTCCATTGTTAGATCTTAACTTAATAATTTGATGACCAGATTGTTTTTCAACAAGGGCCTTGTAGGCTAAGAACATGTTAAATACTTCGCTCTTAAGTTTTAGGAAATAAACCCAAGTGCGTCTGGTGTAATCATCAATGAAAGTTAAGAAATATTTGAAACCAGAAAAGGAAGCAGATAGAAGAGGACCATACAAGTCACTATACACAAGCTCCAAGGGAACCGAGGCTTGCCAAGAGGCACGTTTGTCAAAACTGTCCCGATGATGTTTTTCGAGTACACAACCGGAGCAAACACCATCCCTGCAAGATACCATCAGAAGACCTGTCACCATATTTTCTTTACATAATTGTTGCAATGAGCAATAATTTAAGTGACCAAATCGCTCATGCCAAAGTTTGTGCAAGTTATCACTATGAGCAACAAAAACTGAAGGGAAAGGTGATGACCCAAAGTTGTTAAACTTGTACAACCTGGTAATATCATCAACAATTCCGGTAGCTAGGACCTGTTGAGGATCTTTAAAATCCTTGATTACAACTTGGTGAGGTGTAAAGGTCACAGTTTTACCTTCACCAGAATGAGTGATCTGATAGACTGATAACAAATTGCAGGAAATTCTTGGAACACATAGTACATCACTAAAATGACCATTATCTACTGGAACTGTTCCAGCTCCTACAACACTTAGAGATCTATCATCACCAACAAATATTTGTTTGGTGTTACATTCATGCATAGTAGAAAAGATGGCTTGATCCTTAGCCATATGATAAGATGCTCCAGAATCAATGAGCCATTCATTTGAAGTAGAAGAAGAAGATGCATTATAAGAATAACCAGAAGCACAAAGTGCATGTCCATGAGAGGCAGATTCTGAAGGCGAATCTAGGCTGATGTGGTTCTTCTTCATTGCTGCTTCCAAGGCTGCCATCTTCTTGAAACACTTAGATTCATCATGATTATCTTTTCCGCAATAGTTGCAATGATGCTCAGTCTTCTTGCCTTTTGGCTTGGATCCTTTGTCATTTTTTAAAGAAGGAGTTGATTGAGAGGGTTTGGGACCCTTGTTTGACTTATTATTGCGAAAATTTTGTTTCTTGGGAGGCTTGGACTTTTCTTTCTGTTGGGACAATAAGACTTTTCCAGATGTATCTGCATTGTTGATTATTCCAAGATGAATGAGTTTATCTTGTTCTCTAATCAGGGAATCACAAAAGGATTCAAGACTAGGCTCTTGATAGCTAGTTGCATTCAAGGATGCTTTCATGGAGTAAAATGTAGATACAAAAACAAAATATGCAGGTCCAAGTTTGGAAAGAATATGATAAATGCACTGTTTGTCTTCCCTCTCAATCTTACATTCTGCACATAAGAGTTTAAGAGTTTTGTACTTAGATAAATAATCTTGAATGCATGAAAAGTCACTTGGATTTAAAGAAATCAACTCATTTTCGAGTTGGTGACCTCGAATTTCATTGTGTTTACCAAACACAGTTTCCAACTTGTCCTAAGCAGCATTAGGTTCATCAATTTCAGATATGTGGAATCACAAATCAATAGAGATTGACATCCCAATCAATCCACGAGCTTCATCACATCTATTTGTCCATTTTATTTTCTTATCATCATCAGTGGGTTCTTTTTCTTTCCTTGTTGTAATTCTGAAAAGTCCCCTACTTCGTAGAACATCCTCCATACGAGATTTCCATGAGAAATAGTTGGAACTATTAAGTAGAATATCACAAGGGGCGGCCATATTTGTAAATTAATGGCTAAAAAAGCAGAAACCAATAGTCTGGATGTGAAGAGCTCGAAAAAATAGGCGGTTTAAAAAAAAACGGCACTGAAAACTGACTCCGTATGATGAAGTTATGCTTGAACAAAGAAACTGTTGAAGATGTCTCCAATGGTGACGTGGCAGCTAGAGAATGTCCAGCAAAAAAAAGAACCCCCCTCTTCCCAAGATAAACCTTTTGACAATCACTTTACAAGAAAGTTGTTTTAAGTGAACCACTTTTGTAAAATAAGTTATTTCACTTTTACAATGATATTACTTTTAAATAGTGCAACAATAAATAAAAAACTTAAGTGACTCACTTGTATTTTTATTTTTTATTATTTAAGTGAGATGCACTTTTACAATAAAGTAACTTGAAAATAGAAATTGCATGCACTTTCTTTTTAAAAGTAACTTCCTAAGACTTGAACTCAAGAACTATTAAGGAATAAAGCAACTTTGAACCAAGTGAGCTAGATTAAAAGGTATGTAAAATATGGGAATGAGGAAGTGGGCATTTTTTTTTTTTAACTCTTTTTGCTCGATTTGCATGCTTGCCCTTTTTGCTGCAAAACAGACCACAAATCGAAAAAAAAAAAATTTTCCACATTTGTGGAGTTAGATCTTGTTAGCTTGCCTGGAAAGTCTACGTTTTCTCTCTGTTTCTGATTTGCCGAGATCGCGCAAAGTGCACGGCAAAGAGCATACGCAGCCGAAAAAACCCTTTCCCTTTCTGTTTCTGATTTGCCGAGATCACTCAAGGTGCACGGCAAAGAGCATACGCAGATGAGAAAGCAACAATCCGAACCAAAAAAATCTAACAGTACAAAAAAAAGGTGAAATATGAGATTTTTCCTTTTCAAAAAACGAAATAAAAAAATGCGTCACTGTAACATTATACCTTCGGATCTGATGAAATACGCGTTTCTGGAGCAACCGGGAACCGTTTTCGATCAAACAAAAACTATTTCCCAATGGAAACGACACTCCAGACACAATGGAACACCTCCCACAGCCCAGAAATGCACAGAAATACCAGAACTAGAAACCCTTTCGAGTTTCGGCAACAACAGTTCAAGATTTAGATCATAACCGGAAGCGGTACTTCATAAAAGCTCTGATACCATGTTCAGGTACACAGGGTACTACCAAAGGACCGAACACCAAGAGCAACCACTTCACACAAACAGATCACAGATCAACACACCAATGTTTTGACGTGATTTAAACCCTCTTGAGGGAAACACTCCACGGCCCCGGCCAAATAGCTTCTACGGGACAATTTATTATGCAAAGAAAGAAAGTTACAAATGAGCTTCTCATAATCGATCAACTAAACAACGACCCTCCATGCTCTTTAAATAGAGATCATGGAACAATCGGGTGTTAAGCCACGGATCAAGGTTAGGTTTGATCTAAGAGAAGTTGAGCCGTCGGATCACTCTATGTCGGAAACATATCGTGACCGTCGGATTAAGTATTTACAAATGCATACTAAAGAAACACACTATCCCTAACGGTTATATTACACAAGTTGATCTTAACTAACTCCTAAGTGTCTAAATATCCTAACATATTTAGTATAATTTGTCATATTAGTAAATGAATATATTAATATATAATATTACTTATATAAATATGTCATATACTGACATATGAGAACAATACATTAATCTTAAATATAAAGTATACTAATATATGTATTGTTTTTTTTCTTGGGGAAAAATATCAAGCACTTTCCTTCAATTCGAGAATGGCAGCTAAGGATTTAAGTGATTATAATAATATACGTAACATAAGGTGAACATGACACTACTTGGGTGGGGGGGACACTCCATACCACTGTCACTTGGGATGGACCCAATTGACATATAGGTATTGTTATAATAAATATGCTTTCATGGAGATATTGAATCCCCTTAGTATTGATCATTATTTTGGAAATACTCACCTTGATATGATTTATAAAATCCATGTAGCACTTCAATTTCCTCTTATTCGTATTTTCCTTAAACTTCATAGATGTAAAATTAAAGATTACCATATTGCTAATCTAATTGTCTTCTCTATATTTATTCTCCAAAGGAGACCACGTCAAATAAAGACATTGTATCAAAATCTAACTATAGTTATGTTGGTTATAATTTGTGCATTCTACTTAAATATTGTTTTTCTTCCCACTTGACCGAGAACTGCATACCTAGATTATACTATCTATTTCCCCTCAATTTTTCTTATGCCAATGAAGACATGACCTTTATGCTATAATAGATCATATATATATGAAAATATCTAGCTAAAAGCACTACCATAGAGACTACTGATAACATTTACTAATTTATTTTTAAATGTAAATGCCTAATCATGTTTTTGAAGACTCCACTGAAGTTCATTAAGATTCTATTAATTGAATGGGGTAATTAGCGTTGCATACAATTTAAAAAATATAAAACATGAAGCATTTGTGGATTTTCTTAATTTTCTGATCAATCTAATTAGGGATGTTGAGGGGAAAAACTCCATAGATAGATGTTGAAGGAATAAACTTGAGTGTTCTAAAGGATACTTGAGATAACTGAAGTGTTGAAAGGTGTAGTTCCCTCTTCTAATTTTAGTTTATTAATTAATTCTTATTTTTCTCTAAAATCAATGTTGTGCTAAGCATGTCTTGTTCGGTTGATAAATACACCATTAGCTAATGTGATATAAACATTGATTTGGTTTAGTTTTATCATTACTTAATAGATATGATATTTCGTTACATGAGATGATTGGATTGTGATATGTAATGTGATGATCTACTGTGGCCTCTAAATATTTTGACATGTATCTCAATATTGACATATGTGTGTTTAAGAGTTATATATGTGATATGAACTTTTAGTTAAAGGTGGTGTCATGGGATATTGAAAATGAATATATGTTTATATATTATAGATTTATATATTATGTTATGTTATTTAAGGTTTGTCGAGTTTGGTAGGTAGTTGCATATGGACACCAAATTAATCAAAATGTAACATAACCATTAACTGCTTACTAATAACAAAAATGCAACTAAAAAATAAATTGTTTAATGTTCTATATAATAAACATTGAGTCAACAAACATGTAACATCCCCAACACTCCAATTTTGTGTTTGATTACTTCCATTTATTAAAATATCATTATGAATTCTGAGTCCTTGCAGATGTACTCAATGGGTGGAATCAATGTTGGAATTTGGTGGCAGCTTTACTCATCGTACTAATTTTTTTTTTACGTTTTGGATTTTTATCTTCCCATTACAAAATGTTTTGTTGAAATATTTACTCTTCAATAATACATTTTCCTTCACTCATTGTACTTAATTGTTTCATGTAGATGGTTTTGTTTAGTCAATTAGAGGGGAGTTGAACTAACTATGAAAACCACTATATGGCAAAAGTTATTTTATCTCGTTGATTATAACAAGGGATTTTTACTTCTACATTTACATATAACTTCCACCAAGTAGAATCGATCGAGTGATGGTTACCAATGAAGTAATCACCTTGGTGCGAGATGAAAAATTAGAGGAATAACTAAAAGGTTGTGCACACAATTCCATTTGTGACCTACAAACAGAAACAACATTGAAGCTTGTAGAGAATGAAATTGAGATTCCAATATATTTGTAGTTAGTCTTTTTATGAAGGGGAAGCACTTGAATTGTGAGCACTATTTGTTTAGGGATAATACCTACATGAAACAACAGATGTTAATCATTGATGGTATGCCCACCAGAACTCCTCAGTAGATTCATGAATTATAGTGGTTGTGCCTACAGTGTCAAGCTTGATGGGAAAAGTTTCAATGACACTGTGACCACCACCTCCTCCAACTTTATAACTACCTCCATTTGAGAGTGGTTACTAAGGCTATGTTACTATTGGACAAACAAGATATATGATGCAATCCTTATAGTTGCATAGACTCCAAAGTAAGATCATCTCATATCTTTTAAGGCCTATTTCATTATGTAGTTGCATATATTAAATTATTGGAAATGTTTTTGCAGTGAGGGCGCAAATACTACTGTTATCGGACACTATCTCACACCAATAGTTTGGGTTTCTTTCAAGAAAACATATTCATGAGACAATAGGTGCAGCCCCTCATGAACTACATACCATAAAAACACAAAAAAACTATTTTCAATTGTTATAAGGAGTTGGGTGGCATTATTTTAGACGAACCCCAAGATCTCCTCGTGATTGATAGACCAAAGTATAAGGAGGATCCAATGAAGAAAAGGTAAAAGCATATTTTGACATTGAAGAAGCAAGCGAAGAGGTTTACAAAAATCGGTATGCGTTTGAGGCATTTACAAGCAATGTTATTATATACTATCAAAAATGTCATGTAGATGTTGATATTCCTCATAAATTTTAATCAAATTAAGGTTGGCTTGGGTATGCCTACAATATATTAACTTGAACCATGTGAAGGATGTCACTTCTAACGAATCCTTAACATCCGAGATTGATTAATTTTATGTTAACTTTGTTGCAGGTTTATAGAAACTTGCTACAGTTGTTTCATTTAGCTTAATTGGGTTCGAAGAATCAATTAAAAATGAACACATTTACCCTTGCAATATGAAGATCCATACCTCTGGAAGAACGCTAAGGGATCTCATGTGAATTGTGGAACTTCTGATGTATCTTTTTCTGTACACAATAAAATAAAAGAACGCAAGCATCAAATGCGTGCAGAAGTCCCAAAATTGCAAACTAGATTGCATATGCCTAAGATAGACCACGACTTAGTAGACAACTTTAATATGGGCTGAGTAAGGTTGATGCTTGGAGACAAGAGTGTGACATATTTTGTATGTATGTTTATGAAAACAGAGTGTTGAATGTTAATACACTCTATAAATTTATAATAACATTTTCGAAAAATATTAAGCCATCAAAAATACGTTTTCGAGATAAACTTGACCATCATGCACCACACGTAATCAATTTTTTTAATAGTAAAAAACTTACCCATCAAATTCCAAGTATGAGTGGAATTGCTATATACAACATCACATAACTTCGTAATTATGACATGTAATCATTTGCGCCCATTGTTTCATTTAATAAATATTGAGTCAACAAACATGTAACATCCCCGACACTCCAATTCCGGTTTTTTATTACTTCCATTTATTAAAATATCATTATGAATTCTGCATCCTTGCACATGAGCTCAATGGGTGGAATAGCTATATACAACGTCACATAACTCACTCTTTTTATTACTTCGTAATTATGGCATGTAATAATTTACATCAATTGTTTCATTTAAGGCCCAATCACACTCACGGTAAATTGTTCTTATTTATTTCAATGGCTGGTTCGTAGAGATGTCATGCTTTATTTTATGGTTATGATACTTTTTGATGCTGCGCTGGTTACTACCCATAGCCTTATGCAATTTATTCACGTTATAGATATTTATTTATAATTCGTTCTCACATTAAATGGCCCACATAATAAAATCTTAGAGGGCCCCTACTCCTCTCTCTATACTCATTATGATTGGTTGATTTTTTTTATGAATATATCATACCTATAACACACGGTTACGTAGGTGACGAGAATGGGAAAGGGGGGGTCAACGTTCCTTGTCCCTTGGCATATGATAAGAGGCATGGCTTTATACCATAGCCTATGGTATGAGAGGTATGAGAGAGGCATAGTACAAGATATGTCGAACCCCGACCAAAACGCAAATCTCACAACTATACAAAGCAGGTCAAATGATGGGTAATTATCTCCATATTGGTGGCATTAAATGAACTGGGGCGACCACTAGGTTTTGCATAGATCGATGCAGCCACAACTTAATTGAAATTTGAGAGTGAATGGTCATGCACCCTCTTACCTCCATGTATCCGTCCTTTCTACGGCTATGTACTCAGATTTATTTGCAGATAGTACTTGCAACCTTGGTGGAGTAAAAGAAGGTAAAACATTGATTTTCCTCTTTCAATTCAGTTTTTCACTTTTGGAAGGGAGGAAAAGATAGAGCTCTTTGTAGAGAGTCAGAGACTCTGTCGGGTTTGATTTTCAATATTCATAGTATTTACTATTTACTTTGATCTAGATTCTAAATTCATCCAGAGATTATCATGTGGATTTTTTTGTTTCATTTGAGGTCACTCTAAGGACAAGCTTTCCATACCTTCGATGGTTTTTACTGATGGTTTAATCCTTACATTATTTTGGAGGATTCTTGTATTTTAAGCTCGATATTGTTGATACTAAAATCTGCTTCATCAATAATTTTAAATTCCGATAGCGCGCATGCAAGGAGGAACCTTGACTTCTGCTACTAAAATATTCACTAAGATTTTTGCAAAAATCATGAGTGTTCTAATAAGCCTAGTCAATTCCTCATCATCTTAAACCTCCATCATATGTCTTTTCATCTTTTTGTTTGCATTTGACAATGCCAAAGATCTTTATGCCAGCTTGGTCAATTTTTCTTCATCCCACATCTTTAAATTTTATGGTTTGTATTTAACTTTAACATTTAAAAGCCATTGGTTTAAATCTAGCATATAGCCCTATAGCCCTTTTGTTTGTCACCTAAATCCAAATATTTTAACATAAATATAAATAAATTTTGATATTTATTTACCCAAAATCTTTGATTTAAAACATTGGGTTCATATCTAAAGCCAAACCATATGTATACCCAATGTTACTATAAAGGTTTTCCTATTTAAAAAATAAAAAAACCTTTGTGTATTTTTGCGTGTATTTTTGCCTTTATCCAACTTTTATCTTGTCTTTATCTTTTTATAAAGTTAGGCAAAACTATGTTTTTGGGTTTCATACCCAAAGTATTCACCCAAGCCAAAGTCAACGTCTAATTATGATATATTGTCACCAACCGCCACTCTCAAACCAATCACACGATTCACACCAAAATCAACCGAGCTCTAGTGTCGAGTGAGTCCATGCAAAAGCTTACGCGGAAACACGTGCTAAAAGCTTTGGAAGACATATTGCATGCCCGTGAATATTAAGCGTTTGAATAGAAATCCACTCATGCATGTGGGACTAGTCTCTCTGTCACCTTCTGCTTCAACTTGTCAAAGGCTTTTTGGGAAGCTTCTGTCCACTTGAACTCCCCTTTCTTCATGCACTCTATTAATGGTGCACATATCCGACTGAATCCTCTGATGAACTTTTGGTAGAAACTAGCAAGTCCATGAAAAATATGCACCCTTGTTGTGCTTGTCGGTTCTGGCCACTCCAATATAGCCTTTACCTTTTTTGGGTCCATCACTAACCCCTTACCCGAGATTACAAATCCCAAGTACACCAGTTCTTTGTTCATGAAGAAGCATTTCTGCAGGTTCAACATCAGCTTCTCTTCCTGCAGCTTCTGCAACACTTGTCGAATATGCTCCAAATTTTTGGCTTTAGTTCGACTGAATATCAAGATGTTGTTGAGATACACTATGACGAGCTTTCCCAAGAATGGCTTCAGTATTTTGTTCATCAATTTCATGAATGTACTGGGTGCATTAGTCAATCCGAAGGGCATGTCTAACCACTCATACAGTCTTTCCTTTGTCTTCAAGGTTGTCTTCCATTCATCGCCTTCTCTGACCCTGATCGGGTGATACCCACTCTTCAGGTCGATCTTGGTGAAGTATCTCGCTCCACTCAAACAATCCATCAAGTCATCCATCTTTGGATATGGAAATCTGTACTTGATCGTGATCTTGTTGATAGCTATGGAGTCTGTACACATCCTCCATTCTCCACCCTTGTTTGGTGTTAGTACAGCTAGTACCGCACACAGGCTCATACTTTCTTCGATCAATCCTTTGTCCAACAACTCTTGGACTTGTCGATTGAGTTCGTGACCCTCTGTCGGAGTCATTCTATGTGGTTCCTTGTTTGGAAAACTCAACCCTGGAATCAACTCGATCTGATGGGATATGCTTCTCGTTGGTGGAAATCGCATCGGTGCCTCATCGACCATTATGCTCTTAAACTCGTCGAGCATTTCTTAAACTTTGACCGAAATCCTTTCTGTCATCGACCTTTCGACACATGGTCCTCTCAGAATGATGGTGAAACATCTTGACTGTTTCTCTCCCTCTGCTAGGAATTCCTTCATTGAGCACATCAACACTCACTCTCCCAATAGTTTCTCTCGCTCTCCTTGTAGTTGGTTCTATCCCCCTGCTTTGGCTTCAACATCCTTCGCGTTCCATTTTTCCACACTATAACTATGTTGGCTCGACCATCATAGATCATCTTCCGATCATATTGCCATGGTGTCCCTAACAATAAATGACAAGCATCCATTGGGATTACACCGCACAGTACACTGTCTTCAAATTTCCCAAATTTAAAGTTGATCATGCACTGTCTGGTTACCTTCACATGATATCCTTTCTGTAACTAGGATATCTTGTATGGATTTGGGTGTTGTTGACATCTCAAACCCAACTTGTCGATGACCTCTGTCGACACTAAATTCTCTGTACTTCCACCATTGATGATGGTCTTGCAATACCTGTCGGCGATCAACACTTTGGTCCAAAAGATGGCCTTTCATTGTGCCAACTCCTTCTCTTTGCGTTGGTTTCCTTGGACCAACGTTCTCCTACTCTTCATGTTTCAACCTTTTCCTCTACCATCTTCACCATTGTCAGATGTGTAATCCGTCTTCTCGTCGTCCTAGTCATCTCGTTGACGTATGGGTTTCGACTCTTCTGCCACATGTAGATTCTCCGGGCATTCATAAGCTTTGTGTCCCATGCCTCGACACTTATAACAGACTATAGCTGGTCTGTCATCTCCTTTCCTTTCTGCTAGACCATTTCAACCAAATGCACCCTGACCATGGGTCTCTAGACCTTCTCATCGGTTTCCTTGGGCCTTTTCTCTGGTTGTCCCTTCCATACATCGGTTGTCTTCGACGGATTCTCTCCTGGTTCAACTACTTTGTCCCTTCGTGGAAACAGTCTTCGCACCTCGACAAGTCATCCTTCATCTAGTCAATGCGATTCTCCTCGACATCTTTTCTTCTTCCTTCAGGGCTATTTGGTAGGCTTCTCCAACCGCTCTGAACCTCAACAAGTTCAATTCATCTTGTATAGCATATTTAAATCCATTCACATATCTTGTGACTGCTTCTTCGCCTTCATCGGTTTGACAAGATCTTATTGACAGTCTGTAGAACTCTTCCATGTATTCTTTCATGATCATCTCTTTCTGTCGAAAGTTTTGTAACTTCCTAAACAAAGAAGTCACATAGTCGTTAGGTAGGAACTTCCCTTTCAGCTTGGAAACCATTCTGTCCCAAGACTTGATTTTCTCCTTTCCTTTCTTGACTCTGTCAGCCTGTACATTGTCCCACCACAATGAGGCATGACCCTTCAACCTCAAACATGTAGTTTTAATCCTTTTAGGATCCTTTATCTGCTCTATGTCAAAGTATTTCTCCATTTCTTTGAACTAGTCTTTCAAGTCTTCTGGATCCAAACTTCTTGAGTAGGTAGGTACATCCAACTTTTCCTTACTCCTTATCTCTGTTAGTAGCTTGATCAATCTATCTTCTGGTTCTTCTTCTGCTGCTTCCCGAGCTTCCACTTCCTCGACTTCTTCATCTCTATGGTCAAGTGCATTGGGAATGCATACACATCTCCGGATTTCTTTGATCAATGCGACATCATTGGTCAAACATCGCGTTGTTCGCATGCATTTTTTGAACATTTCACGATCAACTGTAACTCCTGCACCTGACGCTCTTCGTCCTACACCATGTACATTTACACCTCTTTGTGCCATCCTTTCAACCGCAGCTGAAATCTCATCTCATCCAATCGCAACCAGACTTTCACCACACGCGCAAAACTCTACCCAATCGTAGCTGGATTTGTTCACGCACTTGCAGGCTCACCCTGTTCTCAGGATCCTTCTGCTCTAATACCACCCAGCACAAGGGTGGGTCGGTCGGACGCTCTTGCTTAACAATAACACACAATAAACACACAATGCGCTCACAAAGACTAGATGTGAACTATAATTCGAAGAAGTTGGATTCTATTACTTGAATATGTTACAATGTTACATACAAAGCAAATAAACAATTCGGCCTTAGCCTATTACAATCTATAGAAATAAATCTCTACTATGTCGGTATGTTTCTCCCCTCTGTGTGTGATCCTCTCTATCTTCCGATCCTATGAATAATGAAATAAATATTGATGATGGATCCCTTCCTCTGTGCCTCCGCACCAGTCCTCTACTCTGCTTTGTTGTTGTTCCCGAGGTCCACTCTGCGTGGTTTCCCTGATACATCCTTCTCTGTCTGCCGCTCTGCCTCTAACCCGATGGATACTGCAGTTGTCAGCGCCCCCTGACCACTCTGCAGAACCTCTTCCTGTGGCAACAACTGGCATGGTCTCAGCTACCTTCTTAACTTCCATTAACTTCCACAACAACCCTCAATGACTGTAGGTACGTTGCCTTTGAATTCTACACCTCTCTGACTTTGCTACAGTTGTTGGTCTTATCGCGGTCCTCTTGACATGTCGACCATTATGTGCTTTGTTAGTCTTCGACGTAACTTGTCTTCTTCACTTAGTCTCCACGGCTATTGTTCTGCCCCATCCCCCTCACTTGGCCTTTTCTGCTTTCGTCGGTGTCGATGTTTGAAAGCTTGTTGACTTTCGACCCCTTCAACTTCCACTCCTATCGACCCTACTTCGATATCTTCCTGCTCGACTACCTGGCTTAGAATGCCAGTCCTTTTTGCACCAGTCGTCATCGGCAATCCCTTTGATTGACCTTCTTCTTTCGATCAACTTCAACTGTTTCTCCTAGGCGCCGATGCCCCTGCATCAATCCCCTGTTAATGTAACCAGATACTATGATTAAGAAATCTAGATTCATCTCCCACCGCGAGTGCTAAGCACATGCCATGAGAGAGAAATGGTGGAAAGCCACAAGGCTGAACACATGCCAGCCCGAGCCAACCAAGCGTCCTCTGAAGCTATCATAAACCAAGCAGGGGATACTACCATATTCCGTCGTACTGTAGTTTAATGCTCCTGCGTGCGAATTGGTCTTGTCCCCAGGGAATTGGTCTTATCTTGAGAGATGGCCATTACTCCCGGAGTGGATTGGTACTCCTGCACTCATGATATGGGAAGGCATAGTGAAGAAGCCAGTTCATATATCCCCGGAGGAAAGCATCTTATGTAGAGGTTTCAACAGAGCTTGGAACACTGCCTTGCAGATCTCACTCCTTTGCACAGTCGTTGATTGTGGAGGATGGTTTCCCATCAAGCTCGCAACCACTGTAAAAATGCCACCAGTTAGGAGGGATTGCATCCGGTGCAAGTCCAAACCAACCGACCCTTCTCGCAGCCCGCCAGTGCAGTTCATGAGCGGCATAGTGGGGAAGGCTCGATGATATAAGGAAGAAACTCCAGAGCAGGTCCAAGATGACATCCAGGAACCTGAGGAGGAAGCTCAGGTGCATCATGGCTTTCTCTCGGAAACAAAAATTAGGAAGGAGTTCGAGGTTCTGGTACCAGACCCGGGAAACACTAGGGGGCGCACCACTCTATACCAAAAGACCCCGAACTATCACTGGACGTAAAAATTGGTTTTGGGAAGAACCCTGGTTGAAAAGGGAGAAGAACATGGGGAAATCCTCCTACAACAAGACGAGATGGTCGGTTATCTCAAGAAAATCATTCACAATCAGCGGGAAATTGCCCTCCATCTCGGCATAGAAATTATGAAGGAACCAGGTTTTCACGATGGCCAAGCCGACCTGATCTCTTAGCTCAGTTTTTTAATGTTTAGACTTTGTCGTTCTCTTTTGGTCTCAATATGTCACTATAGTCACTGTCGTTTTTTTTAGCCTTATGGAAAACTATCTTTGTAGACTGGTTCGTAATTCTCAAACTTTTTGGTACAGTCTTGTTTCCTTTCAGGGAAGACTGCTTAGTTTTTTTATTTCAGGTCTGTTTTCCCGGCCTTGGGAGGGCCCTACAGTCTGGATCTTTTCTGATGGAAATATAAGGTTCTACCCTAAATTACAAAAAAAAAATCTAGATCCATTAATTTTGGATATGAAATTTATAAATATGGTATGAAAAAGAGGTAATAGGGAGAGGTTCCAGCTGAAAGGCTGTGAGATTGTAAAGTGTCGGGAGTGATTATTCTGTAATTTAGTTTGGAGACTTACAATCTAAATATGAGAATTCATCTTCCGTGAGTCAAATTCTAGCTTTCTTTTTAAATCTTAATGTTGTGCAGTTATGTTTAGGCTGGTCTTAGTTATGGATTCTTGAGCAACAATGTTTTTGTTGTGATTTCCCATGATCAGATTTAGTATCTCAGATTCCATGATTAGAATGTTTTTCTAAACATAGTCTTTTATGTTAATGCATGAATGAATAGTCTGTTCCATATTTTATTAGTAGCTTTGAACATGAAACATCTTTGACATCATTCTTGTTTCAGTCCAGTTATCCAATGCTATTCTCAGAATCTGATTTTACTCTTCTGCTTTCTCTATTTTGTAAACCATTTCTTGACCCATTACACAACCAATCCAAAATCGAAATCCCAACTTAGAGGTGCCTAAACTTTGTGCTTAGCAGTCGGTTGACACTTTAGGACAAACAAACTCCATTGGTTCTTTCATGTTGAGTTACTACCAATGGCATTGATTTCAACTTGTTGTCACGTATAACAAATTTCTTCATGATATTTCTTTGTATATTTATGCTCTTCTAATTTCATTTTACTGTTATGCATATGGGTTTTAACTCTTGTCTAATTTCTTTCACAGGTGCAGTGCTTCCCATGCCATGATGTGAACGAAAACCTCCAATAGGCAGTTCGCTTCTACCTAGGTAAGATTTATTCTGTGCACTCATATCTTCATTTGTTTGTATGTGCTTGGTAATTCGATCATTTATGTAGTAATGAGGTTAGGTTCGATTCTTTCACATAATACACCATTGACACGGGGGTTTTCAAGTCTCAAACATGTGTGCTAAGGCGTTACTTCAAGAATGAGTTCATCTATTTACACATGGCCATAATTCCAGGTCACTCATTCCTTAGCCTCGTTAAGAATTTAATTTATTATAGGGGTAGCACGGTGCAATGCACTTATGCACGCGAGCTCGATTTAAACTCCAGGATGGTTCTTCTTGTGTTATGTATGAATGGGTGCATACCCAAGACATGTTAATACTTCAATAGAATTGATCATTCTGTACCATCCATGCAAACAACCTATAAATAGTTAATAGATCTATCATTCATGAACAATGCATGTAGACAACCTGTAAATAATTCAATGGATGTATCTAGAAAAGCTGCAAATAGTTCCATAGATCCATGTAAACAATTTGTAAACAAGTAATAGATTATCATCCATGCATAGTGCATGAAGACAACCTATAATTAGATTCATCATTCAGCCACATGGATTATGGTTATGCATATATACACATTCTTAGTTGCCTTAATAACAATTAAAATTCACAAGCTTCTAAAATACTCTATATGAAAATTATGTGTAGAATAACAATAAAATCTCTCTCTCTCTCTCTTTGTCTGTCTAACAATATAAAATCTTTCCCTCTCTCTCTAACAACATAAATCACTATCAAGAATAATCATCTAATTCTTCAAAACAAACATTCTCCACTCTAAATAAATATTATCTCCACATTCCAATGAAGTACAAATTGCATCAAAAACATCAAAAGAATTAGAATTAATAAGACTCTCAAATACTTATATGTTTTCCAGTTGCAATCCTCTCTACAAGATTTACTTTAGTAAATATTGAACCAGCCAACCATAAACCGACAAGAGGACATCAATTCTCTACTCTCACACAATCACCCCCGAGCTGGATCACACTTTCTCTAGGGATAGAGCTCAAGTTTTCTCTTGGTTTTTTTGTTTCATTCGTAAGTCCCTTGGACAACAATGTCTGCATTAATACAACAAACCTACCCATCCAGGACCCTACCTTGCAAATTTTAAGTACTTACAACAAAACATGATCAAGGAATCTTTCCATCTGGTATTAATTTGTCCAAGAAGTTCTATTTTACTAGTCTTTATTTATTTTTGGCTAATACAAAAATTAATCCTTCCAAATACAACACACACATAGGAAGTCCTCCTGACTCTTTCAAAATACTAGAAGTCCTCTTACCTCAACACTTTTAGTTCCTATTCATGTGAGGAACCTGCAACAATAATTGATAAAATGCACAATATATGAGATCACAGAATATTTTTATTGATCGCAGGCCACTTCGAGGGGGAAACCTCGTTTGAACAAGCTTAATGAAAATAACTTCACGGTGCCTTCATTCTCCTCATCACACACTTATATACTAAGTCTATGCCCAATACTATGGGTTAATACAATGGGACATATAATACTACGGAACGACTTACAAAGCATATGCATCCAATACTACGGGTCAATACCATGGGCTGATACAAACTATGGATCAACAAATACTACAGGACGATTTACAAAGCATATGCGTCCAACAACAATATACTAACAAAGTAAAGAGAAGGGTTGACATGGGTTCCTAACATCCCCTCTCCCTTAGAAAAATCTTTGTCCTCAAAGTTTGAGATGTGGAAATTGATGCAAAATATGGAGTGGTTCCCCTATAGCATCCTCGAGTTGCATTCCATGCCACTAAATTAATACCTTTGTGATAGATTGAGAGAGAAGATGATGCATTTTTAGTTTCATGAAGGATTGCTTGGAAGGCTATAGACCAAGAAGAACCATATCACCTGCTTGAAAAGTGCGCTTAGAACGGTGCTAATCGGCTTGTTGTTTCATTCGAATTCTCTCCATGTGAAGATTGTCCTACAAAATGAGAAGAATTTGATCGCGGTTTAGAAGAACCGAGTCAATTTCCTGAACTGGGGAACTGCTGAGGGTGTATGGAAGAAGAATTGGTGGTGCCTGTCCATAGATTGCTTCATATGGTGTCATTTTAGATGTGGTATTGTACCACCTAAGTGCTTCAAGGAAATCCATAGAAATAGCTGCCCAAATCTGTGTAGGGATGGGCAAGGGTTTGAGCAATCCCGAAAGGAGGTTCATTTCACCCTTGTTAACCTGGAAAGTATCACAGTCAACGACCATCTATTGAATTTCCATTTCCAGTCCCTGCTAAAAGAAGTTACACTGTTCCCGGTCATACGTTTTGAGGAACCCAGAGCGCCCTGCCGATGGAGAAGCATGGAGGTCATATAAGACATAGCCCTATTGAACATATTGCAACTAATTTGGAACAAGAAGAGAAATAGTTGTAAGAGAAACTCAGTCATCAAATGTGCGAGAACGAGCATCTGCCACCAGATTGTCCTTACCCTTCTTGTAATTGATCGCATAGGCCTAATCCATGAGTGGGATAACCCATTTTAGGTGTGCTGGGGAGGAGACCTGTGGTTCCAAGAAATTTTCCAGACTCTGGTGATTAGTCTTGATGCAAAAATAATTCCCTAATAGGTATTGCTGCCACTTTTGTACTGCATGCAAAATAGCCATCATTTCCTTCTCAAATGTAGATGCGGCTAAATTCTTACCGGAAAGGTCTCTTTAAGGTGGCAAGCCCACTGGTTCAACAAAGACACCTGCATATCTAGCTAAGGAGGTAGTGCAGACCGTTGATGGGTGCATCTGAATGGAATGGAGCTGAGCGATGACACCATGTGAATTCTTCTTAAGTATATTTTCTAGGCAATGTGAACTTATGATGCAGAGAGACCCTGGTTTTAATCCCGTAAATGTGTGTTGTTTCCCATTGACTAAAAACTGCATCCAAAGTTCAAAAAAATCCCATAAGATGGGGCCAAGTGTGTGTAACCATTGAACACCCAAAACCACATCACATACGTCTAAGGACAAGGAAAACATGTCAGAGCACAGATTATAATATTCTAGAGCGATACGCACATTGTGACACTTCCCTTTGCAAGGTAAGGTGCCCCCATTGACAATCATGACTTCAAAGTTGGAGTAAGGATGGACAAAACAATCATCCTATTTGGAAATCCGATGGTCAATGAAATTATGAGTGCTACCAGAATCAATGAGTATTGTAAGAGTGATCTTCTTAAAGTAACCCCTGACCACACTGTTTGTGGGGTGGTGACTCCGGCTAAAGCATGGAGATATATATATGGGAGGTCATTCGGAGACGGAGGGTCAACAGGCAGCTGCTGAATGTCGACCTGATCATCCATTGTATCTAGAGCTTCTGCACCAAGTTCAGAGGCAGGTGGAGAATCCACATCTAAGAGAAAGAGTTGTTTCTCAACACATCTATGTCCGCGAGTGAATTTCTCATCACAATTATAACAAAGCCCTTTTTCTGTGCATGCCCACATCTCTGCTTCAGACAAATGCTTGATAGGAGTGGTGCGAGGAGATGGCGTGATGGGAGGTCGTTGGGAAACCATATTTATGAATGGAACAAAAGTGGATTTGGAGCGTTGTTGGGCTATGATATTTTCTACCGCCAACATAGACAACCTAGGACTTCCATCATTGTGTTGGGACATAAAATTTTAACCTCTGAACGGATTTCATCCTTAAGACCACTGATAAAACAACTCTTGTAGAATTCATCAAACAACCCTTCTGTGTGATTGGTTAGTTTCTCAAATTAAGTCTGATACTCTCTCATACTGCCAAATTGGCGAAGTTTAGTGAGTGCTCCTGTGAAGTCATCAAAAGCACTAGGACCAAATCGTTGCAAAAGCAGTTGGCAAAAATCTGTCTATTTTGGCTCATCATGAGCCTTGATGTACCAACGGTAACATTGAAGGGCTTCATGTTCCAAATGAAAGGATGCAAGTGGAAATTTTTGGACATCAAAAGTATGATGGAAACTGAAATATTGTTCTACCCGGTATATCCATCCAATCGGATCATTACCATTGAAGCGAGGAAAGTCAAGCTTCGGCCCAAGAAAATTGCTCGAAGAAGAGAACCCAGTGTTCATGGCTGAATGCTGAAGATGGAGGATGATAAATTTTTCATCCAAATCTTGGAGTTTGGTTTTGAGGGTTGCAAGTTCTTCCTCCATGATTGGTGCTCCTCTGTGGTTGACAACCATAACCAAAAGTTTTTTCTTTTTGTCAATGGGTAGAAAAACACAAACATAAGCTTATTTAGTAAAGGGAAATTTGGATTTGGGAAAAAATCTTATGGGTAATTGGGGTTTGAGTAGGTTTTGGACACTTTCGAATGGACAAGGAAGCAGAAAATGAGGATTTCAGAAGCGGGGTGAAAGAATGGGAAAATTTGTCAGAGAGGGACAAAGAAGCAGAATTAGGGAATGAACATGTTGACAAAATTTGAAGGAGATTGGGTGAAAATTGAAGAAATTATGGAAAACCCTAAAAATAAACAAATGTGGAATTTATGGTTTTGGGAAGTGGAATTTGGGATAGGGTCCTCGGGAATGAAATATGCAGAATGAGATTGCACGGGTGTCAGTGAAGTTTTAGGGAAATAGAGTTAAAACAAAAGAGATGGATTTGAAATGGATTTTTTGAAACAACTTAGAATGGATCGAGAATGGCTCGATCTGAAACGACTTTCAGAATGGATCTGAAAATGACTGTATCTGAAATGGCTCAAAATTGATTGAAAAAGGCGAGATCTAAAACGGCTTTCGGAATGGATATGAAACGATTGGATCTCCAACGACACGGAATTGATCGGAAACAAATGGATCTGAAACAATGCAGAAGTGATCAGTAATAGTTCAGCTGAAAATAGATATGGACCCAAGGTATGCTCGGTTTCCTAATAGTTCAAGGGTTTCACTCGGACACCAATGTTGTCTAACGGCCTGCATATTGGGGCAGTACCCCTCACTCCACGGCTCAGGTAAAACTAATAATCGCTTTGCCACAAATGACAGCTCTTGGTTTTCTTCACAAGTGGGAACTATTCAATCAGGTAGGGATCGTTGCCCTTTTTGCTTGCAGGTCCTCTCAATGAGCCAGCTACTTCGGTGTTCCTGTGGTACTCCTCACAATGAGTTTTAGGGATTATGCGGATAAGGATTATTCCCAGATCCAAACTTGCAATAGATGCGAAAAAAAAGTTTGGCAAAAATTCCACCCAATGAGCTTAAGAAAGTGCTCTGATACCATATGTGAGGAACCTGCAACAATTAATTGATAAAATGCACAATATATGAGATCACAGAGTATTTTTATTGATCGTAGGCCACTTTGAGGGGGTAACCTCCTTTGAGCAAGATCAATACAAATAACTTCACGGTGCCTTCGTTGGCCTCAAGACACACTTATATACTAAGTCTATGCCCAATACTATGGGTCAATACCATGGGACATATAATACTACGGGACGACTTACAAAGCATATGCGTCCAACAACAATATACTAACAAAGTAAAGAGAAGGGTTGACATGGGTTCCTAACAATTCTCTATGGGAATACAAGAGAATTGTATGAATCATACTGAACTTGGAATTTGGTCATCTCTTCACATATATAAATTAGTTTACATATTCTTTATTTTGTCTCCTCTCTCTTGGGTGGCTGATCCACTAAGAAAAAACTAATCTTTTCATTTTTCTATAAGCCTTTTTGTATATGAGGTAGTTAAAATTTAGAAAAATCTTTGTTGTGAGGAGGTGGTGACACTTATCATGATAGTTATAATTTTTTTAAGGGTGGTTTTCTTTTTGTTCCTATGGTTTATGTTTTCTAAGTTATAATTTAGTCACCTGATCTTAGAGAGACCATGACCTCCTCTTTCTTTTATGTTTCGCCCAACATCCTAAGTTAAGAGAAAATATTTAACTTAACATAGCATGTGTTCAAATGCATAATGAACCATCCTGCATAATGTTTGTCTCTCCAACAAATAAAATAAAATACGTAACCACTTTCTAGGCTCAACATTTTGGGGGTATTACATCCCCTCCCCCTAAGAACAATACCACCCAAGGTGTCCAATAAGAGAGAACATTTCACTCTTGGAACAGAGATAGGTGAGCTTCCAACATACTATCCTCTATATCCCAGGTAGGTTGCTCAAGTTCAAAGTGCTTCCAATATTGCACCTTTACCTAAGAGATGGCTCTTGTAATATGCAACATCTGATATCAGAGATATTAGCTCAAGAAAATCGAATCCAAGACTTGTGAATTTCCAATGTTCTTCAAAACAATGATTTTCACAATTTCCCAAGTAGTGGTGGATTAAACTATGGCTCAAAGGGAATGAATTCAGAGCTCTATTATGTGTTTGATTAGATATGTTATATGTTTTATAATTTTGGTTATGAAAACTTGGTTGAGGAAGTTTGTTGAACAATTTGCAAGCAATCTCAAAACAACACTCTCACTAGCTAGGAATTGGCAAATTAGAACTAGCATTTTCCAACTTGTTTCGTATGGAACTTGAAGGTTACTAAATTATGATATGGAGTTTATGTAGTTTTTGAACACATCCTAAGAGACTCACTTGACTCCTAGATAGACACCTACTTAAATAGAGGCAAATTTTTTGGGTGAATCACGCATGGGAAGTCTCCTTTGGAAACCAAAGGCTACAAGGAAATAGCCCTAGGACTTCTGTTGAAACCCTACGGCTTCTAGTGCACTATGGATGTATCTAGTTTCAAACTAAGTCCCAATATGTAGTAGAGACACATTTTTTAGAGTTTGAGAAGGTCATGGTGGAATTAGGGAGGCTTCGGAGAAAGATCGAAAACCGAGACAACACTGCTAAGAAATTCCCACTCAACTCAAATGGTACCTAAGGCCCAAAAATTTCTAATATAAATATGAGGATGGTCCCTATACTATCCTACCTACCTGTAGAAACTTACATAACTTGATTTGGTTGTGTATAAGTGAAGTTATTGCAATTTTAGTGAATACTAGTTAAATTTTCAAGGTGTTTGAGCGTAGGTGAGAAATAGCATAGAAAATAAACTTAATAATTGCAGAAGATAAAACATAGAAATTTTATTATAAAAAATAGGAGTCTGCATAAACATGTACAAACTATCATTACATTATTTATGACTTGTGAAATTCCATACATCAAACAATCCACACAAAAATAGAATTCACTATAAAATTGCTAGGGAACTAGCACATAAAAAAATGGAGAAACATAAGCATAATGACTGTAAATGAAAGGACTTGCAAACATAATCAAATATATGCAAAATACTCAGTGTGAGAGGTTTAATTCCTTCCTCCTTAATCTCTAGTTGAATGCACAATTACTGTAGTGGAAATGAGGGGCCCATCACCCTCTTGGTATGCAATGGGAGCATCACCCAAGAAAAGAGAATCCTAAGAAACTATAATACAATATCAAATCATCCATAATCTAACCCTTTATGTTTGTCCTTGACTTCCTTTTTAAAGTTTCACTTGCCTCCAATACCATGGAATGATGAAAACCACGAGCAAGACTATGTCCACTTAGTCAATACTAGTGGCAAATACCATGGAACACCAAAAGCTATGTGCTAGTGCACCCTTCCAACCTCTTTCTTTATTTTGAGGAACCCCCACCAAGTCAAAGATGATGTTTTACGACTTCCTTGATTAATTCTACACATTTTTACTCCACCTCCTTAAATTGGGGGATTACAGTTTGTCCACATTTAAAATATCCCACCAACTTCCTTGGTGACACCAATTAGTCAAACTTCTACCACATTATTAAATAAAATAATAATAATTCATTATTTATCAGAGAGTGGGTCATTTGGCTCATTTATTGATTTTCCTTAGTGGTTTTGACCCAATTATTACATGGCCTTGCAACAATTCGATTTGCATGTGCATGAATATTATTTGGGGGAAAATAATAATTTATGTGGCTCATCTCCACTTCCATGTCCCATTAATGAACCTATATAAATAATATCCTCATATACTCTGATAGGAGTTGCACTTCCTTGGACTATCCACCAATGATTAATCCCAACCTTAGGAATTCCAAACCTTAGGATTTTCTTCAATAATTCAGCCACATGGAGATTTTATCTTGAATTGATAATCAACCTAGGTCCACCATCTCTTTTATGCATATTCCTTGTTCAACTTGTTCACATGTTGCATTATTCCTAAATTTGGACATTAGGATTAGCAAATAATCAACCCAAATCACCACCTAGGTGATTAAACATGAACAAGTCTAGTTGACTTAGGCAATTGTTTTCCATGGACAATTTTGGGGACATTACAAGTCCTCCCTTCCCAAGATTGCTTGTCCTCAAGCAATGACATTACCTCCATAGAAAACATGAATCCAATCAATGACATCTCACCATCCATATCTTATGTTCAACTATCTAGCATTGGAATTCTCAATTCCAAGCTAAGCTCAAAGGGTTCATCATCCTGCTGCTACATCACTCTAAATATAACCATCTCCCCAAAGATGACCCCCTGTACCTCTACAACTGAAAATGCATGCTCCACCCAGTTGAAACAACTAAAATGAATTTCAGGGTCCCAAATGAACCTGATGAATGCAAGGTGACTATGAAAACCACCACTACACTACAGAATATCAACATGAGGAACCTCCTGAAGGATCCCAAACAAACCACCAAGTGAACAACATGTCCATGCATCATAAGGTTTCCTAATGAGGAAAATAAACCAGTGCAACATATAGATGGACTCCTGGAAATCATGGCATGCTCCCTCTCCAAGGCTACCAACTAAATTGCTACCCCTGGCAATGTCAGGATCCCGCTGCTTGTACTGCACTCCAACAAACATCAATGACATCCAAGACAATCCATCATGCCAAGGAATGCTTGGATCCCACTATCTAAGCTGGATACCATCCATCATCACTACTTCTTTTGACAACCTGTCACTCCATGGTATGCCAAGATCCATCAACCAAATAGGAATTTTTCCACTCCCAATCTAAATCATCAACTCTATGAGCCTCTCCAACAAGATGTGAAACTTCTCATGTGCAAATAGAACTCCAATACCATGGATCACAATGTAATCACATGTTCCACCCCAAGAGCTCAAGTGGAACTCTCATGCACTAGTGGACATAAGACAAGTATCAAGTTGCACAAGTATATGTAACTACTATTCACCATACTGAAGGAGGACCAAGGGTGTGTCCAAGTGATCAAAATCCAGTTGATAAGTAGACACATGCATTTTTTTCTTCTCATGAAGAATCAATATAAATGGTCCCTCAATCAAACCAAATTTCCTTTCACATCCTTTGGTGCTAGGAGTGAAGGAATTCCAACCAACTGCAACTGTCTATAATGGTCATCCACTAAAATATTATATGCATGCTCTTTATTCTCGTTTGGTCCAAAAAGAATGTACATGTGTTCCTTATCCAATAATGTGACTTTCCTCCATAGAGCCAAGATGAGTTCTTCCTTGACAAAACAAATGCCTCAACATGTTGTTGGGAAGGGTCAGGTGCGCTTGCTAAACCCCATGGCTTGACCATCAAATCATGAAGAGAAAATGTAGGAGCCTCCTTCTCCTCATGTGGAACCAAGAGAAAGAATCCCTTCACCCAATATTCATCCCCATATGTCATGGATGTAAGAGATGTGTGGGATAAAGGATATTGAACGAACTCTCTGCAAGATCTACCCACCAAGCATGTGGATTCATGTCCTCCTCCAAAGGTTGGTCAAACTAGAGTGGCATCATCTTCTCTCTCCAATTATGCATGACTCTCTCTTAGAGGAAGCTTGGAATGAAACATAACAGGTGCTTGACCCTCCTCAAACACCTGCACATTAGAATATGCCTCATGCACCACCATCACATGAGCTTCCTCCTTTGGACCATGAGAGAAATCAATCATATGGAAATGACTGCCTGATCTGTAGGAGGTAGAAAGTGATCTCTCCAGCTTCTCATGAATATGCTCAATCTAAATCTTAGATTATTGAACTGCACTGTGGGTACTCTTCAAAGAATCTTGGGTGGTCTCCAAGTCATGAGTGAGAATGTCAATATCCACTACATCCTTTAGTGATGTGCTATGATACATCTCCCCAAGATCAATAAGATGATCTCTATCAAAAAGGACATGCAAAAATTTGCCTTTTATGTTTTTTATTGTCTTCTGAATATTGTCCATGTATTCAATGTAAGATTTCTCCTCCATTCTCCAACAACAGTTTGACACCAATGAATTAGTGCCATGCATAGTGCTCAGGGCCTCTTCAATCTTCATTTCGCTCATCTTCAATGGCCCTACAAGAAAGTGTGGCTTTTGAGGACAAACATCCTCTTCTTCCTTCTTTGTATCAACTTCATGATAAAGCTCAAGTGGTGACTGGGAAGCTAATCCTTGGTCTTCTTTTGGTTATAATCCAAAATATGTATTTCCATCATCAATCCCATCTTCTATCTCCTTTGTAGTGATATCAAACTCACCAACAAATAAGCTTGGATGGCCATGAGGGGATTCACTCTCCACACTACTAACACCATCTGGCATTGTGGCTTGAACTTCTATCTTTCAATGCTCTTCAGTCTCCTTGGTAGTTGCTTCAGTGGGATGTTCATCATTCTCATTTGATGAGCAACCTTCATTAGGAAGGGATATATGCATGCTTTGTAAGGGCTACAATGCAATTTAAAATTGCTTGTGGCAAGCATCCACATCATCACATTCATCCATAACATCCACATTCGCATTGGAAAATATATATGCTATTATTTTCATCACATGAGATGGGAAATTATTTGGTTTGATGTAAGGAAACATTGCTACTACAAAAATCAGATTTACTTTCATACCTTAGCATGATGTTTTCTTCTTTCTGCTCAATGCACTCACTAGAGGAACACCATGATTCTTCTGTTGGAAGATTGCTTCTCTTCTCCTTTGATGGCCTATTGGAACTTTGATTTTTCTCCTTCAAGTGAATTTATGTATCTTCCTCCTTGGATATGTTAGGATCAAGATATTTGGAGCCTCTCTTTGAAGAAGATCCAAAAATTCTCACTAGGTATGAAGCACATGCATCCAATGAAGCTTCTCTTTTGACCACTTCTTTGCATACATTGTAAACAATAAGTGCAACAATTATTTGATATGTAATGCAATAAGGATCCTCATTTGGAAACATATCTCAAACCTTGTAGGTGCAGTAATCTCATAAAGGTATTTCTTCCTGGATCTAAGTTCCTCAAATATTGGTATTCTCTGAGGCATTTATAAGGATCAACTTGTTGAAGCTTTCCTCCATAGTACACTCTACCATCAATGATTTGGAACTTCGGTGGAGAAGGAACTTTTTCCTCCAATGTATATAGTTTGACACATTCCATCCTCATGTGCCACATGAATTCCACCATCAACATACATCACATCATCATCTGAACAAGATGCTTGCTCTTCATAAATAACAAAGGATTCTTCCTTTTCATACCAAGACATGTATGCAAATATTCTTCAACTGAGATCTTATGTTCCATCGGTGCATACGGACATGCTATGATACCACTGTAATATCCCCAATATGATATCAGATATATTAGCTCAAGAAAATTGAATCCAATACTTGTGGATTTCCAATTTTCTTCAAAGCAATGATTTTCACAGCTTCCAAGGAACTGGTGGATTAAAGTGAATCTAAAATTGAACGACTCCAGAACTCTATTAGGTGACTGATCATATTTTTTATATGGTTTAGGATGGTGGTTATGTAGACCTGGTTGATGAATTTTGATGAATAATTTGCAGGAAATCTCAAAACAACACTTTGACTAGCTAGGAATTGGTAGTTTCAAACGAGCCTTTTCCAACATGGTTCAGATGCAACTTTAAGGTTAATAAATTATTATATGTAGGTTATTCACAATCTGAACATATCCTAAGAGACTCGCTTGACTACTATATAGACAACTATTTCAAAAGAGGCACATTTTTTGGGTGCATCACGCCTCGGAAGTATCCTTTGGAAACCAAAGGCTACAAGGCAATAACCCTAGGAATTTTGTGGAAAACCAATGGATTCTGGTGCACTCTAGATGTATATGGAAGGAAACTAAGTCCCAATATGCATTAGAGACACTTGGTTCATAGTTTGGGAAGGTTCTGGTGCAATTAGGGAGGCTTTGGAGAAAGATCGAAAATTGGGACAACATTGCTAAGAAATTTCGCACTCAACTCAAATGGTACCTAAGTCCCACAAATTTATGATATAAAGTTTTGTATGGGCCTTATACTATCCGAGATACCTACATCAACTCACACAACTTGATTTGGTTGAGTATAAGTGAATTTATTGCAATTTTAGTGAAGACTAGTTAAAATTTCAAGGTGTTTGAGCATAGGTGAGAAATAACTAGAAAATAAACTCAGTTATTGAAGAAAATAAAACAAAAAAATATTATCAACAAAAATAGGGTTCTTCATTAACATTTACATGATATCATTAGAGTATCCTTGACTCATGGAATTCCATACATCAAACTATCCACACCAAAATAGAATTCACTGCAAAATTACTAGGGAACTAGCACATCAAAAACTGTAGAGACATAATCATAATGCATGGAAATGAAAGGACCTGAAAATAGAATCAAATGTATGGAAAATAATTAGAGAGAGAGGTTGAATTCCTTCCTCCTTAATGTATAGGTTAATGCACAACTAGTGTAGTTGAAATGAGGGGCCCATCATCCTCTTGGTGTGCAAGGGGAGCATCACCCAAGCAAAGAGAAGCCTAAGAAACTCCAATACAATATTAGATCATCCATAATATAGCCCTCTGTGTTGCACCTTGCCTTCTTTTTTAAACTTTCACTTTCCTCCAATGCTATGTTGCAATACCATGGAACACCAAAAACACAGGCAAGACTATGTCCACTTAGTCAATACTAGTAGCAAATACCATGGAACACCAAAAACCATGTGCTAGCTAATAAATGGTTTCCAAGAATTATTCTTTCTCCACTATTGCGCCCTTCCAACCTCTTTACTTATATTAAGGAACCCCCGCCAAGTCAAAGATGATGTTTTACCACTTCCTTGATTAACTGTCCATATTTTTACTCCACCTCCTTAAATTGGGGGATTAAGTTTGTCCACATTTAAAATATCCCACCAACTTCCTTGGAGCCACCAATTGGTCAAATTCTCTCATATTATTAAATAAAATAAAAATAATTCATTATTTATGAGAGAGTGGGTCATTTGGATCATTTATTGATTTTCCTTAGTGGTTTTGACCCAATCATTACATGGCCTTGCAACAATTCGATTTGGATGTGCATGAATATTATTTTGGGGCAAATAATAATTTATGTCGCTCATCTCCACTTCCTTGTCCCAATTAATGAACCTACAACAATAATATCCTCGTCCACACTAATAGGAGTTGCACTTCCTTGGACTATCCACCAATGATTAATCCCAACCTTAGGAATGCCAAACCTTAGCATTTTATTCAATAATTCAACCACATGAAGAGTATATATTGCATGAAGAATCAACCTAAGTCCACCATCTCCTTTATGCATATTCCTTGTCCAACTTGTTCCCATGTTGCATTATTCCTAACTTTGGACATTAGGGTTAGCAAATAATTGACCCAAATCACCACCTAGGTGAATAAACATGAAAAATTCTAGCTGACTTAGGATATTGTGGTCCATGGCCACTTTTGGGGACATTACAGCTCTATGATTCTGGACCACCACTTCATTCTTCTATATGATATGAGTGGCTTCTAGCTAGAAATTGCCTTCTAGTTCTACGTGTATCACATGCCAATACAAAACATATTTAGCATGATGAATATATTTATTTAAAATGGATACATGAAGTACATTGTGCACTTTGATGTTAGCTAGTAAGGCTAGTTGTTAACCAATAGGTCCATCAAGTTTTGCTAGAATTTGAAAAGGTCCGTAGTATCTTGGGGCTAGTTTACAGCATCTCCCCAAGTTCAAATAATTCATTTTTTCCTTTACCTTGAGATACACATGACCTCCTATTTAGAATTCTTTCATTCTCTTGTTTAAGTCTACATAGTTATTTTTGATCTCTTGAGCCAATTTAAGGTTCTTCTTGATTTTGTTAACAATATATTCCATTTCCTTAAGCATGTCAGGTCCTAGCATAACTGCTTCCATTGGGTTATTCCAAGTGTCTCTGGTGTTTCATTTCCTTCCATACATAATTTCAAAGGGACTCATATTTGCAAAGGTTTGATAACCATTATTATAAGCAAATTCCACCAAGTGTAGGTAGTCTTCCCACCTCTCGGCGTTTTCCATAACATACATCTGCAACATCTCTTAAAGAATATAATTGGTTCATTCAATTTGACCATCAGTTTGAAGATGCTAAGAAGTACAAAGTCTAATTGTGTGCCCAAACATGTAAATGATTCCTTCCAAAAATTGGAAGTAAATTTTGAGTATCTATCAAAGATGATGTTTTTATGTTCCCCATGAAGTCTAAATATTTCCTTCAATTTTTTTTTGCAATATTTACTACTTTAAAAGTAGACATGATAGGGACAATGTGAGTCATGCTACGCTCTATACTTAGGAAATCCTATGATAAAATCTGTTGAAATAGTCACCCATTTCCATTCAGGAATGGGAATATGCTACAATAAGATGACAAGATGTTGTTGTTCAACCTTGAATTGCTAACACTCAAGGCCTTTATCTATATACACAACCATTTCTAACTTCACCCCAAGACAAAAATACTATTTCTAGCTATTGTAATCATTCTTTGATAACCCAAGTGTCTTGAATAAGGATGTTTGTGAAATTCATCAACAATAATATGTTTTAATTATACTGAATCATGCCCATACAATCCATTCTTAATACGAGTATCCCATCTATAATAGGATCATAATTTTCCTGTGGTTGTTCCTTAACATTCTGATACCGATTTAACATGATTTTCTTGTAATATTTGTCTCGCTGAAGAGTTGTTTTCATTTTTCCTTTGATGTCAGTTTGAAAATAGTTGACATAAGTGATATGAATCAATTTAATTCTCCTGCTCAGAGCATCAACTATTTTATTTTCCTTTCCCTTAATGTGCTTAATTTCGAATTCATACTCATTGAAAAATGCCAACCATCTTGCCTACCTAGAATGTAAATTATGCTAGTCAAACACTCATCTTAAGCCAATGTTGTCAGTTTTTAGTAAAATTATTTTTCTCAGTAAATAGTGGCTCCACATCCTAAGTGCATGAATTATGGATGCTTGCTCTAAATCGTGAGATGCATAATTTATTTTGTGCACTTTCAGTTTTCTAGATTCATAGTTGATCACATGGTCATTTTCCATTAAGAATCTTCCAAGACCTTCTTTGGAGGGATCAACGCATACTACAAATCCCCCACATGGATCTGCAATATTTAGAATAGGGGTTGTAGTCAACATGTGCTTAAGTTTTTTGAAAACTCAACTCAAACCTTTCTATCCACACAAAATTTGCATCTTTTATTCAAGCAACGCTATGGGATAGGAAATATTCAAAAAATAATTGATGAATCTTCAATAGTATCCAACAAGGACCATGAATGATCATATGCCAGTCACATTTTTAGCAAATTAGGCCACTACATTATTGACTTTATCTTATCTAGGTCATCTGCATTTCCCTATTCTCAAATCACATGTCCTAAGTACTAAATATAGTCCTTGTAGAAATCACACTAACTAAATTTTGCATATAGTTGGTTATCTCTTAGAAATTGTAGGACTATATTTAAATGTTCCTCATGTTCCTCCTTTTTCTTTGAATATATGAGTATATCATTGTTGGCACAGGACAGATCCGCAGGAAGTGCGGAAGCCGACAGGTGCGAAAGGGTCACTCAGCGGAAGAAGGACCTTTCACCAGTTTTTGCGAAAGTATAAGTATTGTTAAGAGTTGAGTTGGTCAGATGGACCATTTTTGTAAAATAATGTAATCATATAAATAAAGCAATCTTGTAAGCCTAAGGGCATCGATCGATGGGAGATTAATACGATCTTTTGAGTTTGATTATACTTGCGATATCATGTTTTGAATATCTCTACGACAGGTTTTCCGCAGATGTTAATGAATGAAGATGTTCGGTTGTGAATTCTGGTGTTATGTTATGATGCAATAATGGGTTATTTAAATGTTCTTTGTTGGTTTATGTGGAAACATGTTGTTGGTTAATGCTAATGTGTTTTGATGCGAATAATTGAACTATAGTGAATGATTGTGATATCTGGTTAAAGCACTCGTATCTTCTTTGTAACTGCAGAAGCTTGGTTCCTGCATCACCCTTATCTGCCTCGGGTTAGACCTCACCTTCTTTGTAGGTGTTGCTAGGAAGGATAACTCCTTTCTGGGCCGGTGAATAAGGGGTTGTTGGTGTTGTTGAAGACAGAGTGAACACCTGTCGAAAGACCCTGTGTCAACAAATGGTTCCATTGTCGGGACCTTAAAAAAAAAAAAAAAGAGGATATGCTATGGCATCTGACGAAACTAGAGGTCCAAGAGTGGTTCAAACAGAAAGCAGAAGAGTTTGCGAAAGAAGAAAGGAGGAACCCAGTAGAAACAGTAGAAAGTTGGTTACAAAATCACATATACTTGGATATCCATGAGATATTCTTCGCCGAATTTCCAATAATACTACAGGAGTGGCTGGTGTAGTTGACATTCAGAGGACATACCAACCAGAATATTGGATCAGATCAGTGGACTCCAGAACTCATTCGAGAGCTGAATCAAGTCGACAATACAGTATCAAGGGTTGTTGACTTCTGGATCGATAGTATCCTAAAAGGGCACATCACTGAGTTCACGGTAGATACCAACAACTGTTATAGTGACGCGGAGAGATGATTTTTCAAGGGACCAAGGGGTAGGTTCGTCCTGTCACTGAACCTGTGGATTAAGATGCTAGTGTGCGAAAAGGGTATGATGGAAATGATCTCTGATGAGTAGACAGATCGTTGTGCAAGGGTTGTAGGTATTTCATGGTTACAGATCCTCTAGGAAAGATGCAGGGTAGATGGACATGAGCGACGACGAATTTCTAAGGGAAGTTAAGAAGGACTATGGAACCTTGAGAAGTGGAACAATATTTTGGCGTCCTGATAAGAGGAGGAGGATTGAGGAAGAGTCCCTTGAGAGGACCAGAAGGGAAGACTACGCAATAGGGCCACAGAGGACAGATATCCCTTACTATGAGGAGGAAGGAAGTGACCAAGCTATCACATACCTTCGACCTCGCACGCCACCTATCAATCTAAAGGAAACACCACGGATAATTTGCAGAGCTGTCCCACGTGTAGTGGAAAAAGTAGCACATCATTAAGTAGCAATAGTAGGAACACCGCGATGGAGGACGATACAAAGATGTCGAGTTTCATAGGAAGAGGGATGGAGGATCCCGAATAGTTTTGGTTTTTATGCGAAGTAGTGTGGACCATGAAGCAGGTCCAAAATGAAGACATAAAAAAGGGACAGTTGGCGACAACCTTTCAGGGTCATGCACTGGACTAGTTCATAAAATATACTAATGTTCCAAGAAAAATGCTTGCAGAAATCAAAGCAGTGATGATTCAGGAATTTAAAAAACCCATGTCGGAAGCACAGTACATTACTGAGCTCAAAGAGATTAGGCAATACCCGAATGAACCAGTATGGGAGTTTGATCAGAGACACAAAACATTGATAGCGAAAGTCAGTTTTCCAATAAACAACCTGTAGCATAAAGAGTGGTTTATATCCGGGCTGGTACCACATATTAGAGGACCATTGATGCAGCAGAAAGTTGCATATCAAGCCAAAGCATTAGAAATAACGATGAAGCTAGAGGCTTTTTCGATCGGGGAGACTGGGGCTGGAATGGATAAGATTCAAGCACAATTGGCTATGTTGACGCTCCAATTGGAGGATATGAAGCAAGGGAAAAATAACTTCACAGACATATGGTGCACAAGATGTAGGACGAAGGGCCATCATAAGGATAACTATTTAGTGTTTCAGTAGTATTTGAATTCAGGGGCGCCGAACCCCCTTCACCAGGAAGGTCTACCATGGTGCCCTGTTTTCCAGGCCAAGGGGCATCGACCAGAGGACTGCATATAGTTACAGAAGATGGTGTCGAAACCCACAAATTTGTATTGTAAATTCTGTCGATCAGTAGGGCATGATGAAAAGGACTGTAGGGCACACGATTTGCTACAAGAACGGAACATGGACCCATACTTGGTAAAGGGAGAAGAGCAACAAATAGGACTACAGCAACCGCAGTATGTCCAGTAACAACCATAGTTTATGCAGACGACGCAATTTGACCAAGGAAAGTATGGCGCACCACAGTATCCACAACCATAGTACCAGCACTCATTGTACCAACAATACCCACAACCGCAATATCAGCAGCCACAGTACGGACCACCACGTGGAGGATTTGGTGGAGGATTCCGGGGAGGACGTGGTGGTGGCATCAAAAGAGGGGGAGCCGCTCGACGGGGCCGAAGACCCCCTACATGTTATAATTGTGGGCAACAAGGACATTTCGCAAGGGATTGCCCGAATCAGGCCTCGCAATGCATGTATTGCAGTGGAACAGACCATGCAGTAGAAGACTGCCCACAACTCATTGCCAAATGGAAAATGAAGAACCCACCGACCCCGCCAAATCAAAACCAGAATCAATACCAACCAACGGTATAGAAAATATCAGCAGAAGATAGGAGGCACTGCGTGGCAATAGGAATAGTAACGCGAGGAGGAGCAGTAATGGGAGTTGACAGACCATATCCTATTGTTCGACTAGCAGGAAAGAAAAACGTTACGTTTGATGCATGGGCAGAAAAAGAAACCTTCCTAAAGGTCCAACAGGAGGTGCTGTGAAGAATGAGGAACATACCTCTTCAAGAAAAAATCTATGGTATGCCGTTGAAGTTTGATCAGACGAAGTCCCAAAGAAAGGCCACTACCTTAAGAACCTTCCTAGAGAGTTGCTTAGCGTTGGCACGAGATGAGGAGGCATTGGAGGAGATATCCAAGCTATTGAGTCGACACGAGGATGAAAGTCAGGAACCCAGGGTTAATTGCATACATAAGAAAAGGAATATGGGTAGAGAAATGAGGATGTCGGAACAAATCAGAGCGTTCGATGTCGATGCCATCATTTTGGATTTAGAATTAGATGTGAACATCCTAACAAAACAAACATGGGAAACAATGGGAAGACTACAAATGACCTGGCCGCCAGTACAACTGCGATTAGCAAACCAGAGCAAGGTCACCCCTCTTGGCCGAGTGTGTCAACTTCCTATCGAAATCGAAGGACTTCGAACATATGCCGACTTCGATGTTATAGAAATAGTATGTAACACATGTCCATATGCAGCACTATTGGGAATCGACTGGGCAATGGAAAATCAGGCAATCATCAACTTCAAGAAGTGGATCATGTCATTTGAAGATCGAGAAATAAGGGTTGTCGCACCAGTAGATCCTGCGGAAGGACAACGATACTTAGAGCCTACCAAAGATGAAGATAGGGAAGGATCGGATAGCCTATATAATATCTCTAAATATTACATCAATCCAAATGATCGAGGGGAGTTGGAATGGCGCAGCCCTAGCTCAGCATCTTCGGACTCAAACAAGGCACTAAAAAACTGGCAAAACCGAATTCACGAAGTATCGTTTCGTAGATGTGCAAGGATTACACAGTCCATACGTTGGGTGGATACTAAGGAGTGCGCATTACCAATGTATAAAGGGTTACCAAATTTGAGCACCTTCTTAACAGAATTCGAAGGAAAGGTAGCGGAACCACAAAGAATCTTGGCCTTGGAGGAAGCCCTGAAGGCTACTCCTGTGCACTAGTGGGCAGTGCACAAATCAAGGATATCAAACTGGCCACTATGCCGATGCCTCTTGGAGGTATGTTTCAGCGACACCACAACATGGAGCGGACAAAGATACGATGGCTAGGGTGACCCAGATGAACATGTGAAGGATTGTCAGCACCAATGGGTAGAGCGATCAAAGCAGGAGTGGGTGCATGCCTTTGTGCATGTATTGGAGAAAACTCACTATGGCTTGGGAATACCACAACAGACAGATGACTACCAAAAATCTACTCAATTCTCAAAACAATGCTATTATAAATGACAATGTTAAAATAATGGAGAAATGTAACCAACCTCGATCCAACGTTTGATGTAGATCCCCATTGGATCTTTCAATCTACGCACATCCAAGCACTTGCAATCTGCAAATTAGTCTTGACAACCAATGTCTAACAAATACATGTGATATATAAATGACATTAACATTATCAATAACAATGGTCCATAATATCATAAGCAAATGTAACCCAATGTATAATAAATCACATTCACACCATGAATGGACAAGAATATGAGTATTTCTATTAATGAAAAAGAAGAAGTACAAAGTGATACGACCTCTTGCCGGCAACCAATCTGAACCAAGATCTAGATCAATCAACTTGTGCCTCCACCACTTCAATCCTCCATGAAAGGCAAACTCAAACTAGCAAGGAGTGTGCCTCACCCAATGACCGCTTTTTTGGGAGTAAAAAGTAATAAAATAGTGGTTTTTACCATTTTACTTGATACTCGCGGGCTCTAGTGCTGCAACTCGCGGGTATGCATGCTATAGTGATGCAACATGCGAATAGGAACAAAAATAGGGCAAACTAGTATCACTGAAGGATAAAAATGGATCTGAGTCACTAAAGTGGATCCTACAGGCCAAAGAATGCTGATGCTCACAGGGTGGAATATTTCTGTGTAACAGATGCCCCCTAAAGTGTGAGGTTAGAGATTGAAAGTGCTACGATGGCACAAATACATTATAAAACTCAAAAGTGGAGTCATGGAGACACAAGTGGAAAGAAAGGTTCACTCATCATAATACAATAATATCTCTGAATACATGTCGTTATAGTACAACAATCTGATACAATGGCCATGAATAGGCAGTACAGAAGTAAATACATGTCACAAGTGATCATAGCCATGATCCCTCTACAGTAAGATATGGTCTTCTGCTGAAAAGAAGACAACTGGTGCAAAACTGGAGGTACAAACTTCTGAAATCTGAGAGGTGATATCTCAGATGTAAAGTCAAAGTCATATGTAGCATACTGAATGCCACATTCACCTAGGGTCTTCTACACAAGTCTTCGACAGTGCAAGTCCCAGCAAGTGAATAAAGGAGTTAGGGTCAAACCTAATGAGACATCATTTGATTATCGGTCATTGATGTATACTGTTAACAGACGTGAGATGACCCACCAATAATGAAAATGGGCATCAAGTCACAGAGCACAATCATCAGAGTGTGAATAAATGGGTTGAAGTCGAATACTAGGATGAATCCATCGATCAGGGGACATTGATGTATTCCCAAAACTATCATTGGCGAGAGAACCTGCCACTAATGACTGCAAACCTCAAGGTACCAACCGAACTCTAAGGCTCAAGTCCTGGAATAAATGAGTTGAAGTAGACGGAATGAGACTCGCTGGAAGGAGGGCATTAAGGCATCCCCCATCAACCAGCATGAGGTACCGGCAATGCTGAAAGATTTGGAAGATCTCAGGTGAAATGGACTGACTCAATAAGGATGGCCGACATGTAATAGTCAAGAGATATGAGGAGTGGCCGACACTGGTTTCAGGACTTCCTTTGAACAAGAGCATGAGCAGATGGATAGACTCAGATAGCGTAGACTTGACATAAACTGTGGAATGCAAGAGGCATTACAGAGGGCTCCATAATGACTGGAAGCTTAACCAATCGGTGGAGAAAACTAAGAAACAAGTATAGCTCCTAAGGACCAACTATAGTCCCGACTCATAATGTACGGAGTGGAATGAATGCTCTGTTCAAAGGCGACACAACAACTGCCAACAAGAAATAGTGACCATAATCCCGTCCGACTTTTTGGAATATTTGATTTTTTTGGTCTTTTTCATATTTGGGAAAAGCTTGAAAAAGAACAAAATTGCTTATAGTACAACAAGTGAGGGAACAAGTGTCAAATAGCTATCAGACTAGTCCCAAGCAGTGGAACATACCTATGCTCAATGCAAGGAGATGCGCGCAGGATGTGGACACTCGGGGGTGTGTACCCTCAGGGTTAAAGGGTCATCAAATTGTGAAAGGAAAATATATAAGCTCTGCAGGGCTCGACAGGGAAAAGTGCTTAGGCACCAGGCTATCAACTGATTAAGTGGGAGCCGGCACAAGGCTCAAGCGGCAAGCAGGATGATGCAATGCAATCACAACATGATATAACTGAGAAGTCCTTTTTTTGTAAAGTTAGTCTCCTCACCTGAAAAAGTGTAAAAAAATGAGAGAAGAACTCTTCTAGTCATGTATGACTAGAGTATACCTTTTTCGTAATTAATCCACAAAGGTCCAGAAAAGGGATAAACTTATACCTAAGTGGATGTCGCTTCAAATCCTTTAACGAGTTTGAAATAACAAGTATACTCGGCAATCTTGTTTGATTTTGAAAAAGTCTAACAAGGGCTTAAAAAAGACTTTATAAAAATCTTTTCCGTAAAGGTTTAACGAGCCCGAAAAAGTAAACTCATGACCTCCTTACTATTTTTAACGAGCTCAAAGGAGATATGGAAGAATGCTCGTAATGAGAGCAGATGAGTGTCAGGGATATGCGAGACTAGTTCCAAGCGCATGGGACAAAGCTATGCATAATGCAAGAAACATGAGCAAGATAAGGACACTCAGGGGGTGTCTGCGAATTCGGATAATAATAGGTTCAAATGCATCATAACAATGGGGAGGCCTAAACCTATATGCAAGGTTCCAAATATTCCTACCATGGCGTAAGCAAATGTCGAAAAGGACCAATAAACAAGTATGAGTCTAGCTAAGAATCCTGTCTCCAAGAAACATAAGTACCAAGCTCATTTCTAAAACGTACGTAAAGAAAAATCCGATACAAGTCACTGCAGTAGAAACATTTTCAACTTCACTATTGTTAACCTCAGACATAACGCAAGTAGAGCTAACCACTGAAAGTGCCATAGTATCAATACCTGAGGGATCAAAATGATCATCTTCAAAATGAAGAGCAAAGCTAAAGGATGTGAAGGAATTTGTAGTAGCAAATTCATCATCACAGGAGTTGGAAATTCTAGAAGTAGAATTGAACTCATTAGGATCACCGATTTGTGGATCTATAGGAGAGCTCAAAGACTCATTAGACTCAAATGTTAAATCAGGGTTGGACGAGACGGTGAATGGATCCAAATTCAAATGGATGGCAGGTTGTATTACAGGCCCATCTTGTTCAATAAGTTCAAGGGGAGGAGGCGAATGAGATCTATGATAAAGATCCCCCCACGGCTTGTCATCATCACCCATGGCCTCAAAAAGAACTCCATATGAAGGTAGGATACCATCGAGGCAATGATGTGAAAAAGATAGGTTGGATGCCAAAACTGGCAGTGTAACGGGATCTTCCTCAACTGTCTAGGAAGAAGAGAGATCAGGATCTGTAGTGGTTTGTTGGATATGATCGTAAATGAGCTCCGCTACAGATAAAGGCATGGACATCCTGACATGCGCAATGTCTCCAGACATGGAACTCGTGGATGGTAAAGTCCATGGATCATTTAAATAAGAGGTCCGGAATAACATATTATTTGAAGGAGGAGGCGCACTGTCAGAAATGGTTCCAATAAAATTCACAGGTGCAGAATGGTTAAAAGTTCCTATCAATGAGGGTTACATCCCAGCACCTATGTTCCCAGTTGTCGACTGAGAATCAGAAACTTGCGGGACTACAGATCCCGTAGATGTTGTGGAAGGAGTGCCAACATAATCCAGCTGATCAATCATCACAATCTTGCCTTCATGGGGAAAGCAAATAACTCGAAATACAGTAGACGCGACAGCCTTCATAGCGTACATCCAGTTTCGATCCAGTAAAAGGTTGTAGTCAATGGGCGCATCAACCACTTCGACTTCAATAGGCACGGACTTACCTCCCAAGGAGAAAACAAGGGAAGGGATAGTTCCATATGGCGTAAAAGATCTACCATCGAATGCAATGAGTGTAGTTCTAGACGCGAGTAGAGGAGGAGAGCCAAGAGATTTCCAACAAGTTAACGACATTACTGACATGGAAGCACCTTCATCAACCATAGTACCTTTGACGAAGCTCTTAAGGAAAACCACCTAGATTTGAAAAGCCACATGGTAAGGCAAGCGAGGTTGGACATCAGTAGTATCGAACTTGATAAAACTAGGACTTCCCCCATCCTGAACTCCTAATGCACTCAAAAGGGCATGTTTCTGAGAAGGACAAACTTGCAAAACTTCAAGAGCCGACATGGCAAACAAGGTTTGGCCCAAATCTTCTACGATGGAGTAGTTCTGGGCAGCTTGAGCATTAGGATTATGCATGGAGCACTTGAGAACACCTTTCGGTATCCGTGGCATAATAGAAGGCTTCTCGATATGCAAGGAATTATTAGGAGGAGGGGGAGGCTCATTCCCCAAATTCAGTTGTGGTGCACAATAATCACATTGACGAGTAGCAACACAAACCTCCGACTGAACCATATTCACACATCCATAACCACTAGTATTGGAAGAAGACGTTGTCGTTTCATTAGTACCATAACCAGTGGTGGGAGCATGCAAAGCCATGTTTTGGTGATGAGGTAAGGGATCCTTCAACATAGCTGGGCTCTGTGCCAAATGATTCGATGCTTCTTCAATATGAGGACATAAGTGAGTAAGATGATCCTCCCCACAAAGCTTGCAAGGGAATTTCACCTTACGCCTAGGTTTATGATCCTCGCTAACATTACCGCCTTCCTGAGGAGGGTTGGAATTCTCTTTATGAGGAGTATTACGATTGCTATTGTTGTTACTTCCATTGTTTCCAACCCTATGATTATTTCTCCCCTTTTTCTTACCACCAGGCTGCTGGTTACCCGACGGTTTCATTGATTGCACATTGTGTACATCAGACAACGGAGTGGAAGTGGACAAGGTGTGAAACTATCTGGGAGCAGACTGGTTTAGTGACAAAATTTGCATTTGATTAGCTACCAAGTCTACAGGGTGATTGCATGCGGACCCCACGATGCCATCGGCATGTGGTTCAGGAACTGACGTGGGCTCATGTCTTGTTCTTGGTGCATCAAGAATAATGTCATACAAAATGCCAGACTGAGAATAAAGTAGATCTAACTGCTGGACTTTCAAGATAGGTTGTACCTTAGTCACAATGCCGAACATCGAAACATCCTTAGCAATGTATGGGAGTAAGGACTTAAGGAACCATTCCAATAGGAACTTTGGAGGACTGTTGGCTTTCACTAATCTCTTCTACCGATGCCACTCTTGAACGTGGTCAGAAATATGTGTAACCTTATTCTGACGAAAGGTGGACAACAACTCAGTACCAGTATCATAATGAACCGGCAATTGGAAATGGTCTAAGAAAACCAAAGCAATCTCGTTGAATCCCCTATAGGTGTTTCCGGGCAACTCCACATACCACTTCACGGCTGCCCCTATGAGGTTGCATTGAAATAGTCATAATCGAATGGAATCATGATTCAAAGAGTTGGAGGAGCACCAAAGGTGAAATGTCGTGACATGATCTCCCGGGTCCTCACCACCTTTCCCCTCAAACTTTGGAATGTTCGAAGGGAGATTGGTAGTGACTGGGGGCCAAGTAGGGTCATGACACACTGGATCATTCGTGAGCTTCGAAAGATCCAGGAGATTCAAGCATGCAAGGAACGGGAGTTGCGGCTGGAAAGCTTGATTATAAGCCCCCATAAAAGGTTGATTAAATGAAACTTTGTTGTAAGATGGACCAAAAGCTTGACCATGAGGCTTAAATGGCTGATAATGAGGACGTGACAGCCCATAAGCTTTCCCATGGCCATAAGATGGATAACCTCCCCCTTCCTGACCAATTTGAGAGTAAGCAGGTATATGTGCATTTTGAGCACCATATTGGGGTGGTGGGTGATATTGGTGGCCATCACCAACTGTGTCGTAGTAAGGGTTTCCACCATGGGTATGGGGCATGTATGTACTATTCATAGTGGGAACCATGTTGTATTGACCGTAATGGTATGGTATGTTCCCACCCCCAATATTAGGACTAGCTTGAGTAGTCGTGTGATGACCATAAGCATGAGAAGTATTCCCAGGTCCAATATGGGTGTGACCAGTAGCAGGGTTGGTGGTGTGATGTCCATGTGGATAGGAAACATTCCCACCCCCTACATTACTATTACTAGCTATGGAAGTGGACGCAAAAGTATGTGGTATGTGTCCACCCCCATGGTTGGGAGGAACGGTATCATGTGCAAAAGAAGTCCTGGGTTGATGAGTAGCGACATGTGTATTAGGTGGTGGATGGCAAGTCATGTTTCGAACAACATTTCGACTAGGTTGGGTATTCCTAGGAGGTGGTCACGTTCCAACATTAGCATGGTTAGGAATCTGACCAGTCCCCATACTATGTGAGTGGGTGGACAATGTAGTGCCCCCAGCTAGGGTAGTGCCCTTAGTGGGTATAGTATGGCTAACACTTTGACTAGTGCCAGCAGGAGTACCAACCATAGTGGAAGGTTCGACAGTATGACTAGGCATACCAAAAGAGAGTGCGGTGGGGTTGACCATAGTGCTGGAATCATCATGAGTCTCAGGCCTCCTATATCTAAAATCGTGTGGAAACGAAGGAACGAAAGGCTCGTCCTATTCTTCCTCCTCGGGTAAGTCGGGCATCCTGTAAAGATAATTATCCGGATTTGAAGGATCAAATGGATCCCGGTCAAGTGGATCAGGAAAAATAGAACCAAGTTGAGTCATAGGTGGATCACCTCCCCAATCATCACGAGGAGTCTGGAGATCGGAAGTATGTTCAACTCTACTCAAAGGAGTAGAAAGGTCTTGCCCGATATTGGGATGTGCAGCCATATAGTCCTCAACGTAAGTCTCGTAAGAATCCGAAGACTCAGAGGGAGCCCTCCAGTGACCTCTAGTAATATGACGTGTAACCTCGAGTGGCTTTAAACCAGCCAAATGACGGGACCGGCGGGGAGTAGGGCTCCATGCCACGCTCTCTCCAGAGAGAGACACAGCGTCTCCTAAAGGCCAACTATCGATCAAAAACAGTAAATCAAAAGCACACACCTAGAGAATCTACAGCCAAGAGCAGACATATAGAGTGGCTAAATGAGCTCCTGACACTAGAGCTGGTATGTCTCGCTTAGGAGAGGCTTGAGACTCCCAAACTATAGCCGGAGGTAACAAAATCAGTTATAGAGACACCCAGGCTTCACTGTGTCAACAGGGTCAAGTCCACTGCACGAACACAATTGTGTTGTCCAATCCCTATCTGACTCAGGACATAAACAGCATAACCACTGCAAGTACCCTGTGCAATACCTAAGTAAGGCAACTCTGTCTATCGCAATATAACCAATTCTCAGGGGGATAGTTGCAGGTGGGACCCATCGTATGGGCAAGGTATCTAAGCCCGAAGCACAAGAGGACAAACCTCCAGTACTCCCAGATACGAACAAATCCTGGATATATCTCCAGTGTTCAGCTGGTATCAGAGGGATATCTCCTCAACCAACCACCCATGACCTCATGCTTAACTCTGGATTGAGTAGAGCTTTCCTGAGAACACCGATCTATACCATGGATTCCTCCATTCCCTAGTTAGACACCTAATGTTTTGTTCAGTAGTCTTGGATTGCTAACTCACAATGATCTATTCCAAGACTCTAAACCTATGCTAGTTGGTGTACCCTATAAATAAAATAAGTCTAATCAATTTTATGATTAAGCATTTATTTTAGTGGCTGTGCTTAGTCAAGGGATATGGTCGTGAAACTAGTGATATGTAGACTCAATAGTATGCAACATCGTCCAATCCTAGACTCATCTATCCAATAAAACAGTGTCACTGATATGCAAAATCAACCAACAATTCCGAAATAAATATGCAAACTTTTATCTTTTCAATGCACAAGTAGAACCTAAAATGAAGGAAACAAGCACTCAATGCAAAATGCAGTACATGGAAATAAAATATTTTTGTATTTTCTCTTATAAACAGAAAGGAAAATGCAAAAAAGTAAATGAATATTTTTGTATTTTTTCAATATATATGGAATGAAAAAATGCAAGCAAAATCCTACTATTCAGTCACTGAAGTGCCGAGAAGATCACTAAGATGACCCAGCAGATCCTAAACAGCAAGACTCAGCTAAAAGAAAGAGCTCAAAAGGAAGAAACCAAGAGGCTAAAACCAAAGATTGGTAAAAAACCAAGAAGGCTCAACTAAGAGAAACGAAGAGATTTGGTCACAACCAAGGCATGAAACAGTCAAGAAAGAGGCCATCAAAGACTCAGGAACCAACCAAACTCACCCAACAACATCCAATAGCCAGAAACCAACAAAAGCCGGAGTTACACGCTACTGTCAAAGGAATACCTGCGGGTACCCACGAGCAGTAGTGTAAACAAATGTAGGTATACATAGGCAGAACTAAGCCAGCCTGCGGGTGAGGAAAAGCAAATGGTCAAATAAAGAGTCCAGAGGCTCAGAAAAAGCATGTTTTCTACAGTGTATCTTAACGGCCAATCAGTGACACAGAGCTTCGATAAACAACAACTCTAATTATGGACTAATGCTCAATTTTTTTCCCAAACATGGATGTTTTCCCCAGCGGAGTCGCCATTTCTGTATTGGAGAAAACTCGCTATGGCTTGGAAATACCACAACAGACAGATGACTACCAAAAATCTACTCAATTCTCAAAATAATGCTATTATAAATGACAATGTTAAAATAATGGAGAAATGTAACCAACCTCGATCCAACGTTTGATGTAGATCCTCGTTGGAGCTTTCAATCCGCACACATCCAAGCACTTGCAATCTACAAATTAGTCTTGACAACCAATGTCTAACAAGTACATGTGATATATAAATGAACATTATCAATAACAATGGTCCATAATATCATAAGCAAATGTAACCCAATATATAATAAATGACATTCACACCATGAATGGACAAGAATATGAGTATTTCTATTAATGAACAAGAAGAAGTACAAAGTGATACGACCTCTTGCCGGCAACCAATTTGAACCAAGATCTAGATCAATCCACTTGTGCCTCCACCACTTCAATCCTCCATGAAAGGAAAACTCAAACTAGAAAGGAGTTTCGAAGGTGAACATAATTGGTTCACAACTACAAGGATCAATGAGTGCAGACTCAAGATAGGGAAAAAATCCACTAGAGTGCCTTTATTGTTCTCTTCCTCCTCCCGTCCATAAGCCATATGTGCTCAATATATAGTCCTCTCAAAGGTAGGTGAAAGGACTCATCAAGACGTTACTTGGGCAAATGGAGAGCCAAAGGTCACCCAATGACCGCTTTTTGGGAGTAAAAAGTAATAAAATAGTGGTTTTTACCATTTTACTTGATACCCGCGGGCTATAGTGCTACAACTCGCGGGTACGCATGCTATAGTGATGCAACATGCAGGTAGGAACAAAAATAGAGAAAACTGGTATCACTGAAGGATAAAAATGGATCTGAGTCACTGAAATGGATCCTACAGGCCAAAGAATGCTGATGCTCACAGGGTGGAAGATTTTTGTGTAACAGTGCATACGTTGGATGAAGTACCGCAGAGTTGGTATGTCACGACGGAGCTGTGACTCGGTACACTTTCTTGGGATCAGTTAACAATTGGCTTTAGCCAAACGTTCTTCTTCTCAGATAAGAACCCCCTCATCTATAATGCACTTCAAGTAAGTAAGAAGAAAATTTTAGAGGTAGAACCGATAGTGCAGCTATCAAAACTCCGATGGACCATGACACCCGAAATAAGGAGGAACTGCTACCAACCGAATGATAACAATGATAGGACGACACCTAAGCTACCCATCGACTAGTACAATCAACCACTGAAGATTATGAAGGTAACTATTAAATCGATGGAAAACCTGAATGTCACGGATGTTGAAAAGCATCGAGAGGAATCAACTATTACGGAAATAGCAGACCTACTACATGAATTTCAGGACCTATTTCCAACAAGATCCTTAGAGAGACAAGACATTCACACTTCAGTGGATGAATTCGAAATAGATGAATATGCGATTGCAAGAAATTTGCAACCACAAACAGCATCATCCAGCACGAAGACCAAACCCTACGCTACGGTGTTGACAGTACGGCACCACCTATTACCGTAGTGTTAAAAAATAATAATAATAAAAGTAATAATAATAAATAAGGGGAGGAAGGTATCACACAAACCATAATTAATCACAAAAAGTGGGAGACATGATAGGCCCAAGATGGAAGCTACCACGACAAGTAAGAGTCCACTCCGGCATTAAAGACGCTAAAAAGCGGCATTTATATCACACCGAACAACGTCAAGCCCAAGACACCAGGAGTTAATCTCTAGCGCAAGCGACGGATTTGGTGAATCCCGACGAGAATCGACAATGATGGCCTCGAATGGATGGACATTACCAACTGCTATATAGAGGGAAACAGGGAAGTAGATCCAGTTACTGTAGTACTCTAGAAGCCAAATGGAAGTGTATGTGTCTAGCACTAGCAATGAAAGACCACAGGCCACACCAATTGTTTAGGAACAACCCGAAGTCATGTCGTCAATTCCACACAAGAAGAAGAGAAGTGCGACGCGACCTCTCGATAGCAGTCAGGAGACAAAGAAAGCCACCCGGGCATCTACCCGAAACAAGAACGGCATTGCAAGATCCCCCACAATGGAATAGGTGTAGGAGGGATACAATGGTCCCATGCTTTCAGAATATGTTCCTCCTTGATGGGCCGGGGCACCTGCACTGCGAATTAACAAAAATGACAGATACACCATTGTAGTCGCACAGATACCTCCAAGAGTTCAGACATTTGGGGATATTACCACCAAGTTGCAAAGACTAAAATACACTGACCATGACCTTGCTAAGTTCAAAGAATATGCAGAAGCCTACGAGGACGTCCCCCATACAAGCGACCCAACCACGAAGGAACCGAGGGAATGGGCACAGGGATTGGCACGATCAGGGTTGCTTGGAATCACCCTTCTACCACATTTTGGGTGCCTGGCACAAGTCAACGCATGTGTCAAGCAACTCGTTGCATGCTTCCATGACCAATCCCTGTGGCTACATGAGAGAATTCCAATTACCATCGACATCGTCGCCAAAATCACCGGCCTACCACAAGACGGAGCCGACCCATCAAATTTTTTCTAGGGAAAGGATAACGACAAGAAAGTAGCTGAGAAGTTGGCTATAAAGTATGATGTACAGAAAGATTCCCTGGGTTACCTGATCCACACCATTAACAACAGGGCGGTCCAAGTCGCAGCAAAAATATTGGCGGTCAAACTAACCAGGAAAAACCAATCGGTGCAATGCAATTTATGTCAAATTTTCAGAATTTACTTCAATCTAATCTAGGATCTTAACTGAGAGAACAACATGTACAGCAAATCTACAGCATATCAATCATGGACACAATAATGCAAGCACACAAGAGACACAAAGTTTACTTGGGGAAAACCATAAAGGTAAAAAACTCCAATAACTTCCTCAGAGATAGATAGAGCAATGATACAACTAGAATACAAGAGATAGTCTTCTCCTAGCAGCAGAGCCTCCTCCTCCACAAGTGTGCCACTCTCCCAAGTGTGAGTGAGAGAATAGAATGTGTAAAATGAGAGAGACACACTCTCTATTTATACACTAACTTGACTTAACCTTTACTCAACTAGTTCGGCCTCAACTTAACCACTTAACATAATGCTAACTGGGCCGACCCCCACTAGGGTGGTCTAATAATCCTTTGCCCTAGATGGCCGACCCCCAATAGGGTGGTCTAATAACCCTTTGACCCACATGACTTATACAGGGCCGACCCCAACAAGGTGGTCTAATAACCCATCAAGTATAAGTTACAACACTTATAATATAAATGACGACACTTCCGTATAGAGGAATAATAACATCTCTATAGGAATACAATATACATGTATGTGAAATACATTCTGAAGTTACATATACATCAACACTCCCTCTTAACTAGGAAGGTATTTCTCGACACAGGTCTTCTAGCACAAGTCTTCTTCTTTGGATCATCATCACTGGATAATCGTCATCGAGTCATCATCATCGTCACTGCTGCTGCTATCTCAATCAATCTCTGAATCTACTCATCATAGGAAGTTCTACAGAGCCATTCATTTTTCATACTGGATGTAGGCCCACCACCTGCAGGTCTTCATCATCTGTGCGAACGTTCTTATAGAGGTGGCCTCTCAGGACTAATTTTATGTGCGAATGCAATACCGGAAAGAGCATCCTAGGAACATTTATGTTCCTAAACACGACCGGAAAGATCTCCCAGGACTGATTACATGCATCTCCTCCACAATACCTTTAAAGAGAATCCCAGGAACATTTATGTGCCGCAGCACGACCGGCAAGATCTCTAAAGAGCATCCCAGGACTTATTACGAGCACACAGCTCAACCTCTCAGATCTCTAGGACTGATTACTTGTGGATAGACAAAACCTTTAAAGAGCATCCTAGAAACATTTATGTGCCGTAGCACGACCGACAAGATCTCTAAAGAGCATCTCAGGACTAATTACGAGCACAGAGCTCAACCTCTCATATCTCTAGGACTGATTACATGTCTCTGTAGTAATACCTCATCCCAGGACTGATTACGAGCACACAGCTCAACCTATTGGATATCTGAGGACTGATTACATACTACATAGCAATACCGGAAAGAGTATCCCAGGAACATTTATGTGCCGCAGCACGACCGGCAAGATCTCCCAGGACTGATTACATGCTATTTGCACAACCTGCCACATATCATCTCTGACCTCCAAGTATCAACCTGATACTCGTGATCCAACGGATCATCATCGCACAAAGCATCATCTTGATGCTCATGATCACACTGATCATCATCACTGTATCATCCTAATACATATCATCTAGAGCAACACCCTGAAGCTCCTCATCATGATCATCCTGATCATACAATGCATCCACCTGATGCATACCAAGTATCTACCTGATACATATCATCATACATGATCCACCTGATCATACAATGTATCCACCTGATACAAATACAAATATATGATACATATCAACATACATGATCTACCTGATCATATAATGTATCCACCTGATACATATACAGATACATGGTCCAAGCATCCGACATGATGCATATACAAAATACATATAAATGATCCAACTGATCATATCCAGCATCCAACATGATGCGTACATAGATATACATATAAATGATCCAACTGATCATATCCAGCATCCAACATGATGCGTACATATACATACATATAAATGATCCAACTGATCATACAAAGCAGAAACTAGAACATCATCCCGATGCTCATCATCCAGCGCTTACATACATAGCCATGTGAATGATCCTCCTTCCAACATGCTTGGAATGGCTTCAGCAAATGTGTCCATCACTTCTTCCTTGAAGTGTCATCGATCTGAAGAACATTAAGCCTCTCTCTGAAGTACTCAAACTTCACTCTGGCCAATGGCTTGGTCAATACATCTCCAACCTGCTCATCCATCGCAACATACTCTACTTCGGTTGTACTTAGTGCTACACAGGACTGCTTCCTACTAAACCAAGAGATCACACCTGATCCCTATCTGCAGCACTGCCTGCCCAATCTGAATCAACATAACCTTGCAGGTTAAACTTTTGATTCGCATCATACTTCAGCCCATAATCAACTGTACCCTTCAGGTACCTCAGAATATGCTTTACAACAACCAGGTGAACACTCCTCGGATCCGTTAGGAACTGGCTCAATGTGTTCACCACAAAGCAAATATCTGGTCTCATGTTCGTCAGGTACATCAAGGATCAAATCATCTGACGATACATAGTGATATCAACTGGCTCAGATGAAGCATCACACAGAAGCTTTAGGTTCGATGCCATAGGTGTGGCCATATCCTTGCAGTCCATCATCTCGAACCTCTTCAGGATCTCTACTGCATACTTCCCTTGTCTAAGGCAGATTCCATCTACACTCTGCCACACCTCCATGCCAAAAACAAATAGTGCATCATCCCCAAGTTCTTCAACTCGAACTCGGCAGCAAGCTTCTGCTGCATGTTGGCAATCAATCTATCCTCACTTGTTACAAACAGGTCATCCACATAGTAGTATTACTGGATTGCCTTCCTTAACCTTGTAGTAAAGGTTGGAATCTGCTTTATTCTTGGTAAATCCCAAACTAGATAGAAAGCTGTCTATCCTACCATACCAAGTTCTGCACATATATGACTACACCATTCAAGAAGGTTGTCTTGAAATCCATCTGGTGTATCTTCTATTTCATCACTTTTATATTTCTCTATGCTCCCATCTGCAGCATGCTTGATCTAATAGTTCCATTTGGAATTCACAACAGATTTCCCTTCAGCTCTTGGGACCGCATCCCAAACATCGTTCTTCATGATCGGCGAATCATGGCATTCTTCCCGTATCCTGGGAACTTCAATATCTTCAATAGATAATTTTGTTGCTTGAACAAATGTTGTAGTCCTTCTTTTGTAGGTGAAGGTATACGGTCTTTTCTACAAAACAAGTTAAATTGCATGATTAGAAACATCTCATAATTTTTAGAAAAATTCTTACACATAAAGAAATATGTCATACAGTCATGCAATTATCTTAGCCAATGCTTCAATACAACATTTATCCATGTTCCACAACTTTCTAGATGCCTTCCAGTCTCTACCAGAACATTGTTAAGAGTTTCCACTACTCCCAACATGTCAACAAAGAGGTTTCATTCTAGATAAGTAGCACTGGAATGTTGTACAGTGCCATAGGACACTTACCCATCACATGCATATTAGTAGTATACTGTTCATTAATGCAATCATTCTAATATGCACAATACATATCCTAAGTCTAGGAACCTGAGCATATACATCATTGAACAATTTTATTTAAACAAACAAATATGCAAGAAATGATAATTAAAAATTCTTATCTTTGTTTGGTTGCTGGGTGGACTCCCTCTGAGTCTTTGCTTCCTTGCAGGAGCTGCTGAAGTAGCTTCTTCTACACCTTTCTGTTGTGGAATGTAGAAAGACGGTCAACTCCCTCTGAATATCTGCATCCTTGCAGAAACAACTGAAGTGTGCTCCTTTGCTTTCTTGCAGGAACAACTGGAGTGTGCTCCCTCTTGATCTTTGCTTCCTGGATTACCTGTCCTTGAACTTACATCCATCCTTAATCACTATGCATGCTTATTAGTATCATCATTGTGTTATCCTTGATGTCTCATACATAATCACACATTTATTAGTATAATCTTAATACTATCAAAACACAATAATCTTAAACATGTATAGTCATGATCATTCACAGATAATAAACATTAGTATTCAAGGTTTCAGGGAAGTCTTCTTTTACTCATGCATATTATTATTTGATCATAGGACTCTTCTGATTAGTTAAATCATCAATGCATAAACCCGTGATTACTCAAACCTATACCTTCATGATTCTTCTGGTTAGTCATATCATCAATTATGGTAAGAAACATAATATGCATACTGCCATGACTATTCAAAACTATGACTTCATGAATTATCATTATCAACAACACAACAGTATAAGATCCTAACACAAGGTACGATTCTAGCTTGATATAGGAAAAAACATACCTGGATTAGCATGCTAGCTAGTTATGTATAACATACCCGCATAATGTCTTCTGGTTCTCTTCAGTGACTTGTGCTAGTAACCTACATGTCTCATAGGTTAACCATTGTAGGACCAAGTTATAGATACCTCGAAAGTAGATCTTCTATGTGATCCATGACAATGGATGAATCTTTGTCTTCATGTCACCATGATCATATGTTCTTGAAGTAGAACATGATTTGTCTTTCTTGGTGTACCTTTTATGTTAGCGAACAACATAAACCTCATACAACATCACAATGCATTAGTACATTCATAAGTGTCAAAACCTTAATCAATGAATATCTTCTATTAAGGTGATACGACAAGTCTAGTAATTAATCAAGATTGTACTGTAATGATATGAAGACAAACATTTGATAAAATTAACCATGAAACATACCTATAAGCCATACCTTTCAAGATTGCTTGTAATCTTCTTATGGAAGGCCTTAGCCTCATCTCCCTCCGAGACAGGAACTTCTTTACTTCTGCAGTTGACCAATCCATCTTCTTCTAGGATTAACCCAATCCACTTGATTTGCAAGAACTGGACCTGGAGCTGGATTAGGGTTTGTCAAGGAAACCCCAAAAATTCAAACTTTGAATTTCAAACTTTCGAAAGGATATAAATATGTGCCTTGATGAGCTGATCAAGTTGGTATATTCAGAATTTGAAAACTGCAAAGTTTCACCCCTCAAAATTGCCTTTTAGATTCCTGGATTCACTAGGGAGGACCCTAAATTAGGGTTTGAGTTTCCCGGAGCTTCACCTAACCAAAATATTTGATTCAAATCTCTAAGATTCTATTTGTCTGAGGAGCTTCTAGCCGTGGTCACAGATTTCCAAAATTCCAAGTTTTGCAGAAGCCCTAATTTTCCATCTTTCCGATCAAAGTCCCGAACTGGGGTTTGATCAAGCCCAGCCTTCTGCCCAACCAAAAAATCTGATCTTGGTCTCTAAATTTCGATTTTGATGAGTAGCATCCAGCCGTGGTCTCTGATTAGAGAAATTCAAACTTTCTCCGAAGCCCTAAATTCTGGAAGCCATGAATGAAGGTGCTCAAAAATAATTATGTTTTGATAGAAATATGTACCTGATTGTTTTTGGTGTAACTCTGAACTTTTCGATCCACAAGGTCTGAGATTTTTTTTTGAGATATCCTGACCTATTATCTTTCCATCCCGACAGGTCTGACCTCAATTGGATTCTCTTAGAGAGAGTTATTCCAAGTGTCGCAACGTGACCTCTTTATGGGATAATACAAGAGAGCGAACTTGTATGGCGTGCCACGTGTCACTAGTTCCACTTCGGCCTCTGAAAATTTTTCCTGAGATAGTACAGTCTATGTACTACCTGTCATTTTGTATGACATTTCATTTAGAGCTTCCTATCCCAAGTTATTACCTTTTTCCCAAGGTCACCTGATTTTGACTCAGATCTGGAAGAGGCAGAAACCCTATATTGTACATATCATAAATCCCAAAGTACAACGAATTAGAGGTTTTCCTTTGGATACAAGGTACATGGGTATCTTCTCTTCGACCTATAAAAGTTTCAGATCCGAAAAATTTGCCAAAATGGATTTATAGTGAAAGTTCTACGATGACTGGTTTTTGCTATATCAAGCCCTAGCATTGTAAGTGCAACAAGTGTCATACATGCCATATCATGCCTTCATTCAGGCTAGCTCTGATACCATGTTAAATTTTCAGAATTTACTTCAATCTGATCTAGGATCTTAAATGAGAGAACAACATGTACAACAAATCTACAACATATCAATCATGGACACAATAATGCAAACACACAAGAGACACAGAGTTTACTTAGGGAAAACCATCAAGGTAAAAAAACCCCAATAACTTCCTCAGAGATAGATAGAGAAATGATACAACTAGAATAAAAGAGATAGTCCTCTCCTAGCAGCAGAGCCTCCTCCTCCACAAGTGCGCCACTCTCCCAAGTGTGAGTGAGAGAATAGAATGTGTAAAATGAGAGAGACACACTCTCTATTTATACACTAACTTGACTTGACCTTTACCCAACTAGGTCGGCCTCAACTTAACCACTTAACATAATGCTAACTAGGCCGACCCCCACTAGAGTGGTCTAATAACCCTTTGACCCACATGGCCAATCCCCAATAGGGTGGTCTAATAACCCTTTGACCCACATGACTTATACAGGGCCGACCCCAACAAGGTGGTCTAATAACCCATCAAGTATAAGTTACAACACTTACAATATAAATGACTACACTTCCATATAGAGGAATAATAACATATCTATACGAATACAATATACATATATGTGAAATACATTCCGAAGTTACATATACATCAACAATTCAGGGGTCATCGCAGCAGCAAAACAATTCGCCACAGGAGAAAGGCTGAACTGGGCCCAATTCCTGCTGCATGAACTCACCGAGGATGCATATGAGGCCCAGGAAAATGGATGGCCTTTCACGTATTCATGGTTACTCCTCCTAATTGCCTTCAAATCATGGAGGGAACCAGACGGCTACCAAGGGGTGGACCTCCTGGAACCTCGAGTATGCGATGGGGCAAGGTACCAGAACTTGTGGGAAACAACCGATAAGGAGCGCCAGCAGAAGAATGTTATCCAGATCTACGTTTGGCTCGAGAGGATGTGGATGGATGCAATGCTGTTACTGCGGATCACACTGCAGGCCGTGACGAAGTATTAGTCCATTGCCTAGTTATCTGTTGCGGTGCACATGATTTACCTTTGAGCACACACAGATCCAACCAAGAAATGGAGAAGAACACAATACAAGCTCACTGAAGCCGAGCTTGACAACATCATTACCCACTGGCCTGAGGAATGGAAAGTCCCTATACATCCGAAGGAGATTGCAGCAGCATAGGTAGCCGATAGACAGAACCCAGCGAGGAATGATGAAGCTTCCGCCAACCAGAAAGAGGAACAGGAGATGGATGCAAAGGATCAGACAACCGGCTCTAGTCATGACGGGGCCTCAACAGCCAACACCCCAACGGACCCAGAGCTCGACCTTCAATAGCAAGAACAATGGACAAAGAACCGTATGGACCGCAATGACGGTAGTACAAGAGCCGGCCTCACTACGCAGCAGGCCGATAGTTTATTGGATAGCATTACGTAGATCATAGAGCACAATTGTCGGAAGGTTACAAGGCACTCTGCAGATAATTTCCAGTATATAGGGGATTTGTTAAATATATTGGCCAATACAATAATCTACATTCAGGTACCGCACGGTGATATCCATCAAAACCTATCAACTCCTAAAGTTGAGGTAGAGGTAGGCAATCATCAACGTATAGTCCAAGTCGACTCACATGCCTTCTTTACAGGTGACGAGAACTTGAACTTGGATCTCCGAAAGAATCCCCTAACAATGGTCGACTTCAACCTACTACCAATGTTGACACCGCATCGGGTCCAAGCGGCAGAAAGCACAGAAATCCGAGACCGTGAGGCTGCAATGCACAATAAGATGGTCGATTGCATGAAATGACCTCAATGTAGCGAGATAGAGGCCAAGTAGCTTCGAGATGATTATACTGTGGTACGAGCTGCGCAGGTACAGGCCCTTGAGGAGAAAGCGCAACTAGAGAAAGCCCTGGCCAAAAAGGAAGCAGTCATCGCATACCAGACCAGAACGCTGAATGCAAAGGAAGAAATTGCGATGGAACAAACAAAGCTCGAAAGAGCGCTAGAAAAGGCATGCGAAGCAATAGCGCTGGAAATGGATGTTGACCCGGAAGCCCAGGTTGTTATGTTAGGAGTTTCCGTGAATGAGCTCCGAAAGGAAAATGTGGAACTCCAAGCTCGGGTAAAACCCAACACACTGCCGGCACAAGTCCAGAACCGACAGATAGCGATAGATGAGGCAGTGATGGAAATTCAGGAGTTGGAATAGGTTGTGCAAAAGGAAGCTGTAAGTCTCATAGAATTCTGGGATAGGTTGGTCGAAGATGACCAGTTTTTCGAACTAAAGAAGACACATCGTGAAGCTGAAGAGCAGCTAGAAACATTTAAATGGTAAATTAAAGCAATGCCCACCATGACCAAGATGACAAAGACCGCGGAATTACAGAATATGAAGCATCGAGCTGAGAAAGCCCATGAAAGGAAGCAACGACGAGCGACACATTTGGATGAAATTCACACAAAAGCAAAAGCACTGATAGCAAGCATGGCTCTAGAATTGAAACAGGTACAGGAGCAACTACAGGAAGTACGACAGAAAGTGAGCGACCACCCAATGAAACAACAGGTGATGGAAAGTACACAGATCCACGTGTCAGTGGAAGAGATAGTCGACCCGATCCGGACTTCCTACGAAGACTTTCAAAAGCAATATAACAAACCAGCAGTGTCCAGCTGAAGTGGCTCAGGATGAGCCACAAGTTTCTGTTGGGGGCCTGTTGGAACGGGATAGATCCGCAGGAAGTGCGGAAGCCGACAGGTGCGAAAGGGTCACTCAGCCGAAGAAGGACCTTTCACCACTTTTTGCGTAAGTGTAGGTATTGTTAAGAGTTGAGTCGGTCATATGGACCATTTTTTGTAAAATAATGTAAGCGTATAAATAAAGCAATCTTGTAAGCCTAAGGGCATCGATCGATGGGAGATTAATGCGATCTTTTGAGTTTGATTGTACTCTCTGCGACGGGTTTTCTGCAGATGTTAATGAATGATGATGTTCGGTTGTGAATTATGGTGTTATGTTATAATGCAATAATGGGTTATTTAAATGTTCTCTATTGGTTTATGTGGAAACATGTTGTTGGTTAATGCTAATGTGTTTTGATGTGAATAATTCAACTATAGTGAATGATTGTGATCTCTGGTTAAAGCACTCGTATCTTCTTGGTAACTGCAAAAGCTTGGTTCCTATAGCATCCTTATCTGCCTCGGGTGAGACCTCACCTGCTTCGTAGGTGTTGATAGGAAGAATAACTCCTCTCTAGGCTGGTGAATAAGGTGTTGTTGGTGTTGTTGATGAAAGACCCTGTGTCAACAATCATCGATGAAGACAATTACCAACTTGTAAAGGTGCTGGCTGAAAACATTGTTCGTAAGGCACATGAATGTTGTCGATGGGTAGGTGTGGCATGAAGTTGTAATATCCATACCAAGTTTTGAAATTAATCTTGTGAATTTATTGATCCTTAATCCTTATTTGATGGTAACCTAACCTCAAGTTGATTTTTACAAGACCTTGGCTCCTCTAACTTGATCAAACAAGCCGCCAATTCTAGGAAATGGGTATTTATTTTTAATAGTCAATTTGTTCAACTATCGATAGTTAATACACAACCTTAGGGTCCCATCCTTCTTTCGAACAAACAAGATTGGGGATCCCCATGGTAAAACACCAGGTCAAATATAGTCATTTTCCAACAGTTCCTATAACTGCATTTTGAGATCAACTAATTCATGTGTGCTCTTCCAATAAGGTTACTTTGTGACTGGAATGGCTCCAAGTATCACATTAACAATAAAGTCAAGGTATCTTTTTGGAGGAATACTGGGTATCTAATTAGGAAATATGTCCTTGAAATCCAACAGTATGGGGGGATCTTCTATCTTAGGTTTATTTTTTGCACCATAGGCCATTACTTGTACTACATACAATTTGCAGCCCTTCCCAGTGTTGTGATTTAACTCTATGGCAGAAAGTTTTTTCACTAATACTTTATGGGGTATTCCCTTTATTATTTGAACATTACCATCAACATCTTCACAAGTGAAATTGTTTGTAAACCAGTTTGATATGACTATTTTTTTCCAACCAATCCATTCCTATGAGCAGGTCATACCAAACCTAAAGGTAAAACATTTAGTTTTGTTGTTGTAAATAGTCCATTTAATTCTATGGGACAATTTTCAATTAAGTTAGTGAATCTCTTCTTCATTCTCGTATCTAAATGTACCAACCAAGACGATTTATATTTATTGTTATTTAATGCACAATGTTCAACAATTTTAGGAGAAGCATAACTTTTACATGAACCAGGGACAATAAGAATTGAAATTGGTTTTTTGGTAATTTTACCTTCGAATTCCATGATAGATGACTAATGATCACCTTACCGATTGTCTAAGGATGCACAAATATTTGAGCATCTTACAACATTATTAACAATGGAAGCTTCTTGAATGTTGTGAATAGCCTTGACAACCCCACTTTTATGGGGAAAGTCCCTTAATCAGTGATTTTCACCACAACCGCAACATTATAATGGTCCTAGATTTGTTCCTTCATGTTTGTTTCCTATATATTCCAACATTATGGTTTCTAGTTTGACATGGAAAACTTTGTTGAAATTTACATTTTCCATAATTGTTATTGTTCTTAAAGGAATTAGCTTGACTTCCAAATGTTGAGGGATTGAACCTTCTCTTTCATTGTTCATATTTATGCCTCTTATTTTCCCTTATATTCTTCATTTTTTCTTACCTCTATTGACTCTGCTCAAAACACACCCATGCTTTGTAAAAAGTTTTTTCGAGATCCTTTGTCAATCAAACTCCATTTTATCCCCAAAATACTAAGGAAGGGAACTCATAAATATTTGATTTTGGATTTTCTCTTCTTCAATGTTTCGAACATAACAAAACGGTTCTAGGAATTTATTAATTACATTGTTCATATACATCCACCACATCTTGAGCTCATGAAAATCCTTTATCTTCTTATCATAAAACCTCTCCTACAACTACTTCTTCTTGACCAATTTTTTGAACTCCTTCCATTTTATTTCATTTTCTTTGATTCCCTTGTGCAGTGTTAAGTCCTGCTACCAAATAGATGCTTTGGCACTAACATTGAATATCACCAAATGAGCTTTCATGGTGCTTGCATAGTTGTATATTTTAAAATATTTATTTATTCCCAATAGCCACGCTTCAACCTCCTAACACCCTCCTAACCATTGAAAGTCCGTGGATTAACCTTCTTAAATGCCACCCTTCAATTCGCTAGAAATATGCTATTTAAACTTATTCTCGGAAGTTGATCTTGTTGTCCTATCACTTTTTGAGCTTTTAGAAGTAGCTCCTTTACTATTGGATGAATTGTTTTCCGCAATAGATTTGAAATTAATCTTTGGTTCCTTGATCCTAAAACATTTTCCTTTAAATATTTTCTTTTCTACATTACTGGATCTGTGAATAGGTTGTGGATTTTTCTTAATTTCAATGAGTTTCTGTAGTACAATTGCATTTATTTCCCACTATTATTCTAGAGATTTTATACTGTCATCCTTGAAACTTTGTAATTTTTCCTTTAGGATTCTTACTATTTCCATTGAAACTTTGTAATTTTTCCTTTAGGCTTCTTACTATTTCCATAATTTCTAATAGGGTTATTTCTTTCCAATCACTTATCAATTCGAGCAACATATCATCTTCATGTAGAGGCCTATCTACCATCCCATGCTAAATTGGCACTTTCTCCATGGCTGAAAGTGTTTTTGTCCCACTAATGACTTTTTTCAATTTATGCTAAAGGTTCTATCATCTTCATACTGTCTATTAACATGATTATTTATTAGTTTTACATAAAAAAAATCATTAGCATAGTTGATTCCATAATGCCCAAGTGCTCCAACCTAGGCTTTGAAAACATTTTGTAATGTCCACAACAACTCATTTTTTTATTACTTATATTTATTATAATATCATTATGGTCTCCGAGTCCTTGTAAATGATCTCAAATGATCTCAATTGGTTTAATGGCTAAATGCAACATCACAAAACTCATTCTCTTTATTTCTTCATAACTATGGCATCTAATAATTTACGTCAATTGTTTTCTTTAAGGCCCCATCATTCTGAAGGGTACTTAATTGTTCATATTTATTTCAATAGCTGCCAGTGGTTCATAGAGATATCACACTCTATTTTATGGTTATGATATTTTTTTTATGGCACACCAGTTACTCCCATGTCATCGATGCACTACCTTACGATGCTGCTTGATGTGACGGTTGGGATCATGCTTGATTGCCAATCGAATGGCTGTGATCGATCCTCATAAAACAAGTCCGCTACTCCATTAGGTTCCCCTCTCATGATTAGTCGGCCATGCTTGCCTCCTATATATTAATGAATTGTGGATATTTCTTCTTCTCTACACTTATTTAGATGATGCCATGCACCCAACTATGTATATATATATTTTGATAACTAGACATTGAACATTGAATCAAGTGGTAGAAACAAAAGTCACTAATTACCTTTTTCATAAATTTTAAAGGAAAACAAGTGTTACACATTGAATGATGTTATTATTTTTTGAAACAAGTATCATTAAAAGTTCAATATAACTCTCTACAAATTCACAAGGCATATATAAATAAGATTTAAATAAGATTTAAGTACTTTAATTTAAAAAGGCATATATAAATAAGATTTAAATAAGATTTAAGTACTTTAATTTAAAAAGTATGTAAGATGTCAAATTTTTATGGTCATTCAATCTAAATAATTACCTATAATAAGTATACATATACATAATATTTAAATCCTTAAAAATACCTTGGATCATATTATGGGTTCACCCTTAGTTTCTTTTTCTTAGAATTTTTTTTTGCTTGATACAACATTACTCAAATATAAATAAACTTATATCTACCCATTTCAAACTTAAAAGTGTTGTGATTTCCCTAACATGGAACATTCATGTTATACTACAATAGACAACCTAAAGGACTTGATGAAAACCTACCAGACAATTTTTAGACATCATATTCTTGTTCAACGAAGATACTATATAGGCACACTCAAGTATCTTTTGTTACCACTTTGGTAAAAATTAAATTATCACTATTACCTTCCTAAATAATCAAAATACAACACCTACCTTCAATTTTTCACTCAATCTTGGCAATTCCATTCCTATTTTTGTTGTTTATTTTAATATTACTCCTTTGAGCATTATGTTTTCTCCATAATCTTATCAAACATTGTCAACACTTTCCTTAAGTATTATATTCACTTCTTAGAAACATATCCAAATTCTTCTCTCATTATTATGTTTTACCAAACATAAAAGTGACACAAACTATATAATAGGTACCATAAAATCTTACATATCTACATCTGAATTATCCTTGACAAGGTTTGGAATTATAATATTTAGAGTGATTATTCCTATTTAATTTCCCTCTTTTAGTATTTGTTCTTTGTCTTCCTCTGAAATCAACTTCTTTTCATTTTAAGAATGAAAATTCTAAGATGACTTAAAGAGTAATTTGTAGCCTCCAATGACAGGAGAGATGTTTAACTCATCTTGAATGGAAAATATGAAACCATTCACAAGTTTACAAATTGACTATTCAATTTTCACATTTCATCAAAATCTTCTAAACTCTTCAATTTTCACATTTCATCAAAATCTTATCAATAAGTGATAGAAATTCTGTTAAAAATATTAAACGAATAATTAGAAATTAGAAATTTTCATTTAACCATTTTGTCCCCAATCTTCATCTTATCTCCTTAAGATTCAAACTCCTTGTGATCTTCTCTTATGGTTCTTGTTCTTCTTTTTATCTCTTCACAAATAACCTAAAGTGTATCTTAATCATTACTTTGATTAATCAAATTATTTATCAAGTCCGATTTGCTAAGATGGGTTAATCGCATCTAATATTCTTAATATCTTCCTCAATAATTTTAGAATGTCATGACCTCCATCAACCATGAGTATCTATGGACTACCTTAACCTAGTCTTGTAAGAACTGATTTTCGTTCCATATTGCAATTTACATCGTAGTCTCTCATATGTGCAATCTTGTTAGAGAGCAGAGTCTCATACATTATCTCTATGCTAACCAATATCTCCTATCATTGGAGTTATCGTAAACATTAAGCTTTATGATACAGCCTAATGCAACCACAGGTGGCACGATCGAAATTTCATAACCTGTTCAAGGTAATAAAATACAGATTTCAAGCATGGCAGACCGTGAAGCTCTCTCAACAAATTCTCTTGTACATTACAACTATTGTACAGAATATCTCCTCCATTGGAGTTATCTTCTCATATATGTTAACCTTTTATAATCCAGCCTAATGCAACTATAGGTCGCAGGTTTGAAAGTTCATAATAATTCAAAATTTCAAAACAATAAGATACAAATTTGAGACACAGCATATCACAAAAACATTGATCCGTAGAAAATTGAATTTCACGTCATTCACTCAATCAAAACCCTTATTCAATCTTGTTTTCATTTTTTTAAAATTATTTTAAGAAAAAAAAATTAATAATAATAAGTTATTTTTAAATTTACAATTTTATAAAAAAAAATTATTTTTAAATCCCTATTTTAAATTTACAATTTTATAACAAATCTATTTGATGTATGAAACCTATTTTTTATGAGACAAGGAATCCAACCATTTAACTACTAAAATAAACACACTTAACACTCTATCAAATTTAAACCAAAATCAGGAAAATCTTTCATTTTCCATACAATAATAAATAGACCAACCAACCACAAGTCGAGGTAGTATTCGAGTCATGTGGACACGTGGCCTAGTGTCTACCAACCAATTGATCCACACGTTGAGGTGGTATTTGAGTAATGTGGACTCGTGGGATAGTGTCTATGCACCTTCGTGACATTTTGCTAGCGTGGTTGAAGGCGAATTATCGCTTCATGGTTCGAATCTTCTCGTGCAGTCGACTTGCATCGCAGTCTGCCGACCTCCGAACCTTGCCAATAGATGACCGTCTAGAATTTCTTTCAGAATCTCACAACGTTCTAAATATAATCAATCCCGATATGCATTGAGTGCCATAGATATTCTTTTGAATAAATGGTTCTCAAGGTTTCGAATAGGCCATCGTCCAAGTCGGTCAGAGTTGTTTAATAAAAGAATTTGGGCTGTTGATTTATGACTTAATCAATGGTTGCACTAGGCAGGTGCTCTATAAGACGACATGTTTTTGTTACGTAGGTATATACTAATTTTTATCTATTAGATGTGGTGTAAACATTCTAATTTTTTATTTATTTTTTAAATATTTAACAAATCGCAGTGGTACGAGTGTGGCTTATTGGCGGTTCACTTGAAATGAAGTCACTTGTTGTAAATTGGAGGTCACGAGTTCAAATCACATCCAGATTTACCTGTGTCCCATGCTTGCGGGGTGTGTGGGGCACCTAGGGGTATAGTGGTTGAGGGATTGGATCCGTGGACCTTGTGTTACGCGAGTACCAGCCCAGTCTCTAGGTGCTGATTCCCCTACTACAAAAACAAAAACAAATCATAATGAATTTTTGCATAATTATGAGGATATTTGAGAGTGCTGATTTATTTTTTATTCTTAAACAAAAAATGATTAGCCTAATTCTAGTAAAAAACAACAAGATAGGTGAAATTGTCTAAGTTTTAACCTCCTTATAAAATTATAAGTAATAAATTTGATGTCTCTTGAATCTGGATAAACGTTTAAAATAAATTTATACTGATTTGGATAAATTGTAACTACAAATATAAAGAGGCCATCAAATGGTTACACTAGGCACAACCGCTATTAACGGATCCATATGGAACTGACCTTGCACGAACTTGAGATTACCTGTAATAACATCATGGAGACATTGCATCATCTTATGATCTTCCCCGGCATAAAACAAATAATAAATTCAATTAAAGGAAACCAGAGTTGAAATGAAAATGTTTTCATTGTATAGAGTTATAGTTTAAACTAATTTATTGTATAGAATTGTTGGTATGCGAGGGATACTCTACATCATTAATGAAGAAACTTATTTGACGATGTGGTTTTGAGGTTGATCAAATTATTCAAGAACTATGACGCAAGGTGTCTTAGACAAGTAAGGTTCTTGGTTAACAATACACACCACACACACGTTCCCATAGACAAGATGCAAACAACATGGCAGAAGCTGGCTTATATTACTTCCCCGAATCGGTTACAATGCAAACTACAAAGAAATGAAATAACTACCTAACCGTCGGCCTTAGCCGTTACAAACATAAGAAACTATGTACTATATCAGTGTGTCGAACTCACCCTCTTCTGGTTCACTGTGGAACTCTGAGCTCTGGCTGGATATTCTCAGCTCTGTAGATGTGTGACTCTTCTCTCCAATCTAGCAGACTTCTCTATCGTTCTACTCTGCCAAGATTGTCCAACTGATCCAATCTTCCTGGCCTTCTACTCTACTACTACTGTTGTTCCCGAGACCACTCCAATCCTCGAGACACACATCCTCTGCCTGACAATCTCCTCAGATCCTACAGACCTGCAGCTGTCAATGACCCAAACATGATGTACAGCCTCTACCTATGAAGACATCTGTCATGTCTTCACCCACCTATAATAATTGTCATTAACTTCCTTAGCAACCCCGAATTGTTGCTAGGTACTCTTCTTTACTTCCATGCATCCTTCTGATAGGATATAGTAAACCATCACATCGGTCATACGTTCTGTCAGCTTTGACTTATCTGTCAGCTTCCTTCATACTCTTCATGCTTATGCCCAAACCTATCGGAGTCGTGGTTCGACACATGTCGACCATCGACGCTCCGCTTCTCCCTTCATCTATCGACCCCATCATGTCGACTCTCGACTTTCGCCAAACTTGTCGGTTGCATACCCGACTGCTCCTGCTCGACTTATTGACTTAGACAAGTCAATCTACTCTCCTGCACCAGTGTTCATCAGCAGTCCCCCTGGTTGTCTTTCCTCATGTCGACTAACTTCGATTGATCTTCCTAGGCCTTGATGCTCTTGCATCGGAGTCCCCAAGTGAAAAAGAACTTGACTGCTCCATTAGTCTCATGAACTCTTCTTTCGAAAATCCACATCACCTCCTGCAACTCATCATTCTACCATCGCACTAAGTATTCCTTCCTTCGCGAACTGCACGTACGCTTGACTTCGCGTTCCTCTATTACTTCTGCGATTTCTTCTTTCTATCGATCTGGAATTTGCTCATTCTAGTCAATATTCGACACTTCAACACTTCCACTGTTATCTGAACCTTCTTCAAACTTGTACAAATTTGAGACATTGAATGTTGTTGAAATGTTCAATTCATTCGACAGCTCCAACACATAAGCAATGTCTGAAATCTTCTTTAGAATCTTACGTGGTCCAATCTTCTTCAACTTCAGCGTGTTATATGTCCCCTCCAGAAATCTCTCCTTCCGCAAATGTACATAGACCAAGTCTCCTTCTCTAAACGACTGTAGTCTCTTTTTCCTGTCAGCTCTTAACTTGTATGTCGCATTACTCTTTTCTATGCGCCTTCGTACATCTTCATGCACTTCTTTCATATGCTCTACAAATGATTTTGCATCTACACTTTTCCGGGTTTCTGTTGGTAACTCGACCAAATCCACCACTCCATGCGGGCTTCTTCCCTGAACAATCTGGAATGGGCTCAAACTTGTCGACCGATTCACAGAATTGTTATATGCAAACTCTGGTTGAGCCAACACATTCTCCCTCTGCTTGGGTCTGTCGGCCATCAAACATCTCAGAAGGTTTCCCAAACTTCTATTCACTGTGTCGGTCTATCTGTTTGTCTACAGATGATATGCCGAGCTAAACTACAACTTTGTGTCCAATTTATTCCATAGGGTTCTCCAGAAATGTCCCATAAACTTTGTATCTCTGTCTGATGTAATACTCTTCGGTAACCCATGAAATCTGACTACTTCTTTGAACAATAATACAACAATTCCCATGGCGTCACGTGTCTTTCGACACAAAATAAAGTGTACCATTTTCGAAAATATGTCAACTACAACAAAAATTGAGTCGCTCCCTTGCTGCGTCTTTGGCAATCCTAGCACAAAATCCATGCTCAGGTGCTCCCATGGGGTATCTGGTATAGGTAATGGTGTATACAACCCTATGTTCTGACTTCTCCCTTTTTCCAACTAGCAAACTCTACATTGTCAAACCCACTTTCTGACATCTCCTGTCATTCTTGGCCAATAATACTTCTCTTCGGCCAATGCCCTGGTCTTGTTGATGCCAAAATGACCTGCTAATCCGTCGGTATGCAATTCTCAGATTTGGTTCTCCCTTACTAATCCTTTGGGAATACACAACTTCTGTCCCTTGAATAGGTATCCCTCTTGGATAAAATAATCCAAGTATGGAGTTCTGTCAACACTCCTGTCAACACTCCAAGGTTCATGACAAGCTCCCCATGCTTTCACAAAATCCTCTTCGGTATCATACTATATCTTCAGTGAACCTATTCTTGTTACCTGAACTGTCGTCGTCTTCAACAATGCAACTCTTCAACTCGGTGCATCGGCAACCTTGTTCGACTTGCTCAACTTATGTCGCAATAAGAAGGTATATCCCTGTAGGAATTCGACCCATTTCATGTGACGCTGATTTAACTTCAATTGCGTATTCATATACCTCAGTGCTTGGTGATCTGTGTACAACACAAATTCCTTGGAAAAAAAATAATGCCTCCACTTCTTCAATGCTTGGACAATAGCATAGAATTCCTAGTCATAAACTAAATATTTTCGCTTTGCGTCATCCAATTTCTCACTAAAGAATGCAATTGGTCGGCCCTCCTGGCCCAACACTACTCCAATTGTTGTCCCACTCGCATTGTAATTGACCTGGAAAACTTTATCAAAATTTGTAAATCGCTCTCAGTGACCTTTTCCTTCAACTTTTCGAAAGCTCGTTGGGCTGCTTCTATCCACTTGAACTTTCCCTTTTTCATGCACTCTGTCAAAGGTGCACAAATCCGACTGAATCCCCTAGTGAAATTCTTGTAGAAACTAGCAATTCCATGGAAACTCCTTACTCCAGTCATACTTGTCGGTTTGGGACAATCCAATATTTCCTTCACCTTCTCTGGGTCCATCACCAACCCTTTACCCGAGATTACAAATCCCAAGTACCCCACTTCTTCCTTCATGAAGAATCATTTCTACAGGTTCACCATCAGCTTCTCTTCCTACAACTTCTGCAATACCTATTGAATGTGCCCCAAGTGTTCTGTCTTGGTTGGACTTAAAATCAGAATGTCATCTAGGTATGCTACGACAAAATTTGCCAAGAATGGATTCACTACCTCATTCATCAATCTCATGAATGTACTGGGTGCATTAGTCAATCAGAATGGCATGACTAACCACTCATACAACCCTTCTTTTGTCTTGAATTTTGTCTTCGATTCATCTCCTTCTCTAACCCGAATCTGGTGATAACCACTCTTTAGGTCTATCTTCGTGAAGTACTTCGCTCCACTCAAATAATCCATCAAGTCGTCCATTATCGAAAATGGAAACCGGTACTTGATCGTGATCTTGTTGATGGCTCTAGAGTCTATACACATTCTCCATTCTCCACCTTTCTTTGGAGCTAACACTACTAGTACCATGCACTGACTCAGACTTTCTTTGATCAACCCTCTATCCAACAACTCCTGGACCTGTCGGTTGATTTCCTGTCCCTCTGTCGGACTCATCCTATGTGGTGATTTGTTTGGCAGATTCGACCCTGGAATCAAGTCGATCTCATGGGATATGCTCCTTGTTAGCAGAAATCCTGTCGGTGTCTCATCAACTACTATGCTTCGAAACTCTTCAAGCATCTTTCCGACTTCGACCAGAATTGTCTCCTCCATTGTCGCCTTTTCGACACATGGCCCCTTCGGAATGATAGCATAACACCCCAACTATTTTTCCTCCTCCGCAAGGAATTCTTTTGCTGAGAACATCAGCACTCACTTCTCCCAAAAGTTGCTCTCATCATGTCCACCATCGTCTCGCTCCTCCGACCTCGGCTTAAGAGTCCTCTTCATGCCATTTTTTCACACTATGATTGTGTTGGATTGACCATCATAGATCATTTTCCGATCATACTACCATGGTCTCCCTAACAACATATGGTATGCGTCCATTGGGTTTACGTCGCATAATACACTGTCATGAAATCCTTTGACTATGAAGTTGATCAGGAACTGTTTGGTCACCTTCACATGATGTCCTTTTTGCAACCATGAGATCTTGTAAGGGTGTGGATGTTCCCGACATTGCAACTTTTCCTTATCAATCACCTCTGTCGACACAAGATTCTCAATGCTCCCACCATCAACTATGGTCTTGCAATGCCATTCGCCGATTCACACCTTGGTTCGAAAGATTGTCTTCCGCTGTGCTGGCTTTTGCTCATTCTGTCCATCATAAAAAATGAGTGTCTTCTTGGCTTTCATGGCCTGATTTTTCTTCTTACCATCTTCACTGTTGTCGGATGTCGATTCTTCCCTCTCGACTTGCTCATCCCTTCGACATCTGGGTTTCGATTCCTCTGTAGCTTGTAGGTTCTCTGGGCATTCATATGCCTTATGTCCTGCTCCATGACACTTGTAATAGATTATGGTTGTTCTGTTAGCTCCTTTTTTGTGGGATGGACCACTTCGACCATATGCACCTCGACCATGGTTCTCATGACCATCACGTCTGTTCTCGTAGGATTTCTCACTTGTCGATGTCCCTTCCATCCTTTGACTTTCTTCGATAGATTTATTCCTGTAACTGCTACTTTGGCCTTTCATGGAAACAATCTTTTCACCCCGACTAGTTATCCTACCTCTGGTTGCTATGGATTTCCTCGATAGTTTCTCTTCTGCCTTTAGAGCTAACTGGTAGGCTTTACACACTGCTTTGAATCTTGACATACTCAATTCATCTTGAATGGCATATTTCAATCCGTTCACGTACCTAGCGACAACTTCTTCTCCTTCGTCAGTCTGACCCTACCTTATCGACAGTCTGCGGAACTCTTCTGTGTACTCCTTCACGGTCATCTCTTTTTATCGAAAGTTTTGCAACTTCTGGAACAAGGAAATCACATAGCCGTTTGGCAAGAACTTCCCTTTCAGCTTGGTGACCATCCTATCCCAATATTTGATTTTCTCCTTGCCCTTCTTGACTTTGTCATCCTGCACATTGTCCCACCATAATGAGGCATGACCCTTCAACCTCAGACATGCAGTCTTAGCCCGTTTAGGATCCTCGATTTGCTCTGTGTCGAAGTATTTCTCCATCTCTCTGAACCAGTGGATCAAGTCTTTTGGATCTAGGCTTCCTGAGTAGGTACGTACATCTATCTTTGTTCGACATCTCATATCCATCAGAAGTTTGATCGGTTTATCTTCTGGTTCTTCTCCTGCTGCTTCCTGAGGTTCCACTTCTTCAACCTCCTTGTCGCTGTCATTAAATGCATCAAGAATATGACTATGCCTTTGGCTCTCTTTGATTGGTGCAACTTCATTTCTCAAAGTCTGCATTGTTCGAATCCACTCGTCGAACATTTCACAATCAACTGTGACTGCTGCGCCACGCGCTCTTCATCCTCAAACATTAACACCTCTGTGAGCCATTTTCAACCTCAGCTGAAACTCCCACTTCGTCTAACCACAACCAAAATTTAATGAGTTGTACATGTCTCTAACCAACCTCAGTTGGAGCTGTAAACAAACTTGTAGGCTCAATATCACACGACGTTCTTCTGTGCATAGGGGTTCACTTCCCGCTCTGATACCAACTGACGCAAGGCAAGTTGGTATGACTTCCTTTCTCCTCGACAGGATTCTCTTCTTGATCTGACACCAACTAACGCAAGGCGCCTTAGACAAGTAAGGTTCTTGCTTAACATTACAAACTGCACACACGTTCACATAGACAAGATGCAAAGAAAATGCCAGAAGTTGGCTTATATTACTTCTCTGAATCAGTTACAATGCAAACTACAAAGAAATGAAATAACTAACTAACTGTCGGCCTTAGCCATTACAAATAGAAGTAACTATGTGCTATCTCAGTGTGTCGATCGCACCCTCTCCTGGTTCGCTGCTGTACTCTGAGCTATGGCTCGATCTTCTCAGCTTTGTAGATGTGTGACTCTTCTCTCTAATCTACCAGACTTCTCTCTTGTTCTGCTCTGCCAAGATTGTCCAACTGATCCAATCTTCCTGGCTGTTGATGTATATGTAACTTCAAAATGTATTTCATATATATTTATTGTACCCTTATAAGAGATGTGTTATTCCTCTATAAGGAAGTGTCGTCATGTGTATTGACAAGTGTCGCAAGTGTGTGTACTTGGCGATGAGTTATTAGACCACCATGTGTGGGGTCGGCCCTGAAATATATACTATATTGTGGATGTACCTAGCTAGACAAGTCGGCCCCATAAGGTCACTAGGAAAATAGGTTAGTATAAATAGAGATCGGGAGATCTCTATTTTGATCATTAAGAAAGTCACACTTCTCTCACTCAGAAAGTGGCGCACTAGTGAGGAGGAGGATCATTTGCTACTAGGAGGCTATCTCAAGTGTATTTTGATTGTACTTTGGTTGAGCCATTGCTCTCTCTATCTTTGAGGAAGTTGTGGGGTTTTTCACCTTAGGGTTTTCCCCACGGAAACTCTATGTCTCTTGTCTCTCATGCTTTTGATTCTTGTGATGCTTGTCATGCTTATTGTGATTGTTATGCATTGATATACTGTATATGTTATTCTCTCAGTGAAGATCCTAGAGTATTGTTAATTAATGCTCAAAATTTAACACTGGCCTTCTACTCTACTGTTGATACTGTTCCCGATATCACTCCAATATCTGAGACATGCATCATCTTCCTAACGATCTCCTCAGATCCTATAGACCTGCAACTGTCAGCGCCCCAACCATGCTTCACAGCCTCTTCCTGTGATGACAGCTGTCATGTCTTCACCCACATGATATAAATATCATTAACTTCCTTATCAACCCCGAACTATTTCCAAGTACTCTTCTTGACTTCCATGCATCCTTTTGATAGGCTACAGTAAACCATCACGTCGACCATATTATCTGTCAGCTTCGACTTATCTGTCAGCTTCCTTCATACTCTTCAGGCTAATGCCCAAACCTGTCAGAGTCATGGTTCGACACATGTCGACCATCGACGCTCCACTCCTCCCTTCATCTTTCGAACCCAACATGTCGACTCTTGACTTTCGCCAAACCTGTCGGTCGCATACCCGACTGCTCCTGCTCGACTTATTGACTTAGACAAGTCAATCTGCTCTCCCACACCAGCTGTCATCGACACTTCCCCCTGGTCAGCTTTCCTCATGTCGACTAACTTCGACTGATCTACCTAGGCCACGATGCTCCTGCATCAAACTATCACTCCTTTTATTTATGTAATGCTCAATGTTTATAGATCATCCTTCCCTGTACATGCTTAGAATACAAGTCTATGATCTCTCACTGTTTAACCCCGTACATGCTTACAATACAAGTCTATTCAATCTCTCACTGCTTAACCTTTTGTTGTGTGATAGGAACATTAGAAGATAATGATAACCTATTTTTGTATGGTGTCAACTCAACTAGTCGTGTATTCAAGACACACAACAAATACCAACAAACTCAATAAAGCTTCAAGCACAGAATCTGAAACATAAACAAAGGCTCGACTAGCATTTTCTATTATACAAGAATTTACAATCACATAAATGCCTCTTTGGGGTTTTCATGTCAACAATATTTACAAGGGGGTCAAGACCCTTCAATCTCTTACTTTAGTCAACCTCTCAACATGCTTGTCCAAGTCTCAGCTAAGCGTTATAATCTATGAAGAGTTTGCGGCTCTTTTTACTCTCATCTAACACTTGGCTTTTGTGCACCTCTGCTTGGTGTCTTCTCTTTCTCTGTCGCTTCTCTGTCTCTCTCGAGTCTTCCTTCCTTTTCCCTCTTCCATTGCTCACTTCTCTTCTTCTCCTTTCTTCTTTGAGTCACTTGTCTCCCTATATGCAAAGACTTCTTCTTCTTCCCTTTATGTCTCTCTCCTATGGAGACTTCTCCTTCCTTATGGAGGCTTATTCCTCTTTCTCTGGTTGCCTCTAGAATATTCTCATATTTTGCTTTCTCTCAAAGCTTCATTGTGTACCATCCCCTTGGTTCATTCATTCCTATCCTCTTGCATTAACTAAGCATTCCTAGTGAAGTCCCTCATATTCACCTAGACTCAATCACTAACATATATGTTGCATCCTCCCTAGATTCTCATTAAACTCTTGTACTAGAAGCACTAAATAATTCAACAGCTAGGTCCTTCTATGCAATCAAACCACCATTCTTCTTCCTCCTAGACTTATTGGGAACCTTTATTCTTATGTGAGATGCTACATTGGCTCTGATACATTGCCTCCTCATCCATCAACATCTTTTTCTCTATCAACAAATTTACCTCACGCTTTCTTCTATTCTTATTGAATCCTCTCCATTGGGGATTCATCCATATCCTTCCATGGATACTATCCGATACTCAAAATCCGATGAGGTCCTTCTGAAACCATTAGTCTGATATGATGACAGAAATCACCCATCGATATTATTCACATTCCCCTTCACAATAGTTCTCTGATATCCACCTATGATGAGGCGTGTCCAATACCATCAAGTATTATATGCTTGTCAAACTTCTCCCTATCGAAACTCCTATCAACTCCTTCCATGATAATTCCTCGATGAGGCACTCTTGATGTTCTCAATCAGATACTCCATCAGACTTTTCCTATCAACCTTCTCTTCATGCCTATTCCCTATCAACTCTTGATATCACACTCTCGATGCCAACTTTACAATAGAGTGTGCCTCATACAATATCATATTTCGGCCCATCGACCCTTTAGCATGTGCCACTCATTACATACCTCTGATTCCATGCTTCCAATAACCATTAACCTAATATTCCATCAAGTTTTCCAACCCGTTTCTTCATCATTTTCCCCCAATTCCTCACCTCTTATGATGCATTGCTAATCTGATGACTTTAATATTGTCCAATAACCAATTGAACGATTGGGATTTCTCTCGATAGATATTCCCCTGATACGCTGCTGAGTATCAACCTGTTGGCATTTCGTACACTTGGTTGCAAATCCTAATGCCCGACCTATGATATGTTGGATCTTGATATGTTAGTACATCTCAATGAAAATTTCCGCTTATTTCTTCCCAACATTTTTTTTCATATTGAGTCCTTGGCCAAATCCTCCACCAAACCCCTTCCAATGTTGTTGTCTTGATCAACTCATTATATGGGTGACACTACATATGATACCCAGTGGCTGGCTGAGATTTATTCTCTCAAAACTCTATGGATTATTGCACTATGCTAAAAATATCTATGTCAACCATGTAAATGATTGTGATGGTTCCCAACACTCATGTGAGTGGTTGTGACTACACCCAAAAATTCCTAGTCCATGACCATGCCTAGATTCCCTTGCATCACCGAGGAAAAGTAGAGGAGAGAAGAAGAAGGAGAGAGAGAGAGAATACAATTATGGAAGAAGGAAGCTACATTGTAATGCAACACTCTTGATCAAATCATCGCAAAACTGACATTGTGTATGATATCTCAATGCAGGTATGAGATTTATTCTCTTGAAACTCTGTGGACGACTACACTACAACAAGAACCCTTGTTTTGGGCCTATAAATTCATGTGAGGGTGCCCAACATTCCTACGGGTGGCTATAACAGCATATAAAACCTCCTAGTCCATGGAAATGCCTAGATGCACTTGCATCAGTTTAGTGTTAGAGCTACATACTTTGACCCATACGACAGTGGGTTGTCTATGTTAGGTTGGTATCATAGTTGTGTAGTTAGATCTCATATGATCTTCCTTAGGCGCACATATGATCTTCCTATCAATCAAATTAATACAAAAATACATTCCATAAATGAGTATAAGCAACCATATTATAACAATGGAACATCATAATTCATCATAAGAAGGAAGTACTTATCTTTTAATTTTCTGAAGCTACCAAGCAACTGGCTAAGTGAGAGAAACATTCCACCCAACCTTAGATCTTTGTCTAGCTTGTACTCTTTCAGCTGAGAGATCACCCCCAAGCTAGGCTGTGTATCCACTAAAAAGGGCTATCAGTTTCTCTCACAGTTAGGGTTCCATCCCAATGCTAAGCCAATACATAGTTGGGTTTATCATGTTGATGTATATGTAACTTCGGAATGTATTTCACACATATGTATATTGTATTCCTATAGAGATGTTATCATTCCTCTATACGGAAGTGTCATCATTTATATTGTAAGTGTCGTAACTTATACTTGATGGGTTATTAGACCACCTTGTTGGGGTCGACCCTGTATAAGTCATGTGGGTCAAAGGGTTATTAGACCACCCTATTGGGGGTCGGCCATGTGGGTCAAAGGTTTATTAGACCACCCTAGTGGGGGTCAGCCGAGTCAGCATTATGTTAAGTGGTTAAGTTGAGGCCGACCTAGTTGAGTAAAAGTCAAGTCAAGTTAGTGTATAAATAGAGAGTGTGTCTCTCATTTTACACATTCTATTCTCACTCACACTTGGGAGAGTGGCGCACTTGTGGAGGAGGAGGCTTTGCTGCTAGGAGAAGACTATCTCTTGTATTCTGGTTGTATCATTGCTCTATCTATCTCTGAGGAAGTTATTGGGGTTTTCACCTTTATGGTTTTCCCCAAGTAAACTCTGTGTCTCTTGTGTGCTTCCATTATTGTTTCCATGATTGATATGTTGTAGATTTGTTGTACATGTTGTTCTCTCAGTTAAGATACTATATCAGATTGAAGTAAATTCTGAAAATTTAACATATTAAGCATTCGAGGGCACCTACCCATGCTAAGCCAACCTAGAGTGGGTTTATCAAGCATATAGGGATATGCTGGTCATGCTAATCCAACTTCCAATTGGGTTTATGAAGCATACCAACAACACAGTCATGCCAAGCCAACCTGCAGTTGGGTTTATCAAGCATACGAGACCAGTTGATCATGCTAAGCCAACCTATAGTTGGGTTTATCAGGAATACCAACAACACAATCATGCCAAGCAAGCATACACTTGGTTTTATCAACCATATCAAGAAAGTTGATCATGCTTAGCAAACCTGCAGTGGGTTTATCAGGCATACATGGATACTAAGGAAGGCATTGCTAAGCCAATGAGCTCAACAATACTGTTGCATGCATCTCAACACTCAGGAAAAATGGCACCCACATTACCTACTGCACCCAACAAAAGGAAGACCCTCTTCTCTGCTACACAGTCCCTCAAGGCCTCTTCCCTTCCAGTGCTATTCAGGATGAGCAAAGAAAGGTCTAGTCGTCAGTTCTATGAGATTACAGCCTTCACTGGGTTTATCAAGATACCCAACCTTCTCCCACAGTTCAACAAGTTGATTCCTTCCAGACTTGCGGACAGGGCTTTGTTCCGCAATCTACCCTCTGCGAATCAATCCCTAGTTCTCACGGTTTCTCTACATTGTTTGATATTTGTAATTCCTCCCAGGTTCTTACAACTCTATAACGAGTAGACTAGTTTCGCACACACCGTTTTCATGGCCATGGAATATATGGTATTTTCCTATTACACACGAAATGTGATTATCTTCATGCTTCCTGATGGTTGGCTCTGTGGGTCTACGTATGCAGGATGTCTGAACGGGTTCTCTCTTGATGAATGGATAGATTGTCAATGGAGAGTGCGTGAATCCCCCCCCAAAAAATGAATGTTTCCTTCCACAATGGGTAGTCCAAAATAGGTTCCTGAGTTTCCAGGTGATTGAGTGTTTTCTAGGACAAGCAATCAAAGCCATACCCTACCATACGAAATCGTAGGCATGCTCCATACTCCATCGGCTTCAACAACAGGGTTCTCAACAACCCTCTGCAATTGAATTAATGTCAGCAGGGAGGTCAAAAGGGTTCACAATCGAACATGTGGCAACATGGGCACCAATCCTGTAACCCCCTCACCTCTCTCCCTAGTAGATACACGTGGCCCCTTCTCATTAGTTGCTTCCTTAGCCAACTTCTTGCTTATTTTATTCATTAATAAATAGTTACATCATTTACATTTCTTCATGGATTAACAACGCATGAATAATCAAACTGTCCAAATACTTTCCTAAGCAATAACTTTAAACATCCACTAGTAGGGCCTTGGCCTTGAGCTCCACACTAGGGAGAATACACACATTGCATATACAAAGTATTTACATTGAAGCCAATAAACATCAAGGGAAAAATGGAGTATTACAAAACCGAAGCCTGCTTCTTTTTTAATCACGTCATCACTCGGTTCAGGGACCCCAAACACCTTGTCTCCGACCATGGCGAACACTTTGAAGACACCGTTTCGAAAGCATTTTCCACCTTTCTAAAATTCGACCACCAACACGCCTCATCCTACTACCCCCATGGGATTGGCCATGTTGAGGCTATCAACAAAATCTTGAATACCATCCTTCAACGAACAGTAAACCAACACAAGTCCAATTGGCACAATATGCTCTTTCCTACACTGTGGTCCTACCGCACTTCCACCAAGACTACCATGGGTTTTACCCCTTTCCATTTGGTTCATGGTGTAGAGTTTGTTCTTCCCATCAAGTGTCAAATTCCCACTTTACACATTTCCATTGAACTTCTTTCAAACACCTCACCACTTGAGCAATACTTAATCCTTTTGAAGCAGGCCAACAAAGATCATCAAACAACCTTACAAATTACCGAGGATGCTAAAATTTGTTCCAAAGCCAGTTATGATAAGCATGTCCAGCCTCGCACCTTCCAAGAGGGAGATCTCATACTTGTTTATGACCAATCCCATCACAAGACTGGTAAAGGAAAGTCTGAATCCATGTGGCAAGGCCCTTACATTGTCCACACCTGTCTCGACAAAGGGGCATACATCCTTACCAATTTAGAAGGCCATCCCTTATCCAACCCCCGTAATGGGTTGTATCTCAAACGGTTTTACCCATAACACTTTTTATGGACCCAATAGTCCATGTTGTACAATTTTACTACCCTTTTTGTTTGACACTTTTTTACATCCACAGCCTTACAATTTTCTTACCTGCATGACCACAGATGGATCCTCTTCCAGTATTTCATGTCGATTTTGTTGATGGTGCAAGTAGATGGTCTCCAAACCTCACCTCTACAGCTTGGGTACTCTATTCCCCCTCACATGAGTTGATCCACCTCAACGAAGTGTGTATTGGTGTTGCTACTATTAATCAAACTGAGTACGATGAGGTGACCGGTCTCCTGGCCGCTGCTCTTCATTTAAGTATAAGTCACCTTCGTGTGTTTCTCAAGTCCCATCTCCTTGTGTCTCAACTTAAAAACTTCTAGCAGGTACAAGATCCTTGCTTGTTTAGAAATTTCCTGCACACTAAAAAATTGATTAGATAGTTTGAATCCATTACATTCACTCATGTCCCACAAAGTTAAAACAATGTTGCATATCAAATGGCGAACAATATTCTATATTGTCACACAAATCACATTATGTGGGAAGTAAAGCATAAAATTGCATCATCATACAATCCACATGCATATATACATCATATAGGCATATCAACATCATAAAAGACAAAAAGAAAACCATCATCATCATACATTGCATCCACATGCATATATATATCATCATAGAAATGTCATCGCTCCCATAGCACAACATACACATAAATACACCGAGGAACCCCAACAACATCCTCATCATAAAAGAACATCTGCATACAACAATTTCCCATGCTCATTGCAGTGAGGGTAGTTCCATCAACTACCTGGTCAATCAGAGTCATCTCCATCATCATTATCATCATCGTTGTCATCGTCGTCATCGTCCTCATCCTCTTCCTCCTCCTCCTTTTCCTCTTCCTCCTCTTCCTCATCAAACTCTTTCTCAGCATCCTCATCATAGTAGGGGGCATCCCCCCACGTCATGGCCCTCACCGCCTTTGCCACCATTGCAATCCGCCTCATCACAGGCCTCCACTCCCATAGAGAATCATAGCAGATATCGATCAACTCCTTATCTAACTGTTGTCATCTATCCTCTAGCACCCCATCCAGAAGGTGGTTGATCCCAACCCGCAACATTTCCAATGTCCTCGAAGAGCTCCGCCATTGACCCTGCCAATAGGCAAGGGAGTACACTCCCTCCACTTAGCCCTCCTATGCTCGGTATCCCATCAAAGGCTACGGTCCCATATCTACAAGGAAAAAATATATCATCAATGTCATAAACATTGTTTAGATACCATATATGCTATGAAATGATACCAAAACATGATATTGTCAACCAAATAGATACATATCATCTGGTTTGCATGTTTGACCAAGAGGCCATGGTAGCTTCGGATCCCCTCTGTAGTCCATCCTATAGTAAGGGTAGTCCTCTATCACCACTGGGAGTTGTATCCACTGAGTGAAAAAATCCTTGATAAAGAAACGGCCCACTAGTCATCCACCCCCACGAGTCATCATCTCATTCCATCTCCACATTTGTGGCTCGGTGGGCCCTCCATCGCGCATTGCTCTTTGCGGTCATGGTGTCGGAACACACTCAAAGAAAAAGGAACAAAGGAATGAGGGATAACATAAATCCCCTCCTATCTGACTCACCTTGTTCAGCTCATGCTGAACCACCGTCAAGCACATCTTGCCCCAACCAAAGTAAGTACCTTCCAAGACCTACTCCACCAATACCATATGTCCCCCTAAGACCCTACAGGGTGACATTGACCCCATTATGTGGACCACTAGTGTTGTTATAGCTCACATCTCCAGGATCTCTATGTCATAGATCAGAATAGCATTGTCATGCACATATGCTGTGGCATAACAATGATGCTCAAGCAAATGCTCCATGGAAACATCACTTGGCCTCGTTGAGAGGGTATTTGAAATCATGCCCAATCGTGGAAGCCCCGTGAGTGAGATCTCTAATCGCTCTCCCTATATCATGAACGCTTGCACATCGACATTCCAAAACCCTACCAACTTGTTCAACAACAACTTTTCTGTGTGCATCAGGGGAACATTTACAAAATTTAGCAGTCCACAATGGGCCAAAGTATCCTGCACATCCTTATCATCCTAGATAGTCTCCAATAATTTCCCGAGCTCATGCTCTCTCCAAGCCACTCTCGGCATCCTCTCAACAAAACAACAAAAACACCATCAAGTCCATATCAACAATACCTCGATCCCCTCCAAATCGATGCACCCAAACTTAGGCAAAAAGGCACATTCCAAAGCGTGCATTTTTTCCTCATCGGTGCACTCTAGAGTGCGTTTTTCTCCCCGAAAAGCATGTGCCTCGAGTGCACTTGGGGGCCTATAGCTGTGCCCTATAGCGTACATTTCCCAAGAAATGCCGTGCTCTAGAGCACGGCTGTACGGACCATAGCCATGCTAAAAAAATGTAGTTGTACGACCCAGATCCATGCCCTAGAGTGCGCTTTCCCCTTCGACATCCGTGCTCAAGCACAGTGGTGCCCAAGCCTAGCTTGGCACCCCTCTCCAGAGGCCTAAATCCCCCCCAAAATGCATAAAAAATGTCACAAAACATTGTAAGACTTACCTGCAAGTCGCAGAACTGGATTCCACTAGTCATATTGAGAGAAATTTAAATTTCCTTCTGTAGGGCCCTCCAAACTTCTCCCAATTTGCACAGTGAAAATGGCATGTCGTGAGAGGGTCCCTTTGTTATTTATAGCCATTTTATCCCTATTGATATTTTGACCATTCCAGAGTCATCTGACCTTCGTTTTTCGCACCATTTCAATCACCGGATTTAGATTTCTGATCCCGTGATGATGCTTGAGATCATTTCTCACTCTCACTGCAAAAGTTTTCAGGAATTTTTTCCATCCCCCTCTATACCTTGATTTGCATGCCACACAGGATGCAATCATCCTTTTCCATTTTTTTCATCGTGGCCTATCCATGAGCCCTTCGCTCCATCAATACTGCAGTCATTTCGTTATTTTTCCATGATGCATCAACCCACAAGGAGGACCCTTACGTGTTCGCCCCTCACCTTTGTTCTTGGTTCTCATAATTGTCCCTTGATTGAACACTTTCTCCTTGCTTGGCCATTATATTTTTGCAGTATAATTTTATCCCTTTTTCGGGTCGAGAAATTCCTTTACGAAAAAGGAACTTAGATATTTTTTGTTAAGCTCTTTTTTGACTCCTAAAACAATGAAAAGATCGTTGAGCAATCTTGTTTCCTTTCGTGCACGTTAAAGTACCTCAAAGGGTGTCTATCTGGTATAAGTCTAATCCTTTTCTGCACCTAGTAGACTAATTACAAAAAAAGAATACTCTAGTCACACGGGCTAGAAGAGTTCTTCATTGCATACTTTTATGTTTTTTTGGGCCTTGTATACTAACACACGAGAAAGAAACCCCCTTGGAGTCTTCTTATTGCTTCCAGACTCTCTAAAATTGAAAGAAACCTCGAGCATTCACCATCTTGGGCTCATATAAATAAACACGATGGTACCTTTCCACCATTTTAGAGTCTTCTTATCACTTTCAGACTCCTTAAAATCGAAAGCAAGCATGAGCATGAACTGTTTTGGGCTCGTACAAATCTACACGACAATTTGAGCACACTTCTATCTCTTCTTCAAGCTCCTTAAACCATGAAGAAGGCCAAAATGATGCCTCTTGGTGCCATGACAAATCAAATCTATTCCCCACATTATGGAAACACCCCTAGTATTGTTGCCTTTGTTCAGAGTATTCTGCGATGCGTCACCCTTAGAGTCTCCTGATATCATTCATCAGTTTTCCTCGCTAAGTCTCCCCCATTGCAATCCCAATCCTTGGTACCTTAAGATATGATACCCTTCCCCGAAGTCAGTTTCATATGCTTCCAGGTCATCCTTGCCATCATACTCTGAACAAAGGAGGTTTGAGCCCCCCTCCACTCTGAGACCTCAGTTTCCCCCCACCACATTATTTCAGTGACACATTCAGTACTATCACCTCTTGGTTGTACACCTCACGGTCCTATCAAGGAAACATCATTTCCTTCGTAGTTGTAGGTCTCCCTCTGTCAACGCCAACCTATTTATTCCAGAGGATAGACCTAAAGGTCCCTATACCTTGGACTCATCTCCATTAGTTGTGAGTTCCGACGGACCATCTGATAGGATTCCTTAGTGCCTCTTGGCATGGTTGTTTCTCCCATGCTCGACTCCAACTCCATCATCTCATCATTGATATTCATACAGGGTATTGGTGTCACCTACCCAAATTCTAAGAATATTATTTTATTTGCAAAATACTTTATGATAAACTTTAATTACAAATTTTTGTAATTATGACCATGTTTGGTCAAGGATAATTGTAATTAATGATTATTATTATTTAATAAATTAAAGTAGGAGACAAACACCCAAGGGAACTGTTAAATGAGTGTTCATTGACCCACTAGGAGGAATGGAAGCTGTTAGAACGTATGGGACAGATGGCAACATCTGCAGTCCCCCACTAGCTATTAGTTATGGGACAACTACCCCTAAAATCATGGTATTATCCCCCAGGTGGGTGGAAGAGAGAAGTCACCTCATTAATGACCAATTAACCACTAAAAGGCCTAGGCAGCCTACATAAGGCAATTCGAATTGGGAAGGTAGCCCCTGACAATATGTTCTGCAGAAATATTCCTCAAGTGCATCAGGTGATCACTGAGAGATTCAAATAGGGAGGCTATGTGCGAGTGCAACTATGAGTCTGCTAATTATACTGAGAAGGAAAACCAGAGGTGTTGATGTAGGTCTCTTTGACTGCTCAGTCTTGATGACTGGACAATCTATATTCTATTGCAAGTTGATGTACTAAGGCTTCTACAGAATCTTCCTCCTGGTGGTTCAGTGAATAGGCTCGGGGGTCCTAAGGGAAGTAACTTGGTTGTCTTTAGGAATAGGTTAGGTGGAACAGGTTCCTTGGGCTGTTTGTTTCTCCTACAGTCAACCAGGTTTTACTGTTCCTACTTTTGTTTACAGTTAAATGTTTTTGCATAGTAGAATTATTAAACTCTGTCATATAAAAGAAATTATTTTATTTCCTGACCTAAGTATGATTCTGAATGAAAGAGATTTATGAATTGTTTGAATCGATAACCATCTCTATATTTTTTCCCATGCTGTTCTCTGCATCGTACTCTAGTATAGAGAAGCAAATTAAGAAAGATAAGTGATAGGTAGAATGCCATTGATTGGAAAGATGATTACAATAGTGTTCTTGTTAAAATTTTGTCTTATATTTAAACATAGTAAACATTATAGTATAGCATCAACATCAGTATCAAATTCATCCTATTAATACATGAAAGACAAACATAGTATGTTTCTGCACAGTTCTATATATATATCTTTTAATTCTATTGATTTCAGATAGTAAGCAAATGCACATCAATATTATACATTTCATGTTTTTCAAGCAATTGTATTTTCAAGAATTATAATAGCTGGCAAGAATTAATCTCTGTATAGATTTGTTACAATTATACATATTTTATTTCTTCACTAACTTTCACCTTTGATTTCAATTATTGAATATCTACATAGTAGTATCAAATCCTAAAATACTACAGATCCTAGTTTTCTGTTTACACAGTTCACAATTTTCTTCTCAAGCCATTCATGGCAAACTTTATACATTTCTTTTTTGAGCCTAACAGCTATAGATTTTCCAAGCCCTAACTAAAATTTTGAGACTACTACAAGACAGTATTCACCACTTAGCAAAAAGCAGGATTCTGTACTAATGTCTATCGATAGCTCATAACCCTAGTAAGAACACAAACAAAACATCGAAAACATTTGTTGCAAAGGTTAAGTCGCGAGTACAAAAGCTCATTACAAGTCAGATATCAAACAAAAGCTACAGGTAGGGTTTCAATTGTGAATTAAAATAGAACACTGTGGCGTATCCATTCCAAAAACAATTAGCAGTTGAACTATCTCATCACAATTCCAAAAAAAACTATCATTGTTCGTGATCACATAACATTTATACAATTATTTCCTCAACCATTAATTTTAAAACAAGACCTTTCATTTCAAGTGAGCCATTGTCTTTAGAACAAGAGAACCCTTGGCTCTCATTTCACATTCAAAAAGTATAACAGAGTTTACATTACGGACCTGTCAAGGTTCCTAACATTACACAGAAGTTTAACCCTTGTCAACCAAAATGTTTAAACAAGGACAAGATCCATAAACTACACAGGGTTTTACCCTTGATTTTTATAGCAGCACAAAAATGAATGCAAATTTCTTATCAACGACGCAGCCAAGCATCAAATAGCCAAATAGCAACTTAAACAAATGAAGGTTACCCTCTGTATAGTATGTATCAAACTAAGACTCTAAAACTCAACACTTGGCCATCACCGAAAACAAAATCGAATAGTTCCAACTCTCGGCATACGATAGTCACCATCAAAACCATGCAAAAGGGAACCTACGAGGTTTTCAAGAACCACCAGAGCTTACTAGGAAGCAGTAGTAGATTTCCATTTTCCAATTCTTATGCTCAAGAATCCTTCTACTAAGTGGGTACCTGCAAGGTTCACAGTTCGGAGAGGTTAAAACCATAAAATGCAAAGATAAAAAAAGGTAACACAATCTTAGTTTGATTATCGTCAGAACATACCTTTATAAAACAAAGCTGTGAACATTGGCACACCACACAGTAAAAATGACGAAGCCTAATGGCACTTGACAACAACCACGATTTAAACACAAAAGATATTTTCACAAACTGGAGGATCGAAACCCAATTCAACTATGAACTCAACAACTGACAGAAGAAAATGCACACACAACTTGCAGGTTGTATCATATTGCTATGGCACAAGATTGTGAGCTTGCACCCATTGAAACTATCCTCACAGGTCCAACGTTCGAAACTGAGGAAGGAGCCCTCCTCTCAACCAACTCTAAAACCCTACATTGCAGTAGACAGTCGGCTCCACGACCTTCGACCAAAAACGCAGCAATGAATGTCGAAAACTATTTTTTCCATTACTTACCAATGGATGGATAGGGTTTCATTCACAACCCTATAACTTGCAGAGATCAATGGTGGGATATCTGCCAGTTAAGGCATGTTGATTATCAAACCACGATTGCTATCAATATTGCATTAATTGATTCATCTTCCATTTTCCAAGTAAGCAAATCGAGAGCCAGTGCATGGCACAACTCAGCTTGTTGTGATACTCTTTTCAAATAGAAACCACGTGAATACCTTACAACCGAGCCTCCACATCACATAACCGTGGAACACATTAACGCTAGGCCTATCAACGCTAGCTTGGGAAGCATGCCAAGTTAATACCTGTTAACATCAAAATAATTGCATTTTTAAACCCATGGATCGTATTTCTTATCAGTCTCTATAGTTTATTGTTATGTATCGAACAATTGTATTGTATGCCAACATTTGGTGTGATTGTATAGTCACCTTATAATGCTAACATTTCATTACTAAAGCTTGTGCAATATATATATTAGCCATATATATTATTGTTAATCATTCGATAATGGAGACCTTACATATTGTTAGGATTCTAGTTATGCAAATGTATAATTAGATACTATGTACATTATAGATTTCATACAATAGCTATGAATTTCCAATTCATAATAATAGTGTGAGCCTATAGGAATAGTTAGGTAATACATTTTTTAATATGCTAGCCATGTATTACAAAGTTTAATTGATAAATATGATACCTAAAACATAGTTTAAATGATGACGTTATACATTATAATGTTGAGTTCATAACACTAGTCATTAGACCATTCATATATTAACTGTGTAATGATAATCAAATAATGAACTCAGGACTTAGAACAGTTTAAGTTCTGTAGAATCAAGACGTAATGATAATTCCAAAGTATAAACACTATTTTCTACAAGCTTTCTAATAGCTTTATTAGTAGATATTGGCATCATTGTTTTGATAATAATGACAATAGGCATATGATAATAATTGTAGCATTATAACAAATACTTGGATGACGTAAAATCATAACACTGAAGAGTTTTGAAAGTCAGCATACAAACTAGTTTTAGAACCAAGTATCCATACCTCCTGTAATTTGTTTCGCAAGGAAGTACTTAGCATTCTAATTTTACATTGACGATGAATTGAAAGACACATGTACTCTTAACACATGTTGTCGTAGAATTTCTTACCTGCGGTCTACACATGGAAACAAGATTCAAATGCCTTAGCTAAATGTAGCTAAGTAAACTCCAAGGTACCACATAGGACCCCTTCATCAACATACAAACAAACTGTCAGCACTTCATCAAGAACATCATAATAGTACAAACTATGTACAACATGTAATCATATTTAGAACTTAAGCAAATCTGTAAATTGTATTCTTATGCATAATCATAAAAAGATCTTTCGTTAAGGAGATTAACACCCGCTTAAATATGAAATAGAAAATACAATTATATCGTATTTAATTGAGAAGTAAGATGTGTCATCATTATTAATTATCTTAGTTAAAAAATCTAATTAATTTATATGTTCCGCATTTATGACTTTGATAATTATTGCTATTATAAAAAATTTTAAATTTTGGTATTTTTTGGGATGTTACATGTTGTATCAGAGCTCATGTTCAAACTCTAGTCCTGAAAAAGGTCCAAGAACACGCAACAGAAAATTTATTTACAGCAGTAACCTTACTAATTCAAAAATTTAAACTATTTGTGTTATACATAAATTATTTTAAGTTACAGGTATGGAAGGATCGACTGAACATTTAGAAGATAGATTTTGACCCAATAGTCATAGCACAAGACAACATTATGAAGAAGAATTCCATGGAAAATTAAATAACAATTCGTCAGAATTGTTACGAGCATTTCAAGAGTTAAAGGCAGAAATCAGATCTTTAAAACAAGAAAATGAGAAAATTTTGAAGGCAGAAGAAGAATTAAATGAAGTACCGTTTGAACAATGCCCAACTGATAAATAGAATAGAGAAATTGAAAATACCTCCAAGATTGAAGATTTACCTCATCCAGACAGAAGTAAGAAGATGATGCAAACAACATTTCAACATCATCAGAACCTGCCCATGAAAAACGGAAAAAGAAAAGAAATTATTCAAGTGACAGCAGCGAAGGAGACTACAAACCCAAAAGAAAAAGTCACAAACAGTATGAGCAAATTTCTGGGGATTTCAAGAAAATCAAACCCCCAACCTTCAATGGTGAAACTGAGAAAGGAGAGACAATAGAAGCTTGGCTGTCCGGCATGAAGAAGTATTTCCAAATTTACGATTACTCAGAATCACTGAAGGCAAAGATGGCAATCTACAACTTGATTGGGAAGGCAGATATTTGGTGGTAGGACACCAAAACAGTGAAGGGAATCAAGGACAAGGATGTGAATTGGAGTACTTTCAAATGGTACTTCAAAAAGAAGTTCTTATCTGAACAATACTATGAAGAAAAATCAAAGGAGTTCTATGATTTAAACCTAGGAACTATGAACATGAAAGGGATGAACAGTAAATTTCTAAATTTACTGAGGTATGTGCCATACCTCATGGAAGAAAAAATGAAGATTCAAAGATATACCTAAGTTGTCTACATTTCAACATCAAGGACATAATTGAGTATGACAATCCAAAGACCTTAGAAGAGGCCATGAGGAAAGAAACTTTCTGTTATGACACTAATCGGAAAAGAGAAGGGATATCAAACTGGAAAAGTCATAAACCCGACAATTTTGAGTTGAAAAAGAAAAATTTCAGGTTTAGTGAAAATTCTAGTTTCCAAAAGAAAAATTTTCAGAATCAGAATTTTCAAGGAAACAATCCCAGAAACAGTCAGCAGCAGAATTTTACAGCTCCTAGAAACACTCCCAATGTTACCAGAACTAATGATTAAAAGACACCTATCAAATGTTTTGAGTGTCAAGGTACTCATTATGCATTAGAATGCCCCAAGAGGAAGCAGACAGCTAACAACATTCATTTCATACAGAATGAACCTATTGTTTGAGACTTGGCATGGGAGATGCCCAAAATTAATGCAGCACTCGACAACAGACAAGTAGATCATCAAATCTCTATGTTAGAGATTGAAGGTATGCTACAAAATCATCCTGTTACTATTTGGATTGATCCAGGTGCTAGCTTAAGTTATATATCACCAGATATTGTAAAAAATTTTAATTTGAAAACGAAAAAATTCAATGAATCTTGGTTAGTTAGACTAGCAACAGGAACAAAAAGAAAATTATCTGAATTTATTGAAAGTTGTGTTCTATCCATAAATAAGTTAAAGACACAAACCAAGTTGAATGTTTTACCTTTAGGATCCTATGATATTATAATCGGAATGGACTGGTTAGAAGCCCATCATGTCATTTTGAATTGTTATGAGAAAAGTTTTATATGTTTAAATGATGACGGGAAAACTATAGAAGTAAAAGGTATTCCAAGAAAGACATCCCTTAGACCGATTTCAGCCATGCAAGTAAAGAGGGCAGTTAGAAAAGGATGTCAATTGTTTGCAGTAAATGTAGTGAATGATGAGTTTATTTTTAAAAAGGACAAACTGAAACTAGAAGACATACCTGTCCTAAAGGATTTCAAAGATGTTTTTTCTGAAGAAATTCCAGGATTACCTCCTAAGAGAGATTTAGACTTTACCATCGAGTTAATAATAGGAGTAGTACCGAATTCTAAAGCTGCATATAGGATGAATATATTAGAATTAAATCAGATGAAATCATAGTTGAATTAACTGATTGATAAAAACTATATAAGACCCAACGTGTCTCCTTGGGGAGCACCTGTTATATTTGTTAAGAAGAAAGACGGTACCCTAACACTGTGCATATATTATCGCCAACTGAATGAGGTGATAATCAAGAATCGATATCCATTGCCCCGCGTAGACGATCTATTTGATCAGCTGTGTGGAGCAACAATATTTTCAAAGATTGACTTAAGGTCAGGATATCATCAAGTGTGGGTGAAGGATGATGATATTTTCAAAACAGCCTTTAGAACTCGATATGGACATTATGAGTTCGTAGTCATGCCATTTGGCTTGACTAATGCCCCGGCTATATTTATGTGTTTGATGAACAATATTCTGCACAGATACTTAGATAAGTTTGCTATTGTGTTCATAGATGACATTTTAGTGTATTCTAAAAGCAAAGAAGAGCATGATGAACATCTGCGTATTATCTTACAAGTTCTGAGAGATCATCAACTATACGCTAAGTTTAGTAAGTGTGATTTTCACAAGGATAAAATTCAATATTTAGGACACATAATTTCTAAGGAAGGAATCTCGGTTGACCCCAAGAAGATAAAATCCATTAATGATTGGCTGATTACTAAAGATGTGTCGGATGTAAGGTCATTTATGGGTATTACTGGATTTACAGAAAATTTATAGAGGGTTTTTCAAGAATTACAAACCCCATAACCTCCTTGCAGAAGAAAGGGAAGAAATTTGTATGGGATCAAAAATGTTCAGACAGTTTTAAGAAGCTAAAGGAGTTATTAACTACATCACCTATTCTGAGGATAGCAGATCCTAATAAGGATTTTATAGTATGTGCCGATGCATGTAATGATGGATTTGGTGGAGTCCTAACACAAGAGGGACATGCTGTTGCATACGAATCTAGAAAGATGAAAATACATGAGAAGAACTATTATACTTATGATTTAGAGTTATTAGGAGTAATTCGTGCTTTAAAAATGTGGCGTCACCACCTTATTGGCAGAAAATTTACCTTGTTGACAGATAACATGGGTCTGAAATATTTATTAGATCAGACAAATCTGAATGCTAGACACTGTAGATGGATAACTTTTCTAAGTGAATATGATTTCAAAATTCAACATATTAAAGGGAAAGAGAACAAGGTTTCCGATGCATTAAGTCGTAAAGCAAAACTGAATTTTATTTCAGCCATCAATACTTACTCAACAGATTTAGAAAATCGGATCCTGGAAGGGAGTGACACGGATGAAGAATACAGAAAATTACAAGAAAAGACAACAAATAACAATTCTGAAAATTTTATGGCAGATTACAGTTTAAAGGAAAATGGGTTGTTATTATACAAAAATAGATTGTATGTACCCAACATACTAGAAGTAAAAATTTTGATTTTAAATGAGATGTACAAAAGCCATTACTCTAGTAATCCATGTTATCAGAAAACCATCACTATGCTACAGGAAGAGTAGTATTGGCCCATAATGAAAGATGAAGTAGCAGAGTACATAGATAAGTGTTTGGACTGTCAAAAAGTGAAGGTTGAACATCAACATCCGGCTAGACTGTTGTAGCCATTGCCTATACCTAGCTGGAAATGGGAAGTGATCAGCATAGATTTTATTACTAGATTACCCAAAAATTAGAAACAAAATGACTCTATCATGGTGGTAGTGGATAAACTTATCAAGGCAACACACTTTATACCTGTGAAGACTACTCATAAGCTTCTAGACATTATAGAAATCGTCATGAAGCAGATTTTTCGATTACATGGTATACTAAAAGTTATAATTTCAGATCGTGACTCTAAGTTTACTGGAAACTTCTGGAAGTCTTTATTTAAAGGGTTGAATACAACCTTAAACTTCAGTACAACATTTCATCCACAAACAGATGGATAGACAGAAAGAGTGAATCAGGTATTGGAAGACTTTCTAAGAATGTATTTTAAAGATCAGCCTGGTAAGTGGGAAGACTACTTGCATTTAGCAGAGTTTTCATATAATAACCATTATCATGCATTAGCTAGACTTAGCCCTTTTGAAATTCTTTATGGTAGGAAATGTGATACACCTATTTCTTGGAATGATCCAGTAAATAGAGTTGTTTTAGGACCTGAATTGTTGCAGGAGTTAGAACTAATTGTGAAACAGGTACAAAGAAATCTACAAGCTGCCCAAGATAGGAAAGAGTCAAGCAGATCTTAAAAGGACTCATAAAGAGTTCCAGGTTGGTGAACATGTTTTCCTCAAGGTAAGACCGAAAAAGAGTTCATTGAAATTGGGAAGCTATGCCAAGTTGGCACCCAGGTATTGTGGTCCTTTCAAAATATTGTCAAGGGTTGGACCAGTGGCATACCAACTGGCATTACCACCAAATTTAAAGATACATAATGTTTTTCGTATATCATTTTTAAAGAACTATGTACATGATGCTACTCATGTTGTAAATTGGAATGATATACACGTAGGACAAGACGATGATTTTCAGGTGAAACTGGACTGTATCCTCGAAAGGAGGGAAACTCTACTCCGCAATTGCACCATTGGGCAGGTAAAGGTGCAATGGAAGCACCTTAGCCCAAAAGAGGCAACATGGGAGTTGGAGAGTAGAATGCGGGCAGCATACCCAACTCTATTTCAGTAACACTCAGAGAGTGATTAACCAACATAGAGGATGATGTTGAGACTTAAGGGGGGTTGTATGTCACCTACCCAAATTCTGAGAATATTATTTTATTTGCAAAATTCTTTATGTTAAACTTTAATTACAATTTTTTGTAATTACAACCAAGTTTGGTCAAGGATAATTGTAATTACTAATTATTATTATTTAATAAATTAAAGTAGGAGACAAACACCCAAGGGAACTGTTAAATGAGTGTTCACTGACCCACTAGGAGGAATGGAAGCTGTTAGAAGGTATGGGACAAATGGCAGCATTTGCAATCCCCCACTAGCTGTTGGTTATGGGACAACTACCCCTAAAATCGTGGCATTATCCCCTAAGTGGGTTGAAGAGAGCAGGCAGTTCATGAATTACTAGTTAACCACTAAAAGGCCTAGGTAGCCTACATAAGGTGATCACTAAGAGATTCGAATAGGGAGGCTATGTGAGAGTGCAACTGTGAGTCTGCTAATTATACTAAGAAGGAAAACCAGAGGTGCTAGTGCAGGTCTCTTTGACTGCTAAGTCTTGATGACTGGGCAATCTATATTCTATTGCAAGTTGATGTACTAAGGATTCTACATAATCTTCCTCCTGGTGGTTCAGTGAACAAGCTCGGAGGTCCTAAGGCAAGTAACTTGACTGTCTTCAGGATTAGGTTGGGTGGAACAGGTTCCTTGGGCAGTTTGTTTCTCCTACAGTCAACTAGGTTTTACTGTTCCTACTTTTGTTTACAGTTAAATGTTTCTACATAGTAGAATTATTAAACTCTGTCATATAAAAGAAATTATTTTATTTCCTGACCTAAGTATGATTCTGAATGAAAGATCTTTATGAATTGATTGAATTGATAACCATCTCTATATTTTTTCCCATGTTGTTCTCTGCATCGTACTCTAGTGTAGAGAAGTAAATTAAGAAAGATAAGTGATAGGCAGAATGCCATTGATTTGAAAGATGATTACAGTAGTGTTCTTGTTAAAATTTTGTCCTATATTTAAACACAATAAACATTACAGTATAGCATCAACATCAGAATAGAATTCATCTAATTAATACATGAAAGAAAAACACAGGATTTTTATGCACAGTTTTATATATTTCTTTTAATTCTATTTATTTCAGATAGTAAACAAATGCACATCAAGATTATACATTTCATGTTTTTCAAGCAATTGTATTTTCAAGAATTATAGCAGCTGCAAGAATTAATATCCATATAGATTTGTTACAATTATACATATTTTATTTCTTCACTAAATTTCACTTTTGATTTCAATTATTGAATATCTACACAGTAGTATCAAACCCTAAAATACTACATACCCTAGTTTTATGTTTACACAATTCATAATTTTCATCTCAAGCCATTCATGGCAAACTTTATATATTTCTTTTCTGAGCCTAACAGCTATAGATTTTCCAAACCCTAACTAACATTTCGAGACTACTACAAGACAGTATTCACCACTTAGCAGAAAACACGATTTTGTACTAATGTCTATCGATAGCTCATAACCCTAGTAAAACACATACAAAACATCGAAAACATTTGTTGCGAAGGTTGAGTCTCGAGTACAAAATCTCATTACAAGTCAGATATCAAACAAAAGCTATAGGTATGGTTTCAATCGTGAATTAAAATAAAACACTGTGGCGTAGCCATTCCAAAGACAATTAGCAGCTGAACTATCTCATCTCGATTCAAAAAACAACTATCATTGTTCGGCATCACATAACAATTATACAATTATTTCCTCAACCATTAATTTTAAAACAAGACCTTTCATTTCAAGCGAGCCATTGTCTTTAGAACAAGAGAACCATCAGCTCTCATTTTACATTCAAAAAGTATAACATAGTTTACATTACAGACTTGTCAAGGTTCCCAACATTACACAGAAGTTAAACCCTGGTCAACCAAAACGTTTAAACGAGGACAAGATCCATAAACTACACAGTGTTTTACCGTTGATTTTTATAGCATCATAAAAATGAATGTGAAGTGCTTAACCATGACGCATCCAGGCATCAAATAGCCAAATAACAACTTAAAGAAATGAAGGTTACCCTCTGCATAGTATGTGTCAAACAAAGACTCTAGAACTCAACACTCACCCATCACCGAAAACAAAGTCGAATAGTTCCAACTCTTGGAATACGATAGTCACCATCAAAACCATGCAAAAGGGCATCAACGAGGTTTTCGAGAACCACCGGAGCTTACCAGGTACCTGCAAGGTTCATAGTTCGGAGAGGTTAAAACCATAAAATGCAAGGATAAAAACAAGTAACACAGTATTAGTTTCATTATCGTCAGAACTTACCTTTAGAAAAAAAAGCTGTGAACTTTGGCACACCAAACAGTAGAAACAACGAAGCCTAATGGCACTTGAAAGCAACCACGATTTAAACACAAAAGATATTTTCACAAACTGGAGGACTGAAACCCAGTTCAACTATGAACTCAACAACTGACAGAAGAAAAACCACACACAACTTGCAAGCTGTATCGTAGTGCTATGGCACAAGATTGTGAGCCTGCAACCATTGAAACGATCCTCATAGGTCCAAGGTTCGAAACCGAGGAAGGATTCCTCCTCTCAAACAACTCTAAAAGCCTACATTGTAGCAGACGGTCGGCTCCATGACCTTCCTCCAAAAATGCAACAATGAATGCCGAAAACCATTCTTTCCATTACTTACCAATGCATGGATAGGATTTCATTCACAACCCCAGATCTTGCAGAGATCAACAGTGGGGGATCTTTCAGTTAAGGCACGTTGATTATCGAACCACAATTCCAATCAATATTGCATTAATTGTTTCATCTACCATTTGCCAAGTATGCAGATCAAGAGCTAGTGGATGGCACAACTCAGCTTGTTGTGATACTCTTTTCAAACAAAAACCACGTGAAGACCTTACAACCGGTCCTCCACATCACATAACCATGGACCACGTTAATGCTAGCCCTGTCAATGCCAGCTTGGGAAGCATGCCAAGTTAACTCCTGTCAAAATCAAAATAATTGCATTGTTAAATCCATGGATCGTATTTCTTATCAGTCTCTATAGTTTATTGTTATGTCTCGAACAATTGTATTGTATGGCAACGTTTGGTGTGATTGTATGGTCACCTTATAATGTTAACATTTCATTACTAAGGCTCGTGCATATATATTAGCCACATATATTATTGTTAATCATTCGATAATGGAGACCTTAGATATAGTTAGGATTCTAGTTATGCAAATGTATAATTAGATACTATGTACATTATAGATTCCATACAATAGCTATGAATTTCCAATTCATAATAATATTGTGAGTCTATAGAAATAGTTAAGTAATACACTTTTTAATATGCTAGCCATGTATTACAAAGTTCAATTGATAAATATGATAACTAAGGCATAGTTTAAATGATGACGTTATACATTATAATGTTGAGTTCATAACACTAGTCATTAGACCGTTCATATATTAACTGTGTAATGATAATCAAATAATGAACTCAGGACTTAGAATAGTTTAAGTTCTGTAGAATCAAGATGTAATGATAATTCCAAAGTATAAACACTATTTTATACAAGCTTTCTAATAGCTTTATCAATAGATATTGGTATCACTGTTTTGATAATAATTACAATAGTCATATGATAATAATTGCAGCATTATAACAAATACCTTGACGACATGAAATCATAACAGTGAAGAGTTTTGAAAGTCAGCATACAAACTAGTTTAAGAACCAAGTATCCATACCTTCAGTAATTTGTTTTGCAAGGAAGTACTTAGCATTCTAATTTTACATTGACGATGAATTGAAAGACACATGTACTCTTAACACATGTTGTCATAGAATTTCGTACCTGCGGTCTGCACATGGAAACATGATTCAAATGCCTTAGCTAAACATAGCTAAGTAAAATCCAGGGTACCACGTAGGACCCCTTTGTCAACATATAAACAAACTATTAGCACTTCATCAAGAACATCATAATAGTACAAACTATGTACAACATGTAATCATATTTAGAACTTAAGCAAATTTGTAAATTGTATTCTTATGCATAATCATAAAAAGGTCTTTCGTTAAGGAGATTAACATCTGCTTAAATCTGAAATAGAAAATACAATTATATCATATTTAATTGAGAAGTAAGACGTGTCATCGTTATTAATTATCTTAGTTAAAAAATCTAATTAATTTATATGTTCCGCATTTATGACTTTGATAATTATTGCTATTATAAAAAATTTTAAATTTTGGTATTTGTTCGGGATGTTACAATTCGTCCCTTCAGTTATTGGTCGAAGACCCTGGATGGCCCCTGACTCTAGCACATTGGTGAGTCAATTTGGAACCCCCACGTTGTATGTTCCCATCGATTTCTAGGCTACATTGGCGACAGTGTTCAGAAGAACTCCAATTCTATGCTTCCTCGAGTATCTAGTTCAGATGTAGTCGAGTATACCTTTGTGATTCCAACTCCCAGTCTTTTAGTCCATAGAGTTGTTGGACACCTTCAACTCCAGTAGCACATTAGTTGTTATGGTACTACATTCAGTTTGGATGCCATCGTTTCCATGTATCAGTCCTTCAAATAAGTCATGGTTGGACCATGAGTATGTCCCTGATTTGTTTCCCCTATGGACTGTTAAATTTTCTGAATTTACTTCAATTTGATCTAGGATCTTAACTGAGAGAACAACATGTACAGCATATCTACAGCATATCAATCATGGAGACAATAATGCAAGCACACAAGAGACACAAAGATTTACTTGGGGAAAACCATAAATGTGAAAAACCCCAATAACTTTCTCAGAGATAGATAGAGCAATGATACAACCAACCAAGAGAGATAGCCATAACCTAGCAGCAGATCCTCCTCCTCCATAAGTGCGCCACTCCTCCTTGAGTGCATGTGTGAGAAGTGAGTGAGTAAATAGAGTGCCTCCCACACTCTATTTATACTTGACTTGACTTGCCTTTTTACCTAACTCATGTAGGCTCGAACTTAACCACATAACATAATGCTGACTGGGCCGACCCCCAATAGGGTGGTCTAATAACCCTTAGACCCACATGGCCGACCCCCAATAGGGTGGTCTAATAACCCTTTGACCCACATGACTTATACAGGGCCGACCCCAACAAGGTGGTCTAATAACCCATCAAGTATAAGTTACGACACTTACAATATAAATGACGACACTTCCGTATAGAGGAATAAAAACATCTCTATAGGAATACAATATACATATATGTGAAATACATTCCGAAGTTACATATACATCAACACTCCCTCTTAACTAGGAAGGTATTTCTCAGCACAGTTCTTCTAGCACAAGTCATCTTCTCTGGATCATCGTCACTGGATAATCATCATCGAGTCATCATCATCGTCACTGCTGCTGCTATCTCAATCAATCTCTGAATCTACTCGTCATAGGAAGTTCTACAGAGCCAGTCCTTTTTCATACTAGATGTAGGCCCACCATCTGCAGGTCTTCGTCATCACTGGCCATACTGTGGAATCCTCAGGACTTTTACGTGCGTCACAAAACCTCGAAAGAGCATCCCAGGCTGTTACGAGCACACAGCTCTACCTATAGGATCTCCCAGGGCACCGAATTACATGTGACCTCACCACAAAACCTCGCAAGAGCATCTGCCAGATATCCCAGGGAACCGAATTACATGCCATAGGCAAAACCTCGAAAGACTATCTGCAGATCTCCCAGGGCACCGAATTACATGTGGTCATGGCAAAACCTCGCAAGAGCATCTGCCAGATATCCCAGGGAACCGAATTACATGCCATAGGAAAAACCTCGAAAGACTATCTGCAGATCTCCCAGGGCACCGAATTACATGCCATAGGACAAAACCTCGAAAGAGCATCTGCCAGATATCCCAGGGAACCGAATTACATGCCATAGGCAAAACCTCGAAAGACTATCTACAGATCTCCCAGGGCACCGAATTACATGTCCTCCCAGAGCAAAACCTCGAAAGAGCATTTGCCAGATGTCCCAGGGCACCGAATTACATGCCATAGGCAAAACCTCGAAAGACCATCTGCAAATCTCCCAGGGCACCGAATTACATGCTCATCTGCACAACCTGATCCACGGCCACAGAGTATCAACCTGATACTCACCATACATCATCCTAATGTATCCATGATCATCGTGATCATCATCACTGCAACGTCCTGCTGCATGTCATCTGGAGCAACATCCTGAAGCTCGTCATCTATGATCATCCTGATCATCACTGCAACATCCTGCTGCATGTCATCTGGAGCAACATCCTGAAGCTCGTCATCTATGATCATCCTGATCATCAATGCATCTACCTGATGCATACCAAGTATCTACCTGATACATATCATCATACATGATCCTCCTGATCATCAATGTATCCACCTGATACAAATACAAATACATGATACATATCACCATACATGATCCACCTGATCATACAATGTATCCACCTGATACATATACAGATACATGGTCCAAGCATCCAACATGATGCATATACAAAATAAGTATACATGATCCAACTGATCATATCCAGCATCAACATGATGCGTACATACAAAAATGATCCAACTGATCATATCCAGCATCCAACATGATGCGTACATACATACATAAAAATGATCCAACTGATCATATCCAAGCATCCAACATGATGCGTACATACATACATAAAAATGATCCAACTGATCATATCCAAGCAGAAACCAGAACATCATCCTGATGTTCATCATCCAGCGTTTACATCCACAGCCATGTGAAGGATCCTCCTTCCAACATGCTTGGAATGGCTTCAGCAAATGTGTCCATCACTTCTTCCTCGAAGTGTCCTCGATCTGAAGAACGCCAAGCCTCTCTCTGAAGTACTCGAACTTCACCCTGGCTAGTGGCTTCGTCAGCATGTCTGCAATCTGCTCGTCCGTCGCAACATACAGGAGCTTCACAGCTCCTCTCTGCACCATATCCCTGATATAGTGATATTTGATCTCTATGTGTTTCGACCTGTCATGAAACACTGGGTTCTCGGACAGCTTCACACAACTCTGGTTATCACAGAAGATACCAGTAGCCTCCAACGGGAGATCAAATAACTCAGACAGCAGCTTCCGTAGCCATACTGCCTCACAACTAGCTGAACAGGCTGCAACATACTCTGCCTCAGCTGTACTCAGTGCTACACAGGACTGCTTCCTGCTAAACCAAGAGATCACACCTGATCCCATACTGAAGCAACACCCAGATGTGCTCTTCCTATTTGCAGCACTGCCAGCCCAATCTGAATCAACATAACCCTGCATGTTAAACTTTTGATTCGCTTCATACTTGAGCCCATAATCCACTGTACCCTTCAGGTACCTCAGAACATGCTTTATAGCAACCAGGTGAACACTCCTCGGACCCGTCAGAAACTGGCTCAATGTGTTCACAGCAAAGCAAATATCTGGTCTCGTGTTCGTCAGGTACATCAAGGACCCAATCATAGAGACATCAACCAGCTCAGATGAAGCATCACATAGAAGCTTCAGATTCGAAGTCATAGGTGTGGTCATGGCCTTGTAATCCATCATCCCGAACCTCTTCAGGATCTCTACTACATACTTCCCTTGTCCAAGGAAGATTCCATCACTCTGCCACACCTCCATGCCAAAAACAAATAGTGCATCATCCCCAAGTTCTTCATCTCGAACTCGGCAGTAAGCTTCCGCTGCATGTCGGGAATCAATCTATTTTCACCTGTAACAGATAGGCTATCTGCATACAAAAGTAGTATCACTGGATTTCGTTCCTCAACCTTGTAGTAAAGGTTGGAATCCGCTTTACTCTTGGTAAAGCCCAAACTGGATAGAAAGTTGTCTATCCTACCATACCAAGTTCTGCACACATAAATGACTACACCATGCTGTCTTGAAATCCATCTGGTGCATCTTCTATTTCATCTCAATGCTGCTATCTGCACCATGCTTGATCTGATAGTTCCATTTGGAAGTCATAACAAACTTCCCTTCATGTCTTGGGACTGCAACCCAAACATCATTCTTCATGATCGACGGATCATTCCATTCTTCCCGTATCCTGGGAACTTCAATATCTTCAATAGATCATTTTATTGCTGAACAAATGTTGTAGTTCTTCTTTTGTAGGAGATGGCATACAATCTTTCCTACACAACAAGTTAAATTGCATGATTAGAAAACATCTCATAGTTTTCAGAACAAATTCTTACACATAAAGAAATATGCCATACAGTCATGCAATTATCTTAGCCAATGCTTCAATACAACATTTATCCATATTTCGTAACTTTCTAGATGCCTTCCAATCTCTACCAGAACATTGTTAAGAGTGTGCACAACTCCCAACATGTCAGCAAAGAGGTTTCATTCTAGATAAGTAGCAATGGAATGTTGTACAATGCCATAGGCCACTTACCCATGTATATTAGTAGTATACTGTTCATCAATGCAACTATTCTAATATGCCTAATACACAACCTAATTCTAGGAACATCAGTATATTCATTATTGAACAGTATTATTTAAAACAAACAAATATGCAAGAAATGATGATTAAAATACTTATCTTTCTTTGTTCGTTGGGTGGACTCCCTCTGAGTCTTTGCTTCCTTGCAGGAGCTGTTGGAGTCCTAATTTGAAGTAGCTTCTTCTACACTTTTCTGTTGTGGAATGTAGAAAGATGGTCAACTCCCTCTGAATATCTGCATCCTTGCATAAACCACTGGAGTGTACTCCCTCTTGATCTTTGCTTCCTGGATTACCTGTCCTTGAACTTACATTCATCCTTGGTTCCTATGCATGCTTATTAGTATCATGAATGTGTTATCCTTGTGAACTCATATAAAATCATACATTCATTAGTATACTATTAAAACACAATAATCTCAAGCATGTATAGTCATGATCATTTCAAACAGAAATAATAAGCATTAGCATTCAAGGATTCTTATGGTTATTCAAATCATAAGAAACATAACATGTCTAAACCTGTAATTACTCAAGCCTATGACTCTTCAGGTTAGTTGAATCATCAATCAAGATAAGAGATATAAAATGCATAAAACCTGTGATTATTCAAACCTATACCATCATGATTCTTTTGGTTAGTCATATCATCAATTATGGTAAGAAACATAATATGCAGATTATTCAAACCTATGACTTCATGAATAATCATTATCAACAATAGTATAAGATTCTATCCCAAGGTAGGATTCTATCTTGATATAGGAAAAACATACCTGGATTAGCATGCTAGCTATTTATGTCTAACATACCCGCATAATGTCTTCTGGTTCTCTTTAGTGACTTGTGCTAGTAACCTGCATGTCTCATAAGTTAACCATTATAAAACCAAGTTATACATACCTCGAGAATGGATCTCTTATGAGATCCATGGCAATGGATGAATCTTTGTCCTCATGTCATCATGATCATATGTTCTTGAACCAGAACATGATCTGTCTTTCTTGGTGTACCTTTCATGTTAGTAGACAACATAAACCTCATACAACACCATAATGCATTAGTACAATCATAAGTGTCAACACCCTAACCAATGAATATCTTCTATCATGCATTCATAATTTTGTTAAGGTGATACAACAAATCTAAAATCAAAATTGTACTAACCGTAATAACATGAAGACAAACATACCATAAACTTAATCATGGAAAAATATTGAAACATACCTCGATGAGTCATACCTGTCGAGATCGCTTGTAATCTTCTTATGTAAGGCCTTATCCTCATCTCCCTCTGAGACAGGAACTTCTTTCACTTATGTAGGTGATCAATCCATCTTCTTCTAGGATTAACCCAATCCACTTGATTTGCAAGAACTGGACCTTGAGCTGGATATGGGTTTGTCAGAGAAACCCCAAAAATTCAAACTTTGAATTTCAACCTTTCGATAGGATAGGAATATGCGCCTTGATGAACTGATCAAACTGGTATATTCAGAATTTGAAAACTGCAAAGTTTCACTCCTCAATTTTTCCTTTGAAACTTCCGGATTCACTGGACGTGACCCTGAACTGGGGTTTGATGAAGCCCACTCTTTTGCCCCATCAAAATGTTTGATCCAAAGCTCTAAGCTTCTATTTTTCTGAGGAGCTTCCAGCCGTGGTCACAGATTTCAAAAAATTCCATTTTTACAGAAGCCCTAATTTTCCACTTTTCTGATCAAAGTCCCGAACTAGGGTCTAATCAAGCCCGGCCTTCTGCCCAACCAAAAATTCTGATCTTGGTCTCTAAATTTCTATTTTGATGAGTAGCATCCAGCCGTGGTCTCCGATTACAAAAATTCCAACTTTCTTCAAAGCCCTAAATTCCGGAAGCCATGAATGAAGGTACCAAAAAATAATTATGTTTTGATAGAAATATGTACCTGATTGTTTCTGGTGTAACTCTGAAATTTTTGATCCCCAGGGTCTGAAAAAAGTTTTTTGAGATAGCCTGACCTGTTAGCTTTCCATCCTGACAGGTCTGACCTCAATTGGATGTTCTGAGAGAGAGTTATGCCAAATGTCGCAACGTGACCTGTTTTGGGAAAATACAGGAGAGCGAACTTGTACGGCATGCCACGTGTCCCTGTTTGACCTTCGGCCTCTAAAAACGTTTTCTGAGATAGCTCGGCCTGTTATCTTTCCATCATGACAGGTCTGACCTCAATTGGATTCTCTGAGAGAGAGATATGCCAAGTGTCGCAACGTGACCTGTTTATGGGATAATACAGGAGAGAGAACTTGTACGGCGTGCCACGTGTCACTGTTTGACCTTCGGGCTCTGAAAAAGTTTTCTGAGATAGGTCGGCCTGTGTACTACCTGTCACTTTTCACGAAATTTCATTTGGAGCTTCCTAGCCCAGGTTATGACCTTTTTCCCAAGGTCACCTGATTTTGACTCAGATCTGGAAGAGGCAGAAACCCTATATTGTACAGATCATAAATCACAAAGTACAACGAATTAGAGGTTGTCCTTCGGACACAAGATACCTGGAGATCTTAGCTTCGGCCTGTAACAATTTCAGATCCGAAAAATTCGCCAAAACGGATTTATAGCGAAAGTGCTACGATGACTGGTTTTCGCTATATCAAGCCCTAGCATCGTAAGTGCAACAAGTGTCATACATGCCATATCATGCCTTCTTTCAGGCTAGCTCTGATACCATGTTAAATTTTCTGAATTTACTTCAATTTGATCTAGTATCTTAACTGAGAGAACAACATGTACAAGATATCTACAGCATATCAATCATGGAGACAATAATGCAAGCACACAAGAGACACAAAGATTTACTTGGGGAAAACCATAAAGGTGAAAAACCCCAATAACTTTCTCAGAGATAGATAGAGCAATGATACAACCAACCAAGAGAGATAGCCATAACCTAGCAGCAGATCCTCCTCCTCCATAAGTGCGCCACTCCTCCTTGAGTGCATGTGTGAGAAGTGAGTGAGTAAATAGAGTGCCTCCCACACTCTATTTATACTTGACTTGACTTGCCTTTTTACCTAACTCATGTAGGCTCGAACTTAACCACATAACATAATGCTGACTGGGCCGACCCCCAATAGGGTGGTCTAATAACCCTTAGACCCACATGGCCGACCCCCAATAGGGTGGTCTAATAACCCTTTGACCCACATGACTTATACAGGGCCGACCCCAACAAGGTGGTCTAATAACCCATCAAGTATAAGTTACGACACTTACAATATAAATGACGACACTTCCGTATAGAGGAATAAAAACATCTCTATAGGAATACAATATACATATATGTGAAATACATTCCGAAGTTACATATACATCAACATGGACCATTATGATGTACACAATAGTTCAATAGTTCTATATGTATTATTTAGGTCCCCCTTTTGGGCCTCATTACTATTTGTATATCTTGATATGAGCATGGGTATGCCCGCCTCGTCCATGTATTTGAGATTATTCCTTATCCATTATTGAGGCCATGTATTTTCAATTGTATCCTTTGCATTTTGTATGGAGCACGTGCTCTGGTCTTTAACTAATTTCTGCTCTTCTCCGTCATAATGCTCACAACCCTGGAAAAAGTAAATATCTATGATGTCTATCAGCCATACAATGAGCTCCTTCCCTCACACATCAGGGGGCAATCTGTTAACACCCAAAAAAATTTCACTTTCTCATCTCCCTAGTCACATAACCCATTTGTCCACTTTTCCTACACTTTTGGCCTCCAAAACCCTAAAAAACCCTCAAATGGTTACCAAAAGGGAAAAAAATCACTATATACATCCTCAATTATTGAAATTCCTCCAAAAAAGGTCAAAAACCCTAAAAAAGGGTCCAAAATTTCCAAAAATAAAAGAAAAAAGGGAAACAAGTCAAAAATAAATTCAAAAAGAGGGAAAAATCCTAAAACCATTTATCAATAATATTGGTTGCCCAAAACCATGGGCCAATAATCCACCAACCAAAATATCTATAAAAGGTGATGAAGGACCCCCATTTCACAACCATCAATCACTCTTCATACCCTTATGCTGCCCAAACCCCTATTGAACACTAGCCTATCACCTTGAGCTTTTGTTCACCATTTCAGTGGAGCCTTGGCCACCTATTGAGCATTTGGAGATGGGAAAGGAACTCTGGAGATCGAGTGCACTACTCTCGTACAGCTGCAAGGACTCCAACAACCTCACCATTTGAGGTAAACACCATTGCAAACCCTTTTTTTTCCCACTAATACAAAAAATTTCAATTTCCATTATTGAGTTCCTCATGGTTGTTTATTTTTACTGTTACTGTTGTTGTTAAATTTATTTTTATGTTATCACTTGCACATCTCACATATTATTACTTTTGATCTATTATTGAACTGCTACTAAGGGTTCCTGAATCCTTCTTAGGTGCTCTTTAGCACGAGCGGGGTGAAAAATCCATCTACAATAGGTACCAAACCTATGCCAGGATGAGTCCCTTTGAGGTACTCTATGGAAGAAAGCATAGAACATTGGTGACTTTAGATATCCCAGTACACATGCTCACGTTAGGGCCGGATTTACTAAAATACTTAAAACAATTAGTCACCAATGTGAAGCAAAATCTAAAAGAGGCACAGGGATGCCATAAAAGTTACACAGATAAAAAGAGATAGGACAAATAATACCAAGTCGATGAACATATTTTCTTAAAAGTGAAAGTAAAGAGGAGCTCATTCAGCTTGGGGAGATGCAGAAAGTTAGCTCCTAAATGTTATGGACCCTTCGAAATACTGGCCAAGAAAGTGTGACAATCCTCATAGCATATGTAAGAGCTGATGTATACCTCACAATGAAAGAATTTAGGAATAATATTAAGAGTGGTCAATGCAGTAAGATGAGAAATAGAATAATAATATAGTATAAATCGGATAGAAGCAAAAATACTTCACACACACTAATTCATTAATCACAAATGGACAAATAAATAATACAATGCATGAGGATTCGAATGCCAAGGTGGAAATTCGAATTAGGATTCATGGAGTGATAAAAAAATCACTAGAGTGTCATCGGAACACAACTAGAAATCTATCTCATCATCAGTGGAGTCATCAATGCTCAAGTAATTGTCAACCATCAGTCAAACTGAGTCTAACTAAGTGTGGTAGGTGTAACTGAGTGTAACTGGAACTAATTGAATGAAGCAGGCTCAATGGAGGGTGCATAAGGAGCTAACTGGAGTCAGAATGGGAAGTCTAGTCTCATTGGAGGTCCATCGGAGTGATACAGTCAATTGAGAGTCAGTATAGCCTTAAATCAAAGAAAGAACTGATGATAACTCAATTAACTGAAGTGCAACTGAGTGGTAGGTGAGAGAGGACAAGTGGCTTCCTTAAATCAAGGAGGAAGGGCGCACTAAGCTCTAGGAGAGATAAAACTGATATGAGAGAAGATCTCAGGGGCTGTCTAACTGAGGCTATATACTGGGACTGATCACTAGGATGCATGCAATTGCATGCATGCGTGCATAATGCATGTTGCATATAGAAATGCATGATGCATGCAAGACTGAAACTGCAAATAATGAAAATGCTGGTGGTACTAGGATGGAGTATAGGAATATCCTAAAACCCCCCCTTAATCCATCCTGGGCCCTGGTAACTGATACCAAAGGTCACCCAATACAAATGAATAATAATAACAGTCAATAAACCGAGGATATGGGGAAACCTCATGGGAAAAATACCCCCGCTCAAAATAGATTGTAAGGAACACACACAAATAAATGCTCCAAACTCAAGCAGGTGTGATGATTGGTCATATGTCTAGAGGTATCTTCTTCTTGGGAAGTCGTGGATCATGCTCAGAAAGCATGTGCTTGTACTTGCTCTTCAGATCGAATGTAATGAGAAAAAATCCAAAAGTATGAGGATGATCCTTGAATCTGTGATTCGAATCAGTTGAGGTAGGATCAAATCTATGAATGTGTAGATAGTCTTTTGTCTTCCCCTTCGAACCATCATGGGTGAGATTATTCAAAAACGAACCATCACATGATTGCTTGAAATCCAAATCAGATTTAAGACTTGAATAATAGTTTCTCAAGATTTCCTTTGAACCAGCAGGGGTGAGATCAAAACCATCATATGCATGAGAAATTATCTCAAGTAGTGATTGCTTAGAATCCAAATTAAATCCAAGACTTGAATCATGGTTTCTTGATATCTCCTTTGAACCATTAGAGGTGAGGTCAAAATCAATAGTTTCATGAGAAATTATCCCAAGCGAATGGAAATGGCCATCATCTTCAATAACCTTATGAAATCATGAAATAATGATCATATTGTAGTACATAAGAGGTGAGTGATCAAGGAGAGCGAATGCATTACCTCCAATTGATGATTTGACCTCCGAAACATTCAATAGATCATGATGCAAACCAACAAACTTTGGTGCAAGAGAGGATTTAGGACCTTCTGCAATTTATAGAGTGTGAGCTGGCACATAATTCGAAATAGAAGAAATTTGGAGCATGAGTGTAGAATGTGCAAGTTCTTCTTCTTTGTGGACAACTTCAATATGAGATATGTTTGATACTGATTCATGATCAATGAGATCATCAAGGAGGGCGAATGCATCACTTTGCTTGCTCTCGAAAGGGTTTGGACCAATCCCTTCATTCTGCTTGCCAAATCTTTCATCTAGATGGGCCCATATCTCTTTGGAGATTCAACATCATCAATGAATTGGTCTACCAAGCATCGAGACATAGAAAACATCATGGATCCCATGGCTCTGCCACCTTTATTTAACTAGTCAATCTCTTCATCAGAGGATTCAAACTCTCTTTCAAAACAATAATCAAAGAGACCATTTCTGTTCAAATGTGCTATCATCTTTGGTTTCCATTCATCATAGTTGAATAAAGAAAGATGATCATAGTTGGATGGAGGAGGATAGATTTCTTATGAATACATGGAAGCTGTAGAAGACCTGCAAAAGACAATAGAAAATATCTGCAACTGCTACTACTGCAAAAGTGTAGAAATTGATGCAACTGCTCCACTCAAAATCTTGATAATAAACTGCAAAAAACTCTCAGGAATGGACATAGACAATACTCTAAACACGCTCTGATACCATGTGACAATCCTCACAGCAGATCTAAGAGCTGATGTATGCCTCACAATGACAGAATTTAGGAATAAGATTAAGAGTGGTCAATGCAGTAAGATGAGCAACAGAATAATAATACACTAGAACTCGAATAGAAGCAAAAATACTTCACACACACTAATTAATTAATCACAAATCGACAAATAAATAATACAATGCATGACGATTCGAATGCCAAGGTGGAAATTCGAATTAGCCTTCATGGAGTGTGAAGCGAACAATCCGTTCCTTCACACAAATATTTCACCAAAACACTTGGCAAATAAGATAAGCCATTAATGGGCCAAAATATATATTGATAATATAATAGATAAGAGATGATTACAATGGGTGATAACCCACCTATTAAATAAGGCTTGGACATTGTGAATGAAAGGTCATTCCCTTTCATTCTTAAGTAAAATTAATTATGTTTATTATTAATTATTTACTTTTATGTTCATAGCATTGCCACTCTCTTAGAAAGGAATTGTCCTCAAAGCCTTATAATGTTGTTGTATCGTTCCTTGTGACGTCGTGGCTGACGAAACATGTCGATACGAACTGCTAAGTGTAGAGCATAACTTTCGATATGTGGATGGGTCAATCCATCCCAAATTGATTTGTTGTTGACTGATGGGATTCCCTACTGATCTGTCGTCAAAAGCTTTGATCACATTAGTACCATTATCTTTCGACATTTTCCACTTTTTAGAATATCAGTTTTTATGGTTGGGGTGTCAATAAGGAATTTTCACAATGTCATTTTCTTTTAAGAGTGTCGTCTTTTGAGCATTGATCTGAGCTAGAAGTTTTATTTTCGTCTCTTGAGGTTTTAAGGTTTCATTCTGTATCTTTTCCAATTTGTTTTCTAACTACCTGTTATCATTTTAAAACTTCTTAATCAATTCGACTTGCGATTTTATGTCATCTTCATAATTCTTAAGTTGTTTCTTAAGATCTTCATTATGACTTTTGATACAACTATTTTATTCCTTCTTGTCTAGAAGTTTTCCTTTAATGTCTTCCGTAGATTGTTCTGTCTTCCGACTATTCTTCAACTTCTTAATTTTTGTGACTAGTGTCTTGATATGATTTCTTACTCTGAAAATTTGTTCGGAATTGTTGGATAGTTTTTTATTATTCTTTGCGATCTCTAGTTTGTGTGTCTTTTTAGAGTCGTCATTTTGTTGTTGAAGAACTTTTATCTGTTGTCGACATTGGTCGACCTTTGATTCTTGATCTACTAAATTATGTCGTATCTGCTTCAGTTCTTCATCCTTGTCATTAAGGATCCTGTTCAAACATACTATTTATGCTTCGTAATTATTTATTTCGTTCTTTATATCTTGATTTCCTAACCTCTGATTGAATTCATTTTCGGCTTTTAATTCGTCAATTTGTGTATACAATTTTTCTATACGCCTTTCCTGGTCAGATATTTTTATTGCATTGCACGTTTCTTGTAATTCAATTCTTATTTCTGAACTGTTATTTATGTCACGCAATTCTTCATTTTCTTTTCGATAACGTTTTAACTTGGCTTCTAATTTCTCTATTTGTAGTCGCAAACCGAATTCCATGGTCTTGACTTCTTCGGTGATTGATAGTCTTCGAATTTTTCGACAATAGAGGGTCTTTGACATTTTTACAAGTCTTGCTTGACTTTACTTCTTTGATGATAGATAGCCTCGACTTATTTTTGACGAGGGATCTTCTTTGACTTCTTCGATTTGTCTTCGACTTCTTTTGACAAGGAGTCTTCCTTTGATTTTGACTTTTCTTTGTCGTCTTTGATTTTTTTTATTTTTTTTTGTTCTCTTCAATTTTGTTACATAACTCCTTTTTTTTTCCAAAAATAATTATTATTTTAATAAAATAATAATTATTATTATTTCAATAATAATTATTAATTAATAATAATATTATTATTAATGTATTATGTAAACTATATATATAGTTTTTTTCAAATATTAAAATATTTAAACAATTATAATAAAACTATTATAATGTTTAAAATTTAAATTCAAAAAAAAATTTAGGGTTTCGTGGAGTTGTGGAGGGAACATGGGAGTGGAGGAAGCTAGAAGTGGAAGCATATGGGGGTGGGGAAGAGCGTTGAAGCTAGGAAGAGGGAAGGCGGGAAGTAGAGGGCATGTAGACATGGGAGGGCACTAGAGATGTTTGAGGTCGGCGCAGCGGTGAGTGCGGGGGAGAGGAGAGGACGTCGAGAGTCAGTGCAAAGCTTGTGGGAAAAGAGAAGAGGGGCTAGCATGGACTGGAGGTTGTAGATGGGAGGAGCAACGCGGGGTGGATGCACTGGTAGAAGGGAGCGTGGGGGTGGAGGAGAAACAGGAGCTGGGGCCGATGGACGCAGGAGTGGGTTGGCGGGAAGCTACATGCGGAGGGGAGATGGTGGGAGGAATGGAGGAGTGCTCAAGTGGGATGGGGTGACGGAGCAACTGTTTGGTGGAGTAGGAGCGCGAATGGACCAGAAAGTGGGGTGTGGGAAGATGGGAAGGGGGAAAGGTGTGGATGCGAGAATGGGTGAGGGCGTGGACACAGGAGGACGCAATTGGTGGAGGACACAAGAAGAGAAGGGAGTTTGGCGCAGGAGCAGGGAGAACGTGTGCAGACATGGGGTGAGATGGGGCAGCAAAGAGTGTGGATCGGTGGTGGTGGCAGGGATAGTAGAGCGTGTAAAACGGAGGTAGACAAGAGGAGGATGGAAGCTGGTGGAAGGGTGCAGCGAGCAAGGAGATACACAGGTGGGGATTGATGAGGAGGAGTGGGAGCAAATGCGTGAAGGGGGATCTGGAGGAAGATGTGAGATGGAAGTAAAATGAGGAGTGATGGAATGTGTAGCACCGGTGTGGTCAAATACCATGTAATGCACTGAATCCTTGAAATAAATTAGATAAGGTTTGAAAAATATTGCCAAAGGCAAGATCAGAGTGGCTCTGATACAAAATGAAGCGAACAATCCGTTCGTTCACACAAATAATTCACCAAAACACTTGGTAAATAATATAAGCCATTAATGAGCAAAAATATATATTGATAATATAATAGATAAGAGATGATTACAATGGGTGACAACTCGCCTATTAAATAACGCTTAGGCAATGTGAATGAAAGGTCATGCCCTTTCATTCTTAAGTATAATTAATTATGTTTATTATTAATTATTTACTTTTATGTTCATAGCAGAGTGATCAAGAGATCACTGGAGTGTCATCAAAGCACAACTAGAATTCTATCTCATCATCAGTGAAGTCATCAATGCTCAAGTAACTGTCAACCATCAGTCAAACTGAGTCTAACTGAGTGTGGTAGGTGTAACTAAGTGTAACTGGAACTAACTGAATGAACGAGGCTCAGTGGAGGGCACATGAGGAGCTAACTAGAGTCAGAATGGGCAGTCTAGTCTCACTGGAGGTCCATCAGAGTGATATAGTCAATTGAGAGTCGGTCTAGCCTTAAATCAAGGAAAGAACTGATGATAACTCAATTAACTGAAGTGCAACTGAGTTGTAGGTGAGAGAGGACGAGTGGGTTCCTTAAATCAAGGATGAAGGGTGCACTAAGATCTAGGAGGGCTAAACCTGATCTAATAGAAGCTCCCGAGGGATAGCTAACTGAGGCTAGGTGCTGGGACTCATGACTGGGATGCATGCAATTGCATGCATGCATGCAGAAATGCATGCAATACTGAAACTGCAAATAATGAAAATGCTGGTAGGATTAGGATGGAGTATAGGAATATCCTAGTAGAAAGGACTAGTGGATTATGAATTAGCTTTACCTGTCCATGTGAAATTTGACAATGGTTTTCACGCATCTTTATTGAAGAAGTATGTTTATGATACTAAGCATGTAATTGATTGGTCCTTGTTACAAGTAGAACCAGAAGGGGAGTTTATGATAGAACCCCTTCATATATTGGAGAAGAGGGAACTACATCTTAGGAAGCAAACTATTGTCCAGCTAAAAGTGCAATGGAAGCACTTCGGGCATGATGAGTCCACATGGGAGAATGAAACCATTATGAAACATGCTTACCGTGCCTTATTTCAGGGTTTCATTTTGAGTCCCTAACACTGGGACGGTCTTGTTCTAAGAGGGAGGGATGTAATATCCTGAGACTTTCACTTTTGTTATGTGCTGGCCATAAGCACTGATGCACATGGTTTACTTTTTTTATGTGTTGGGCATAAGCCCTTATGCACATGGTTTGTTATGTGCTAGGCATAAACCCTGATGCACATGGTTTACTTTTTTTATGTGTTGGGAATAAGCCCCAATGTATATGGATGAATTTTGGTTGTGTTGGGAATAAGACCTGATGTACATGGATGAGTTTTGGTTATATGTTGCGAATAAGCCCTTATGTACATGGATGAATTTTGGTTATATGTTGCGAATAAGCCCTTATGTACATGGATGACATTTTTTATGTGCTAGAAATAATCCCTGATGTACATGAATGACTATTAATATGTGTTGGGCATAAGCTTTGGAGCACATGGGTTACAATATTATGTGTTGAGAGTAAGCTCTGGAGCACATAGATAACCCTACAAGATAAATAATAAGTGTTGGGCATAACCCCCAAAGCACAATAACCATTATGATGTTGAGCATAATCTATGGAGCATTGGTTCCTTGATCATTGTATCCATAGGTGTATCTTGTACACATCCTAGTACTAGTGTTGAGCACAATATCTGGAATTGCACTAGTATAACTCCCTTTAAAAGTGTTGAGCATAAGCTACTGAATAACACTAGAGTTACCTCACTTAAAAGTGTTGAGCCTGAAAAACTCTAAATAGCACAAAATACTCATCACATTACTAATGTTGAGACAAAAAATCTGGAGCATTAGTAACCATATTTATTCAATTAATTAAATGAATCATTTTCTCTTTCTCATCAAAGACTGACTGGTACTGCCACTCAATGAGGGACCAAGCATGCAAATGGATTAGAACAACCTATTAGTTGACTGACCAAATCCATTAGAGGATAAGATAAAGAATCCTATGGTTAAATAAAGAGTCAATAACATATAATATATATATATATATAATAAAGGATAAATAAAAGAGTCACACATATGTATATAATATGTATGTTATAAAGGATAAACAAATTAAAGAGTCGAACACCTATATATATATACATACATATATATATATATATATATATATATATATATATATATATATATATATTATATGAACTAAAATAAATAAACTAAGAGTCTATTACAATTATTAAATAAATTATAACTAAGAGTTCAGTTATAAGAGAATAATAACTAAAGTAATATTTAGTTATATAAATATATAAATAATTAAATAAATTATAACTAAGAGTTAAGAGTGTAAATACACTGAAAGTGTTGTTAAGATAAAGCTATCAAGTCAAGTAAATAAAACCATCTCAAATCCAAGACCCTAGGTTGCACCCCTCACCAAATACTTATAAATACAACGACAATACAATGAGACGGGTGCCGAATAATGAATTTGGAAATTTCATGTCTTGCATCTGGAGAGTACATATTTAGTCCTCACTATGACAAGATAACAACAGTGTTTCCATAGGCCTTCTAGTCTCATTGCATGATTGATCCAGCTTGGGGGTGATCTATTAATTGAACCAGGAATGGTTTGGGATCTATGGTAGGGAGGAATGTGGCAGTTCCAAAGTTAGTCGACCACATCATTTGTTGGGCCTGGCCCAAGTGGGATATTTTGAGTAAGAAGTATTTTTTGAACTGCGGAGATGAGTGCAGTTCAATTGGAATATTTTTTGTATAATTGTATGGGATCTTGTGAAGTTGTGCGCAATGAAGCGTCAGAAGAGCTGCGAAGATTAGTGCTGCGAGGGGACAACACTATGATGTGTCCAGTTTACATGGATCCGGAAAAGCAGAGTGTTGGATGGAAGACAACACAGATTCTGGTTAGACCGTCAGTGGTCTATTTTTGGTCAAGATGCTCCAGGAGTGCTAGGAGATGGTTAAGGAGCAGAAGTAGAATAAAGCGACTGGTCACACATACAAAAGAAACACTACCTGAACCAGTTGCACGAGACTGTTAGAGGAAGAACGACTCAGTGAAAGCGACCTGTTTGCATGCATGCGACAGGAAGGCCGATAGCGACGTGAGGGATGTGATGAAGGCGACCACGATGGAATATTCGTCGCTCGAAGCCAGTGGTCCAGTTAAGGGAGAACCGTGACAGTTTTGTAAACCTAAGGGTTTTTTCCTTCGAATTGTAAATACATGACCTACGAACACGGTCTATAAATAAGACATTTTTGTATGGGAAAGGGTTACTCTTCATTTTGTATTGTCCTCGTTATTGATTTGATAAATCTCTATTGAGGAACAATTTTGTAAAGGCTCTGCAAGATGTGTGTGCAAAGGCCTATTGAGAGAGAGAAGATAGTCTGTATCTAAGTGCACAATCACAGAACTGTTGTACCCTTCCCAAAATACTAATACAACAACAGTTCTTGTGGATGTAGCTCCCATCCGGGGGTTGAACTACATTAAATCCTATGTAGTGTGATTGTTTACATTTTGCACTTGTCTATTTTCTTACAAATGAATGCCTGAGTTCTCATTTATCAGCTACTATGTTAATGCTTTTATATGTATTCGCCATAAAAGAAAGATGGGAATAATATGTTAAGTATTGTGTGAATGGATGAATGATGAATGCTCAGTACCCTAAGTCTGCGAACGTATCAGTTTATTGAATAATAACAAGTGTAGGTAGATTTTCAGATGTGTAACTCTTTAGACACACCGCATTGGAAGTGTGCAACATCATATGTTTCGTCTGTTTGCATTTGTTATAAAGTTAAATAATCGAAGGCAGTAGATGGATGATTAAGTGTTAATGTAAAGTATTCACAGTGGTTAAGTTTGGAAGAGGACGCATATAAGTCAGTTGCGTTGTCTTGTGATTCACATTCTATCTGAACCACGTAGTGCGTAGATTTGCTAGTTGCACAGGCTAGTTTGCTTGCAGAAGTAAGGACCGTGACACAGTCTATTGTCGCGCAGTCCTAAGCCAACAGCACAAGTTTAATAGTGCATTGTGCAATATTCCTGTCTAAAAAACTCATCTCATCATTGTGGAAACCTGATTCAGCAGTGCCCCCATAGATACACCTCGGGTGAGACCTCAGCCTGTTCGCAGGATGTTTACGAAAGGGCCGGTGAGAAGGGGTTTTGTTGGTTCCTTGAAACCACGAAGAACCTGGGTCTACATTATAAACCTCTAGATCAATTTATAAGCCAATAAATGGTTTCGTTGCTGGGATAAGAATCCATGATGAGTTGAAGTCGTGATGAGCGATGTAGAAGAAGTTGTGCTTGGTGTCGACTTTTGGTATCGCGACAACAAAGAAATCTGGGCTTGGTGTGACAATACAGAGAGAGACTTCTCAAGGAAATAAAATAGACACCCACATCTCTGTGACATTCAGTGGTTGAATAAATTCATGTGAAAATACATTCACAAAGTTTTCTAGGCGTCTTTTGGGAACGAGCTACACAAGTGGTTGTCAAGGCTCGTAGAACAGAGAAACTGTACCCCGCGAGACTTACCAACCGAGTGGACATCAAAGCTGATTGAAAGGCTCAAAGCACTAGATAGTCCATTCGTACGAGCAGTAAACTTCTTGGTCGACAGTACATCACAAAGTTTTGTGACGCAGTTTGCTCTGGACATGCTAAGTCCTACAACACAGCCAAAAGATAGTTTTTCAAGGGAATCATAGGTAAGTATCTGAACAACCCCAGTCTATACGTTAAAATGCTTTTAGCTGAGAAAGGTGTTTTTAGAATGCAGTAAAATTTTTGAACTCTATAATGGTCAATAGCATTTTTAGTGAGTTAGATGAAAAGACACATAATCTAAGAAGTGGGAAAAGGTATAAATATACACCTAAGAAGACTGCTAGTGGACCTAGACTCTGCATTGACATTGCTTCAGAAGACGAACTTGATAGCCAAAACGCACCTCTATTTTCCACCTATCATCCTATTACTATGTAGAATCCAACGAGCAGGAACACCACGCCCTCCATTGCACAAACTTATCCAATCCAGAACCCCCCTATTGCGAATATTCCTAGCACTTAGACCATTCCGTTTATCTTTTCTACTCAGTAACATGCGCATAACCCTCCACCACCTAGAAGAAGCATGACCGAGGATATTAAGCTGCCGATATTCAGAGGAACGGGTCTAGAAGACCTTGATCTACACTGGTTTCTATGTGAAGCCGTATGGAGTGTAAAAGAAGTATAGGATGACACTGTGAAGTAAGCATAGCTCATCACCACCTTCAGAGACAAAACCTTGCATTGCTTCATGAAATACTAGTAGGGATAGCAAAGAACCCTAGCAGAAATCAAGGCTGCACTCTTAGCAAAATTTAAGGAGCTGATGTCAGAGTCACAGTGCATCACAGAGTTGAAAGAGATCAAACAGAAACCTAACAAAACGGTCTGGGAATTTGACTAGAAGTTTAAGATGGTATTGGACCAAGTAAGCTTCACGATAGTACTGCATCAGCACAAGGAGTGGTTTATAGCCGTGTTGTTTCCCTATATTAGACAGCCGTTGATGCAGCAGAAAGTGGCTTCATAGGCATAAGCCTTGTATATCGCGATGAAGCTAGAAGCTTCACCCATGGGAGAAACTAGCACTGGCATGTCGCACATTCAGAACCAGTTAGCTACCCTGACACTACATTTACAAGATATCAAGAAAGGAAAGCAAGAGATACAGGAAGTCTGGTGTACAGGCTATAAAGGGGAAGGACACACTAAGGATCATTGTCCTTTATTCCAATATTTCCATAACATGGGTGGACCAAAGCCATTAAATCCGAACCAAGGGCTATGGTGTGAAATTTGCAGAACTAGAGGACATCGGCCAGAAGACTGCCACCTGATACAGAAATACGTGAGAACACCTAAAACCCTATACTATAATTTTTGTAAGTGAGTTGGGCATGATGAGTCCAGTTGCTGTGCATACGAGCTCATGCTAGAAAGAAAGAAATATATTGAGCATATGTATGGAGTAATGTATAGAGTCCAAGGAGAGACTCTGCAGAAACAATAAAATGCACCACAAGATTAGGGAACATACAGAGGCCGCGGAGGATACCGTGCGAGAGGAAGGAATAACGGCCCAGCACAAGGATGAGGCCGAGGTCAAGTAATCTATTACAACTGTGCCGAAGCAGACCATGCTTCTAGGGACTGTATCAACTTATGCACTACATGCAGTTATTGGCAATCATTTGATCATGTTATTGAAGACTTCCTAGTGTTAGAGGTAGAAATGCAAAAAATAAAATGACTAGAGGCGCCAAACCCAAACATCCAATTGATTGCAGCAGAAAGGAGACCTACGGATCCAAGTATCAATGTAGTGACGCGAAGTGGCACCACAATAGGAAGAGATAGAGGAGCAGAAGATTTGACTTTAGGAGATTTTAACACTAAGCTAACTCCTCTTGAAACAATATAAATAAGAAAAGCTGCCGGGAAAGCACCTGTTTTTGACTTGAAGAAAAATAGAGAAGTCTTTGAAGAAGCATGGGATATCTTCAAAGAATCAGCACTTGGATCGCCAAGAATCCCATTGCGCAGGGAAATACTGCATATGGAAGATATGCCGGTTGCTTATGACAGAATGAGTGCCGCAGCAGAGACATGCACCTCTTTTGCTCAATTCCTTAGGAGCTGCATGAAGTTGTTGAAGAGTCCAAATGCTATAGAAGAGTTGCAGAAGTTATTAGACCAGTATGAACCATGCAATGAAATTGAAACTACCGATAACGCAGTTCATCACATCAAGAAACACAAGAGAACAGGGAGCGAAATGAGAATCAATGCATAGATAGGAGATTACAAAATGGATGAGATCATTCTTGATCTAGGATGAGAAGTAAATGTATTAACCAAGCAGACATGGCAACAGATGGGGAGACCAAAGCTGTTATGGTCACCTATCCATTTGAGAATGGCCAATCAGGAGAAAGTCCCACCCTTTGGATGGTTAGCCAACATGATTTTTGACATTGATGGAGCGTAGAGTCACGCAGATTTCTAGGTTATCAAGATTGTGGATGATAGTTAGCCTTTTCATGCGCTCCTAGGAATTGACTGGGATATCGATAACCTCGCCATCATAGACTTGAAGAAAAAAAAGATGATCTTTGAAGGAAAGCTTTTCATGTTCATCTCACCATTGGACCCTACAGATGGAGACAGATACAACGAGCCGATTCAGGAGGAATCCAGAGCTCAAGATTTGGACCGCCTTTACAAGATGACCGTGAACCAGGAAGATTACATTAATCCTACTACAGATGGAACAATCAACTAGAGATGCGAGAACTCTTGCATTTCAGACTTTGATGCAGGACTGGAGAACTCAAAAAGTCGCATGCATGAAGTGTCTGCAAGGAGATGCGCGTAGGTTGCAAAGTCAGTGTGCTAGATTGGAAAGGAGGTAAACCAAATCCCCACCTATGATGGTTTAGCTAATGTTTACTCCTTTATCAAAGATTATATTGCAGTAATTGAAGATAAACATCGCTTACCAGCACTAGATATTGCACAGCGCGAGACACTTTCCAGATAGTGGGCTACGCATAAGCAGACATTGACCACATGGGATCAATGCAGAATTAAGATGTAGATCAGGTTTGCTGACAAGGTTACCCTAACCTTTGAGAAATATAATGGTTAGACAGATCCAAGATAGCATATTGAGGTCTGTTCAAAAGCATGGGGGGATAGACCAAAGACAGAATGGGTGCATCTATTTGTGCAAACACTGGAGGAATAAATTCCAAAGAAATGGTACTTAGACATGGAGTTGCCTAGGGAAACTACAGATTGGCCTACTCTGACTGCGAACTTCCAGAAGAGTTTCAGTTTTGAAGAGGAGAGTCCTACCATAAATGATGCGCTGCAGATTATTAAGGAAAGAATATTCAGACGAAAATTTCCACATAAGAACATGACACTAGAAGAATTCTTTGGAGCTGACAGCATACCTGCAAGCCTACAGAGAGAATGGAAGGAACAGGTAGAGCATGCCATGGAATGTTATAACCTAGCTAAAGAAACTGAAGAAAAAGAAGGAAATGATGAGGAGGACCCACGCAACATAAATATACCTGAGTCGAAAGGTGCGCGTGAGGTAGAAGGATGTCCACTTGAAATCCCAGACATGAGTGGACCTTTGAAAATGAGGAAAGTGAACATTGTCACCAATGAAGAGATGAAGTTCACAGCTATTGGAGACTACTGGGATGCTAAGACTGTTGCGGAGATTCCCAATATATTACATGAATAACAGAATTTATTCCCAAAAAATTTTACAGAGATGAAGGGCATCTTGGGATACTTAGGGGTTATGAAAATACCTCTTAAACCAGGAGCAAAGCTTGTTCAACAAAGGCCCTATAGACTGAATCCACGATATAAAGAACGAGTAAGGGAAGAACTTGATAAAATGTTCGACGCATGGATCATCAAGCCAATCAAAGAGTCTGAATGGGTAACCCCTATGGTTGTCCAAGATAAGAAAACAAAAGGCGAGATCAGGATTTGTGTGGATCTCAGAAAACTGAACGATTCTTCAATGCACAACCCATTTCCTACTCCTTTCACTGATGAGGTACTTGATAGTGTTGGAGGAAACGAAGCCTATTCCTTTACTGATAGTTTTTTGAGATATCATTAGATAAGAATTGATCCCATAGATAGACACAAGACCACTTTTTCCACTGAATGGGGGTCGTTCCACTACACAGTCACGCTATTTGGTCTGAAGAATGCACCTGCCATCTTTTCCAGGGTTGTGGTTGCAGCATTCAAGGATTTCATGCATAAGTTTTTAGAAGATTATTTAGATGATTGGACAATGTTTGGGTTACTGAAGGACCATTGCGCAAATTTGACAGTGATGCTAGAGAAGTGCAGATAAAATCAAATGTTGCTCAACCTGAAGAAGTGTATTTTTTGTGTACCTTACGGAATTTTGTTAGGACATATTGTGTGCAAACAGGGCTTGATGGTTGATCCTGTGAAGATCGTAGTCATTGTAAACTTGCCAATGCCAAATTCAGTCAAGCAGATGTGCACTAAATTGGGGCATTCTATTTATTACAGGAAGTTCATAAAGCGGTATGCGAAGATAACCACAGCAATGGAGAAGCTGCTAAATCAAGATGATCCATTCATTTGGAATGCAGAGTGTGAACAAGGTTTTGACACCTTGAAAGAGAAAATAGTCACCGCGTCGATCCAATTTTTCTAGACTGGGAGAAGCCATTCCATGTTCATGTTGATGCATCATGTATAGCATTGGGATTTGTCTTAGCACAACCAAGAGAGGGAGGTATTTACCATCCCATTGCATTTTAGAGCAGGAAGCTCTCTTCTGCAGAGAAGAATTATACCACCACTGAGAGAGAAGGCCTAGCTATGGTCTACGCACTAAAACATTGCAGGCGCTACTTGCTTGGTGCGCACTTATCTATGTTCACTGACCATTATGCTTTGAAATACTTGGTCAACAAGCCAGTATTAGGGGGGTGAATTTGCAGATGGTTGTTACTCTTCCATGAGTACGATGTTGAAATAGTGGTTAAGCTAGGTAGATTGGACTTAGGACCTGATCATCTGTCAAGGATTGAGTCAGGAGAAGAGCCTACGAACCTTGAAGAAAATATGAATGACATGCAATTGTTTGCTATCCAGATAGCTGATGAATATTATAAAGACATCATAGAATTTTTTACTACTAGGTTAGCACCCATAGAGTTCACTGCGCAGCAAAAGAAGCAGCTGGTAGTGCGAGCAGTAGACTTCACCATTATCGCAAGTCAGTTATATAAATTGGGACCGGATGAAGTACTTCATAGGTGTGTGTTAGAGCATGAGAAGCCATTTATGTTAGCAGATGCACATTCATGAGCAGTAGGAGGTCACTACGCAGGGAGAGCCACCACGCAGAAGATATTGCGAGCAGGGCTTTGGTGGCCTACCATTCACAAGGACTCAAAAGATTAACTTCAGCAATGATATGTACCTACTGCATCGGTATTTGATTTCTACATTTTGAAGTGTCTTAGTTTCATAAGTATGATGGTTTGCTGGTTATAGATCCTTCCGCTTTACGGAAGCGTTTTAAATGAATAGATGTATGAACTGTCACATGTGTATGAATGTAATAATGTGAATCTCCTTCTTACAGCTGTAACGGTTTGTGTGCATATGTAATAAAATCTAAGTGGTAATTCAGGTGGGATGGATCCCTAATGGTGGCGGTTGAGGCCAATGACGTACTGCTAGGTCTTTCAAAGGTATGAGTACCCCGGCAGGGCTACCGAGAGGTAGGGTGTAAGAAATGGAACTTCTGACTTAGCAAGATTCACTAACGTCTTCAATTTGCATCTATTTACAGGTAGTCCTACTACAGCGTAGACCAAGGGTACTTACTCTATGGTTCCAACAAATTCTAAAAACCAAAGTATGAGATATTTAAAGGTTGGCACCTTAAAAACTTTGAAGGTCATTTGCAATACTTGTGTAACTCATATTCTTTGTTGATTGAGTAATGTCTTTGTTGGTACTAAGCAATGCTTATGGTCTTTTGTAATCCTTGGGAATTTATAGAATGTCGTGGATCTATCGTGACTTTATCACTATAGATATTTGGGTCTAAATCGAAATATTGGGGTTAGTGGTAGAATTGAATGTGGCACTACGTTGGCACATGGCCAAGCTTCCAGTTGTGCTGAGGGTTTACTCCTAGGGTTCTACATCGACGAAGTGCATTTTTGTAGCTTACTTCACTTGTTTTGCTGTGTGTGCATTTGGGGGTTTTGTGCTCTGGCCTGAGCACTTGCTCATGGCCAGCGCACCTTACATGGCTCTATACTCAGAGATGGAAACTGAAGGTAACTCCTTCCCTGACTATGTTTCTTCAATGCTAATCTATTTGGTAGGTTTTGATACTAAATCTAAGGTTTTGATTCCATGTCGTTTGCTTGTTTGGTAGGGGTCATGTGGCATCTTCCTTCTACATGGCTACCAGATGTTGGCCAATACTTTAACTCTGATTTCGTCGCTTGAGGTAAGTTTAGAGTTCATCATTCCTTCACTCCTCCTCTCGCCTTTGTGGAGTGTACTGATGGTGTATGTTGTGAGAAAAAATCGTGAGCCTGCTTTGGGTTTACTATAACACATTTTGGGTTCTTTGAGGTCGCTATTGGCTGGACCATTGTGTTATGTACCTGTTCATTTTCTATTAATGGCCCTAGAGGGATTTGGAAATTTGGCTCAATATTGCACCTTGTAAGTTTATAATGATAATACTCAATGTAAAGACAGAGATTTTCATGTTTGTGTAATGTTTATAAGATAATCCGTGGACTCAAGAAAGGATAGATTGGCTGTACAATTTTGGTCTCTGTGTTTTCTTATGGTAATGGTAGTTCTTGATTTCGTTGTTTACCATCGTCACCTCTATTTGAGAAGATAGGGAAAGTGTGGTTTCTATGAAATTCTATGAGACTTTGGACTTACGATTGATGTCTTTGTGTTCTCTGTAATGGGCTTTCATTGCTTTTGTTATGATTTAGTTGTCTTAAGGTGTGAATGTAATGATGGGAAGAAATCGTAACCCTCATGAAATTTTAGCTATGAGCCTGAGATAAATGTATTCCTGTTCTACGTTTCTGGAGTTTGCAAAAGATAGAAATGTTTTAAATGAAGAGAGAGGGTAGGGATTCGATCCCATGACCCACGTTTGTGTTGGAGGCTCATCTGTATGCTATTGGCAATTCTATTTGAAATCTTTAGTGAATAGTGGATTTGGTTCTATAATGTGTTTTGGTTCAGTAACCAACTATGTAGTGTTCTCTGCATTTAAATAGAGGGATGATGAGACCCTAGCTGTTAAAACATTTGAACTTGAGAGAACAGGGTTCTGTGTGTTTCTGCTATGTTGTGGTGATTTGTATGAGGAATGATGTCACTTGTGGAGTCATTGTTGGGTTTGAACTCCTGACTTGTGTGTCTAATGTTAAAAGATGCTGCTAAATAAATGCTATGTTTTCTATAGGATCTCTTTGCTTCTTTCTATGATTTCTAGCTTATGGTTTCCTAATATGTTTAAAGGAAAGAAACATACAAGCAATCGTGGGTACAGGATATGGATGTTGTGAGTCTGCGATTTTTAACTTGTAATGCTGCTATTTTGATTTACTAAGTTTGCTAATTATATATGGGAAAAAATCATGAGAACCAAAATCAAACCCTAACTTTAACAATCATTTACTATTTGTAATGAGAATCGTTTTCTTACTAGAAGGTCAATGGTTTTTTATTTGGAATTACTGTGTGAATAAAACGAATTGAATGCCTAAGTTTGTGTTTGCAAAACATATCTCATTGGAAATGCGTTAATTTATTTGTAATGGATTGGTCGTTTGATAGAATCGTAAATATTTTTAAAAGGACTAGGATGTCTGATGTGTGTCTTGCTACTATTTATTATTTCTATTTGATTTTTAAATAGACGATTTAAAGAGGACATAGGAAATCCCTGCACTATGAAATTTGTGGGACGATTTAGACAGAAAAACATAAATATTTAAAACAACATAATAACTCTATGTTTGCGGTGTTTTCTAGCATAGGCTAGCTTGGCTAGACCTGCTAGACCCTCCATTGGGTTCTAGGCAGAACCTCGAAGTTGATAATATTGGTAGTGAGAACAATGCTACAGTATCTATTCTAATTTTTATAACCCTAAATTTATTATAACTAGAAATTTGAAAACAATGAGTACCCCATACCTGGCTGCTTGAGTACTCAATCCTTTCCTGTGGAATCCTAGCTGCTTGAGTACTCAATCCTTTCCTATGGAAGCCTAGCTGCTCAGCACTTGATTCCTTCCTGTAGAGATATGCACACTCAAGAATAGTTAATGTAGAGCTTGTTGTATTTAGCTAACATGTTAGGATGATTTCCTTTAGTTGCATAACTTTGGGGCTACTGTGTTCCTCCCAACCATGATCCTACAACCGTTCCTAGTTTTGTATGGATCCCCCCGAGATGGATTCCAACATACAAAAGAGATAGAGGACCTAGGGTTGCTACTGGTTCAGTTTCTTGGAGCAGATGACTTCCCTTTGATTACCATAAAAAAATGATAATGAAAAAGATAGATGATTCCCAAAACATGAGATCTTCCCTCTTTATGTAAGGGAGTCTTGAATTATGACTATTGGAATAATTAGTTTTCTTTAAATTAGATAAATATTATTTAATAAATATCTAGTCTTTTGCACTAAGACGTTTTCAATGGTTTAAACTATTAGTGATTTCTGATTTAAGCTCTTTATAATAATTATGATGACAATAATTATACTAATAATTTTTCTAACCTAGGTATTAATACATTAGTAATACTATTTATAGATGTGGCTTCCCACTAAATACTAATACCTCATTAATATTATTAAATAATGTGGCATCCCACTATGCATAGACTATATGCAATAATGTCTTTTATAAATAACTAATCACATCATTATTTCTTAAATATTCCTAATAATAATATTAAATATTGTATCTTTATATGATACTTAGTTTTAGGAACTTAAGGTTAGGGTCCACTTCTTTGGACAAACTTTCGGTGGGCTCAGATATGCACCTCTAGTCTCTCTCTCTTTGCATGTCGGATTCCCTCGTTTAACACAATAGTTCCTGCAATACTTGATGATAGGTAAACGATAAATCATTTAGTCAAATAAAATAAGTGTGATGAAAGTAAAAGTGTTATTCAGAGTCCTTCTGACTTTAACACTTTGAGATCCAGTAACCCTAAGTGTTCTTCAGAGCCTCTTAACTCAACACTCTCACATGGGGGTTATGCTAGTGCAATTCCAGAGCCTCTGTTCAACACTAGTGCTAGAATGTGGCTGTGAGGCACATCTAGAATATTTAAGTTGCCTCAGATCCAGTATTCGGTTATCAAGCTTGGAGTGCTCTAGGGATTAGGCCCAACACTCAATGTACCTCAGGGCTTACTCCCAATACATAAACATTCTTCTAGGTACATCGGGGCTTATGCCCAGTATGTACATTATATGCATGTTTCTGAGTCCACGCTCAACACACTCATAAGTCAAGTCATGTAAAGTCATAGCTCTACACAATAAGTAACAAAAGATCATCTCAATTTATTAGGATTTGTACCCATATCAAAACTGAAGAACATCATTTAACACATTGGGGCCTTCTCGCCCAATATTCAGTCAAATAAAGAAGTCAGTTAGGGTCCAGGCCCGATATGTCAATAAATCATAGGTGCTAGGGCCCATGCCCAATATTCAAAATAAACCATATGTTCTAGGACCGTGGCCCAATATAGCAACAAAATAGTTAGTCCAAACTTCGAGATATTACATCCTTCCCCACTTAGAACAACACCGTCCCGGTGTTTCTAGGGACTAGGAATGAAGTCATGAAACAAGGTGGGGTATGCCCCTTTCATGGTGGCCTCGTTCTCCCAAGTAGCCTCATCTGGTCCAAAGTGCCTCCATTGCACTTTCAGCTGAGTAATGGTCCTCCTCCTAAGTTGTACCTCTCGCTTTTCCAGAATGTGGAGTGGTTCTAGTGTGAACTCCCCTTCGGGCTCCACCTGTAATAAGGACCGATAAATAACATGTTTAGTATCGTATACATATTTATTTAATAGTGAAGCATGAAAAACATTATGAAATTTTTTATGAGCTGGTAAGGCTAACTCATAAGCCACTGGGCCCTTCTTGGCCAGTATTTCAAAAGGTCCACAAAACCTTGGGGCTAGTTTCCCACAACGTCCCAAGCTCAACGAGCTTCATTTTTCCTTTATTTTTAGAAACACATGCTCACCGACTTGATAGTCCTTGTCCTTTATTTTCTTGTCTGCATAACTCTTTTGGCGGTCTTGTGCTTCTTTTAAGTTCAGTTGCACCTTGGAGACTAGCTGTTCCAAGTCCTTTAGTAGGTTGGGTCATAACATAAGTCTGTCTATTGGACTGTCCCAAGTCACCAATGTCCGACATTTCTTGCCGTAGATTACCTCGAAAAGACTCATTTTGGCCGAGGTTTGATAACTGTTGTTGTATGCGAACTTTGCTAGGTGCAAATAATCTTCCCACTTTGTGGGGTTGTTCATGACATGCATCCTCAACATGTCCTAGAGGATTTGGTTTACTCATTCTGTTTGTCCGTCAGTATGGGAATGGTACAAGGTATTGAATTGTAACTGGGTTTCCAAACTGGAGAACAATTCTCTCTACAAGTTACTAGTGAACTTCGTGTCTTGATCGGAAATGATTTCCTTGGGTATCTTGTGCAATTGAAAGATCTCTTTTAAGAATATTTCTGCAATGTGAACTGCTTTGTAGGTAGATTTCACCGGTATAAAGTGGGCTGCTTTAGACAACTTGTCTACCACTATAAAGATGGAGTCATTTTATTTCTTACTCTTGGGTAAGCCTATAATGAAGTCCATACTTATTACTTCCCATTTCCATTCCAGAATGGGTAAAGATTGAAGTAATATGGAGGGGTGTTGGTGTTCTGCTTTGACTAGTTGGAACACCTGACATTTTGCAATGAACATGGAGATGTCATCTTTCAACTTAGGCCAAAAGTAATGCTTCTTTACTATTGATATCATATTTTGATATCTGGGGTGCCCTGAATAGGGTTTATGGTGAAACTCGGTGAGAATGTTTGATCTAATGTCTTCACTCTCTGGGACGTATAGTCTCTCTTTTGACCACAATAGTCCTGACTCGTCTATCTTGTATTCCTTTTGTTGTTGGAATAATCTGTCTTCTTAGATATTTGCAAGAATTTCCGTGTAGTAACGATCACTCTTACAAGCCTTTCGAATTGTGTGGTGTAATTCTGAGCCAATTTGACTCACCGTGACTTCGTAAAGCATATGTGCTTGATAGCTCAAGGCATCCACAATATTGTTTCCCTTGCCTTTTATATGCTTTAGTTCAAAATGGTATTCACTGAGGAAGGATAACCACCTGGCCAGACTAGCATTTAGGTAGGGTTGGTCGAAAAGGTATTTCAAACTCATGTTATCAGTCATCAGTAGGAATTTATTTACCATGAGGTAATGTCGCCACATCTTCAGAGCATGGATGATGGTGGCTAGTTCGAGGTCATGCATAGGGTAGTTCTGCTCATGCTCTTTTAATTTCCTTGATTCATAGCATATGGAAAAATTGGCTTGCATAAGGACTCCCCCAAGTCCTTCGTTGCTTGCATCCGTGCAAACGACGAAGTCCCCATTGGGATCCGCAATACACAGAATTGGTGCATTAATACGTAGTTGCTTCAGCTTCTGAAATCCTTCTTCCCACTTATCCATCTAGATAAACTTGTTTGCCTTTTTCTGTAAGGCGGTCATGGGACATGCAATCCGAGAAAAGTTCTCAATAAACTTTCGGTAGTAGCCGACTAATCCTAAAAATGATCTTATATTGAATATGCAAGTAGGTGTGGGCCATTCCTTGATAGCTTTGACCTTTCCAGGGTCAACGACTATTCCCTTCTCGGAAATAATATCTCCTAAGTATTGAATCTGGGGTTTGTAGGAATTGCACTTACTAAACTTGGCGTAAATCTGGTGTTCCCTTAGTATCCGCAAAACAATTCGGAGGTGCTCCTCGTGTTATTCTTCGTTCTTGGAGTAGATCAAAATGTCATCAATAAAGACTAGAATGAACTTATCGAGGTATTTACAAAATATTTTGTTCATCATGCACATAAAGTTGGCCGGTGCGTTCATTAACCCAAAGGGCATCACTACGAACTCGTAGTGGCCGTAACGGTTTCAGAATGTGGTTTTTTTGATATCCTCATCATGGATCCTCACCTGATAGTACCCGGATCACAAGTCCATCTTTGAGAAATTCACTCCTCTGACTTGGTCAAACAAGTCGTCGATCTTAGGGACTGGGTAGCGGTTCTTAATGGTAATTTTGTTGAGTTGGCGGTAATCGATGCACATCCGCATCGTTTTGTCTTTCTTCTTGATAAAGAGTATCTGTGCGCCCCAAGGGGACACACTCGGTTGAATGTACCCTTTGTCCATTAACTCTTGTAACTGAAGTTTGAGCTCCACCAATTCTGGTGTGCTCATGCGGTATGGGGCTTTAGAAGCTTGTGCTGACCCGGGTGTTAGTTCGATGGAAAATTCTAAGTCTCGTTTGGGTGGTAAACCTAATATTTCTTCGGGAAATACATCTTTGAACTCTACGAGGACTGGGAATTCTTTGATCTTCTATTCCCTATCAGTTTCCATGTTTTGGATATTGACGGAAAAGAGTTTGCAACCTTTTTTGATACGTTTCTTTGCCAGTAAGGTGGAGATCTATCGTATCGACACATTTTTAGGGATACCTTGAATTGTCTTCTAATTCCCCTGGTCATCCCTGCAGAGTAAGGATTTGTTTAAGTAGTCTAGTAGGAAATTGTGTGCTTCTAACTAATCCATGTCAATAAGTACATCATACGACCCTAGGGGTAGAATGTTTAATTCTAGCCTAGTTTGAAAATTGTTTAAGTTTATCTCACAAGTTTTAACTACCTCAGAGACCTTTCGTTTGGTACTGGTGGCTAGTTGTACCAACCACAGTTTCTCGTGAGGCTCTCGATTAAACTTACAAGTGTCCACTAACCTAGGGGAGATGCAAGTTTGGCATGCGTCGGGATCTATTGAAATTGAAATGGTTGTGTTAGATATCTTACCCTCAATTTCCACAATGGTGGCTTGGTGATTTTCCTGTCGGCCATCAACAGCGGCATAAATCCTCGGTGTCTTTGCCATGTCTCCTACGGTAGGTTCTACTTGTACGTTGTGTAAAACTCCATTCATTTTGCTGGGGCAGTCTTTGTAGTAGTGTGGCCCTTGGAATTTCCAACAAGAAACAGTTGGTGGAATAGCTTTTGTCCCTTTGTTGAAAGCTGGCCTATTGGTAGGTGGTGCGGGTGCACTTGGTCATGTTTGTGGTCGGTTGAAGCCTCTATTGGGTGAAAAACTGTTGTTGTGTTTTCAAAAAGGTGGAGGTCTAAAACCTGGTTTGCGGTTGTCCGAGAAGGTTCTGAACCTATCTCTGTTTCTATTGATGTTGTCATTCCTTGGCTGTCTGTGTTCATAAGACAGTCTTGCTTTATGTAAGGTCACATCAAGGGTTTTGGGCATGTCAAACTCTATCTTTTCTTTAAAGTTTGGTGGTAGCCATCCCAAGAATTGTTGTATTTTGACTTTCTTGTCTTTAATGTATGGCACATAGTGCAACAAGTCCAAGAATCGGTTTATGAATGCTTCCATAGTTAGGGAGCCCATTTTTAACCCATGAAATTATTTAATTTTCTTGTCAAAGAATCTTTCAGACATATATTTGTCTTGGAATATTCTGCTAAAAGTATCCCAGGTTATGTCTCTCAGTTCTTGTCCTTTGGTGTGTTTCAAGTCCCACCACCATCTGGAAGCTTTACCATTCAGGTTGTATATGGCTAGTCGGGCTTGCATTTCACTAGAGTAATTATGCACTTTGAAATACTTATTAATTCCCATCAGCCACTTCTCAGCCTTCTCCTCCGAGTTAATTTCTCCATCATAGGTTGGGGCTTTTATCTTTTCCTCCTTTTCTTGCAAGGAGGTGGTGAACCTTCATAGTTGGAAGAATTCTTACAGTCCTCTTCCTTCAATTCCGGTGTGTTTTCACCATGTTCCTCTCCCTTAGGACTAGCAATTCTCTTTGGGTGATTGTTTCCCTTTTTAAAAGTGTTGACTAAGAGTGTGGGATGTATGTGGGGTTTTGCCCCTGTTAAAGTCTGAAGAAAAGCTTCATTTATAGCTTGTTGTTCTCGTCTTTCTTGTATGTGGTCATCTCTAAAACTTTGGAATTCGGCCTGTAGATTTTGCATGGATTTCATTAAATCCGAGTTGAGTTCCACCACAATTTCTTGCTCTCATGGTGGGGAGTTCAGATTTCCCTGTATGCTACTGCCCCCTTCTGCATTCATTTTTGTTAAATTTTCAGAATTACTTCAATCTGATCTAGGATCTTAACTGAGAGAACAACATGTACAACATATCAATCATGGAGACAATAATGAAAGCACACAAGAGACACAAGATTTACTTGGGGAAAACCATAAACGTGAAAAACCCCAATAACTTCCTCAGAGATAGATAGAGCAATGATACAACCAAGAGATAGACATATCCTAGCAGCAGATCCTCCTCCTCCATAAGTGTGCCACTCCTCCTTGAGTGCATGATTGAGAAGTGAGTGATCAAATAGAGTGCCTCCCGCACTCTATTTATACTTGACTTCACTTGCCTTTTACATAAATCATGTAGGCTCGAACTTAACCACATAACATAATGCTGACTGGGCCGACCCCCAATAGGGTGGTCTAATAACCCTTTGACCCACATGGCCGACCCCCAATAGGGTGGTCTAATAACCCTTTGACCCACATGACTTATACAGGGCCGACCCCAACAAGGTGCTCTAATAACCCATCAAGTATAAGTTATGACATTTACAATATAAATGATGACACCTCTGTATAGAGGAATAATACCATCTCTATAGGGGTACATACAACATATATGAAATACATTCCGAAGTTACATATACATCAACACTCCCTCTTAACTAGGAAGGTATTTCTTAGCACAGGTCTTCTAGCACAAGTCATCTTCTCTAGATCGTCGGCACTGTTGCTGCTATCTCAATCAATATCTGAATCTACTCATCATAGGAAGTTATACAGAGCAAGTCCCTTTTCATACTGGATGTAGGCCCACCACCTGTAGGTCTTTGTCATCACTGGCCATACTATAGAATCCTCAGGACTTATTACGTGCGTCACAAAACCTGGCTGCAGCATCCCAGGCTATTACGAGCACACAACTCTACCTATAGGATCTCCCAGGAGCACATTACATGTGACCCATCACAAAACCTGGCTAAAGCATCCCAGGATGTTACGAGCACATGGATCTACCTATTGGAACTCCCAGGAGCACATTACATGTGATCTTACCACAAAACCTGGCTGAAGCATCCCAGGCTGTTACGAGCACACAGCTCTACCTATCGGATCTCCCAGGAGCACATTACATGTGGTCCAGCACAAAACCTGGCTAAATCATCTGAGGCCTTTTTCATCCTGTCCAGATCTCCCAGGAGCAAATTACATGTGGTCATGGCAAAACCTGGCTGAAGCATCTGAGGCCTTTTTCATCCTATCCAGATCTCCCAGAAGCAAATTACATGCCATAGGACAAAACCTCAAAAGAGCATCTGCCAGATATCCCAGGGCAATGAATTACATGCCATAGGTAAAACCTCGAAAGACTATCTACAGATCTCCCAGGGCACAAATTATATGTCCTCCCAAGCAAAACCTCAAAAGAGCATTTGCCAAATGTCCTAGGGTACGAATTACATGCCATAGGAAAAACCTCGAAAGACCATCTGCAAATCTACCAGGGCACAAATTACATGCTTACCTGCACAACCTGATCCACGGCCACAAAGTATCATCTGATACTCATCATACATCATCCTGATGTACACATGATCACCCTGATCATCATCACTACAACATCCTGCTGCATGTCATTTGGAGAATCTCGTCATCCACGATCATCCTGATCATACAATGCATCCATCTGATGCACACCACGTATCTACCTGATACATATCATCATACATAGTGTATCCACTTGATACATAGATACATGATCCACACAATGTATCCATCAACATACATGATCTACCTGATCATATCTGATACATATCAATATACACGATCTACCTGATCATACAATGCATCCATCTGATGCACACCATGTATCTACCTGATACATATCATCATACATAGTGTATCCACCTGATACATAGATACATGATCCACACAATGTATCCATCAACATACATGATCTACCTGATCATATCTGATACATATCAATATACATGATCCACCTGATCATACAATGTATTCGCCTGATACATATACAGATACATGGTCCAGGCATCCAACATGATGCATATACAAAAATACATACACATGATCCAATCAATCATATCCAGCATCCAACATGATGCGTACATACATATAAATGATCCAACTGATCATATCCAACGTCCAACATGATGCATACATACATACATAAAAATGATCCAACTGATCATGTCTAGCAGAAACTAGAACATCATCCAGCGCTTACATCCACAACCATGTGAAGGATCCTCCTTCCAACATGCTTGGAATGGCTTAAGCAAATGTGTCAATCACTTCTTCCTCGAAGTGTCCTCGATTTGAAGAACACCAAGCCTCTCTCTGAAGTACTCAAACTTCACCCAGGCTAGTGGCTTCGTCAGCACATCTGCAATCTGCTCATCCATCGCAACATATAGGAGCTTCACAGCTCCTCTCTGCACCATATCCCTGATATAGTGATATTTGATCTCTATGTGTTTCAACCTGTCATGAAACACTGGGTTCTTGGACAGCTTCACACAACTCTGGTTATCACAAAAGATACCAGTAGCATCCAATGGGAGATCAAATAACTCAGACAGTAGCTTCTGTAGCCATACTGCCTCACAACTAGCTGAACAGGCTGCAACATACTCTGCCTCAGCTGTACTCAGTGCTACGCAGGACTGCTTCCTTCTAAACCAAGAGATCGCACCTGATCCCATACTGAAGCAGCATCTAGATGTGCTCTTCCTATCTGTAGCACTGCCAGCCCAATCTGAATCAACATAACCCTGCAGGTTAAAATTTTGATTCACTTTATACTTGAGCCCATAATCCACTATACCCTTCAGGTACCTCAGAACATGCTTTACAGCAACAAGGTGAACACTCCTCAGATCTGTCAGGAACTGACTCAATGTGTTCACAGCAAAGCAAATGTCTGGTCTCATGTTCGTCAGGTACATCAAGGACCCAATCATCTGACGATACATAGAGACATCAACTAGCTCAGATGAAGCATCACACAGACGCTTCAGATTTGATGCCATAGGTGTGGCCATAGCCTTGCAGTCCATCATCCCGAACCTCTTCAGGATCTCTACTGCATACTTCCCTTGTCCAAGAAGGATTCCATCTGCACTCTGCCACACCTCCATGCCAAAAAATAGATAGTGCATCATCCCCAAGTTCTTCATCTCGAACTCGATAGCAAGCTTCTGCTGCGTGTTGGCAATCAATCTATCTTCACCTATAACAAACAGGTTATCCGCATGCAAAAGTAGTATCACTGGATTGCCTTCCTCAACCTTGTAGAAAAGGTTGGAATCCGCTTTATTCTTGGTAAAGCCAAAACTGGATAGAAAGCTATCTATCCTACCATACCAAGTTCTACACACATATATGACTACACCATGCTGTCTTGAAATCCATCTGGTGCATCTTCTATTTCATCACTTTTATATTTCTTAATGCTTCCATTTGCAACATGCTTGATCTAATAGATCCATTTGGAAGTCATAACAAGCTTCTCTTCAGGTCTTGGGACTATATCCCAAACATCATTCTTCATGATCGACGGATCATGGCATTCCATTTCTTCATCCCAGATCCTGGGAACTTCAATATCTTCAATAGATATCTTTGTTGCTGGAACAAATGTTGTAGTCCTTTTGTAGGTGAAGATATATGGTGTTTCCTACAAAATAGGTTAAATTGCATGATTAGAAACATCTCATAATTTTCAGAACAAATTCTTACACATAAAGAAATATGTCATACAATCATGCAAGTATCTTAGCAATGCTTCAATACAACATTTATCCATATCCCGTAACTTTCTATATTCCTTCCAATCTCTACCAGAACATTGTTAAGAGTGTGCACAACTCCCAACATGTCAGCAAAGAGGTTTCATTCTAGATAAGTAGCAATGGAATGTTGTACATTGCCATAGGCCACTTACCCATGCATATTAATAGTATACTGTTCATCAATGCAATTATTCTAATATGCATAATACACAACCTAATTCTAGGAACATTAGTATAAGTATTATTTAAGAAATGACAATTCAAATACTTATCTTTGTCTATTCGTTGGGTGTACTCCCTCTGAGTCTTTGCTTCCTTGCAGGAGCTACTAGAGTCCTAATCTGAAGTACCTTCTTCTACACCTTTCTGTTGTGGAATGTAGAGAGATGGTCAACTCCCTCTGAATATCTGCATCCTTGCAGAAACCACTGGAGTGTACTCCCTCTTGATCTTTGCTTCCTGGATTACTTGTCCTTGAAGTTATATTCATTTTCGATCCCTATGCATGCTTGTTAGTATCATCATTGTGTTATCCTCTAGGTCTCATACATAATCAAACATTCATTAGTATAATCTTAATATTATCAAAACACAATAATCTCAAGCATGTATAGTCAGGATCATTTCAAACATAGATAATAAACATTAGTATTCAAGGTTTCAGGGAAGTCTTCTTTGACTCATGAATATTCTTATTTGATCATAAGACTCTTCTGATTAGTTAAATCATCAATTATGGTAAGAAACATAATATGCATACAACCATGACTATTCAAACCTATGACTTCATGATAATCATTATCAACAACACAACAGTATAAGATCCTAACACAAGGTAGGATTCTAGCTTGATATAGGAAAAACATACCTGGATTAGCATGCTAGCTAGTTATGTCTAACATACCCATATAATGTCTTTTGGTTCTCTTCAGTGACTTGTGCTAGTAACCTGCATGTCTCATAAGTTAACCATTGTAGAAACAATTTATACATACCTCGAAAGTAGATTTTCTATGTGATCCATGACAATGGATGAATCCTTGTCTTCATGTCACCATGATCATACGTTCTTGAAGTAGAACATGATTTGTCTTTCTTGGTGTACCTTTTATGTTAGCAGACAACATAAACCTCATACAACACCATAATGCATTAGTACAATCATAAGTGTCAACACCCTAACCAATGAAGATTGTTAAGGTGATACGACAAATCTAAAATAAAGATTGTACTAACCGTAATAACATGAAGACAAACATACCATAAACTTAATCATGAACAAATATCGAAACATACCTCGATGAGTCATACCTGTCGAGATTGCTTGTATTATTCTTATGTAAGGCCTTAGCCTCGTCTCCTTCTGAAACAGGAACTTCTTCACTTATGCAGGTGACCAATCCATCTTCTTCTAGGATTAACCCAATCCACTTGATTTATAAGAAATGGACCTGGAGCTGGATATGGGTTTGTTAGAGAAACCCCAAAAATTCAAACTTTGAATTTCAAACTTCCGAAAGGATAGAAATATGCGCCTTGATGAGCTGATCAAACTAGTATATTCAGAATTTGAAAACTGCAAAGTTTCACTCCTCAATTTTGCCTTTGAAACTTCTGGATTCACTGGACGTGACCCTGAACTGGGGTTTGATCCAAAGCTCTAAGCTTCTATTTTTCTGAGGAGCTTCCAGCCGTGGTCACAGATTTAAAAAATTTCCATTTTTACAGAAGCCCTAATTTTCCACTTTTCTGATCAAAGTCCCGAACTAGGGTCTGATCAAGCCCGGCCTTCTGCCCAACCAAAAATTCTAATCTTGGTCTCTAAGTTTTTATTTTGATGAGTAGCATTCAGCCGTGGTCTCCGATTACAAAAATTCCAACTTTCTCCAAAGCCCTAAATTCTGGAAGCCATGAATGAAGGTACTCAAAAATAATTCTGTTTTGACAGAAATATGTACCTGATTGTTTCTGGTGTAACTCTAAACTTTTTGATCCACAGGGTCTGAAATGTTTTCCTGAGATAGCCTGACTTGTTATCTTTCCATCTCGACAGGTCTGACCTCAATTGGATTCTCTGAGAGAGAGTTATGCCAAATGTCACAACGTGACCTTTTTTTGGGATAATACAAGAGAGCGAACTTGTATGGCGTGCCACATGTCACTGCTTGAACTTCGGCCTCTAAACAATTTTCTTGAGATAGCCCGCCCTGTTGTCTTTCCATCCTGATAGGTCTGACCAATTGGACTCTCTGAGAGAGAGTTATTCCAAGTGTCGCAATGTGACCTGTTTATGGGATAATACAGGAGAGTGAACTTGTACGGCATGCCACGTGTCACTGGTTCAACTTCGGCCTCTGAAAAGGTTTCTTGAGATAACACCATCTGTGTACTACTTGTGACATTTTATGAAATTTCATTTGGATCTTCCTAGCCCAAGTTATGACCTTTTTCCCAAGGTCACCTGATTTTGACTCATATCTAGAAGAGGCAGAAACCCTATATTGTACAGATCATAAATCACAAAGTACAACGAATTAGAGGTTTTCCTTTGGACACAAGGTACATGGGGATTTAATATTCGATATGTAAAGATTTTACATCTGAAAACTTCTCCAAAAAGGATTTATAGTGAAAGTACTACGATGACTGGTTTTTGCTATATCAAGCCCTAGCATCGTAAGCGCAACAAGTGTCATACATGCCATATCATGCCTTCTTTCAGGATAGCTCTGATACCATGTTAAATTTTCAGAATTACTTCAATCTGATCTAGGATCTTAACTGAGAGAACAACATGTACAACATATCAATCATGGAGACAATAATGAAAGCACACAAGAGACACATGATTTACTTGGGGAAAACCATAAAGGTGAAAAACCCCAATAACTTCCTCAGAGATAGATAGAGCAATGATACAACCAAGAGATAGACATATCCTAGCAACAGATCATCCTCCTCCATAAGTGCGCCACTCCTCCTTGAGTGCATGATTGAGAAGTGAGTGATCAAATAGAGTGCCTCCCACACTCTATTTATACTTGACTTGACTTGCTTTTTACATAAATCATGTAGGCTCGAACTTAACCACATAACATAATGCTGACTGGGCCGACCCCCAATATGGTGGTCTAATAACCCTTTGACCCACATTGCCGACCCTCAATAGGGTGGTCTAATAACCCTTTGACCCACATGACTTATACAGGGCCGACCCCAACAAGGTGGTCTAATAACCCATCTAGTATAAGTTACGACATTTACAATATAAATGACGACACTTCTGTATAGAGGAATAATACCATCTCTATAGGGGTACATACAACATATATGAAATACATTCCGAAGTTACATATACATCAACAATTTTCAGACAATGACTATTCCTGCAATGTTAAATAAGTGTCAAGAACATAAAAGTTGTTAGTTCATTTTTACATAAAATAAAATTTCCAAATGTACATTTCCTTTCTACTGTGTAACTGCAGTGGATGTTTTCTGATGTAATGAGCCCAATAGGTCACTTAGTTTTGTAGCTGGGCTCTGATACCACTTGTAATGTTCCTAAAAATAGTAAAAATTTAAAATTTTCTACTAATGTAATAAAATCTATTTTAAGGATGATGAATAGTAAATTAACTTCAACACTAATATGTACCTATTGGACCGGTATTTGATTTCTACATTTTGAAGTGTCTTAGTTTCATAGGTATCATGGTTTGTTGGTTACAGATCCTTCCGCTTTCCAGAAGCATTTTAAATGAATAGATGTATGAACTGTCACATGTGTACAAATTTATTTGAATGTAATAATGTGAATCTCCTTCTTACAGATGTAAGGGTTTGTGTGCATATGTAATAAACTCTAACTGGTAATTCAGGTGGGATGGACCCCTAATGGTGGCGGTTGAGTCCCATGACATACTGCTAAGTATTTCAAGGGTATGAGTACCCCGGTAGGGCTTCCAAGAGGTAGGGTGTAAGAAATGGAACTTCTGACGTACTTAGCGAGATTCGCTAACATCTTCAATTTGCATCTATTTATAGGTACTCCTACTACAACGTCCACCAAGGGTACTTACTCTATGGTTTCGACAAATTCTAAAACCCAGAATATGAGATATTTAAAGATTGGCACCTTAAAAACTTTGAAGGTCATTTGCAATACTTGTGTAACTCATATCCTTTGTTGATTGAATAATGTCTTTGTTGGTACGAAGCAATGCTTATGGTCTTTTATAATCCTTGGGCATTTATAAAACATTGTGGATCAATCGTGACTTTATCACTATAGAGATTTGGGTCTAAATCAAAATATTGGGGTTGGTGGTAGAATTGAATGTGGCACTACGTTGGCACATGGCCAAGCTACCAGTTGTGCTAAGGGTTTACTCCGGGGGTTCTACACCGACGAAGTGCATTTTCGTAGCTTGCTTCACATTTTTCGTTGTGCGTTCATTTGGGGGTTTCATGCTCTAGCCTGAGCTCTTGTTCATGGCTAGCGCACCTTACATGGCTCTATACACAGAGATGGAGGCTGAAGGTAATTCCTTCCCTGACTACGTTTCTTCCATGCTAATCTATTTGGTAGGTTTTTATACTAAATCTGAGGTTTTGATTCCATGTCGTTTGCTTGTTTGGAAGGGGTCATGTGGCATCTTCCTTCTACGTGGCTACCAGATGTTGGCCAGTACTTCGACTCCGATTTCGTCGCTTGAGATAAGTTCAGAGTTCATCATTCCTTCACTCCTCATCTTGCCTCTGTGGAGTGTACTGATGGTGTATGTTGTGATAAAAAATCGTGATCCTGCTTTGGGTTTAGTGTAACACATTTTGGGTTCTTTGAGATCATCGTTGGCTGGACCATTGTGATATGTACCTGTTGGTTTTCTGTTAATGGACCTGGAGGGATTTGGCCATTTGGCTCAATGTTGGACCTTGTAAGTCTATAATGATAATACTCAATGTAAAGACTAAGATTTTCATGTTTGCGTAATGTTTATAAAATAATCCGTGGACTCAAGAATGGAGAGAATGGTTGTACAATTTTGGTCTCTATGTTTTCTTATGGTAATGGTATTTCTTGATTTCGATGTTTACCATTGTCGCCTCTATCTAAGAAGATAGGGAAAGTGTGGCTTCTATGAAATTCTATGAGACTTTGTACTTACGACTGATCTCTGTGTGTTCTTTGTAATGGGATTTCATTTCTTTTGTTATGATTTAGCTATCTTAAGGTATGAATGTAATGATGGGAAGAAATGGTAGCCCTCATGAAATTTTAGCTATGAGCCTGAGATAAATGTATTCCTGTTCTACGTTTCTAGAGTTTGCAAAAGATAGAAAGGTTCTAAATGAAGAGAGAGGGTAGGGATTCGATCCCATGACCTACATTTGTGTTGGAGGGTCATTTGTATGCTATTGACAATGCTATTCGAAAGCTTTAGTGAATAGTGGATTTGGTTCTGTAATGTGTTTTGTTTTAGTAACCAACTATGTAGTGTTCTCTGCGTTTAAATAGAGGGATGATGAGACCCTAGCTGTTAAAACATTTGAACTTGAGAGAACAAAGTTCTGTGTGTTTCTGCTATGCTGTGGTGATTTGTATGAGGAACGATGTCACTTGTGGAGTAGTTGTGGGGTTTCAACTCCTGACTTGTGTGTCTAATGTTAAAAGATGCTGCTAAATAAATGCTATGCTTTCTATGGGATCTCTTTGCTTCTTTCTACGATTTCTAGCTTATGGTTTGCTAATATGCTTAAAGGAAAGAAAGATACAAGCAATTTCCGATACATGATATGGATGTTGTGAGTCTGCGATTTTTAACTTATAATGCTACTATTTTGATTTACTGAGTTTGTTGATTCTATATGGAAAAAAATCATGAAAACATAAATGAAACCCTAACTTTAACAATCATTTACTATTTGTAATGAGAATCGTTTTCTTACTAGAAGGTCAATGGTTTTTTATTTGGAACTATTGTGTGAATAAAATGAATTGAATGCCTGAGTTTGTGTTTGCAAAACGTATCTCATTGGAAATGTGTTAATTTCTTTGTAATGGATTTGTCATTTGATAGAATCGTAAAGATGTTTGAAAGGACTAGGATGTCTGATGTGTGTCTTGCTACTGTTTATTATTTCTATTGGATGTTTAAATAGACGATTTAAAGAGGACATAGGAAATCCTTGCACTATGAAATTTGTGGGCCGATTCAGACATAAAAACATAAATATTTAAAATAGCATAATAACTCTAAGTTTGGGGTATTTTCTAGCACAGGCTAGCTTGGCTAGACCTGCTAGACCCTCCACTGGGTTCTAGGCAGAACCTAGAAGTTGATAATATTGGTAGTGACAACAATGCTACAATATCTATTCTAATTTTTAAAAGCCTAAATTTATTATAACTGAAAATTTGAAAACAATGAGTACCCCATACCTGGCTGCTTGAGTACTCAAGCCTTGCCTTTGGAAGCCTAGCTGCTCAACACTTGATTCCTTCCTCTATAAATCTGCACACTCAACAATAGTTAATGAAGAGCCTGTTGTATTTAGCTAACCTGTTAGGATGATTTCCTTTAGCTGGATAACTTTGGGGCTACCGTGTTCCTCCCAACCATGATCCTGCAACCATTCCTGGTTCTATATGGATCCCCTCAAGCTGGATTCCAACATGCAAAAGAGATAGATGACCTAGGGTTGCTGCTGGTTTAGTTTCTTGGAGAAAATGACTTCCCTTTGATTACCATCAAAAAATATAAATGATCCCCAAAACTTGGGATCTTCCCTCTTTATGTAGGGGAGTATTGAATTATGACTGTTGGAATAATTAGTTTTCTTTAAATTAAATAAATATCATTTAAAAGATATTATTTAATAAATAACTGGTCTTTTGCACTAAGACTTTTTCAATGGTTTAAACTATCAGTGATTTCTGATTTAAGCTCTTTATAATAATTATGATGAAAATAATTATACAATAATTTTTCTAACCTAGGTATTAATACTTTAGTAATGCTATTTATAAATGTGGCTGCCCACTAAATATTAATACTCTATTAATACTATTAAATGATGTGGTATCCCACTATGCATAGACTATATGCAATAATGTCTTTTATAAATAACTAATCACATCATTATTTCTTAAATATTCTTAATAATAATATTGAATCTTGTATCTTTATATGATACTTAGTTTTAGCAACTTAACGTTAGGGTCCACTTCTTTGGACAGTCTTTCGGTAGGCTAGGATAGGCACCTCTAGTCTCTCTCTCTTTGCATGTCGGATTCCCTCGTTTAACAGAATAGTTCCCGCATTACTTGATGATAGGTAAACGATAAATAATTTAATCAAATAAAATAAGTGTGATGAAAGTAAAAGTGCTATTCAGAGTCCTTCCAACTCAACACTTTGAGATCCAGTAACCCCGAATGTTCTTCAGATCCTTTTAACTCAACACTCTCACATGGGAGTTACGCTAGTGCAATTCCAGAGCCTCTCCTCAACACTAGTGCTAGAATGTGGTTGTGAGGAACATCTAGAATATTTAAGTTGCCTCCGATCCGGTATTCAGTTATCAAGATTGGAGTGCTCGAGGGCTTAGGCCCAACACTCAATGTACCTCAGGGATTACTCCCAGTACATAAACATTCCTCTACGTACATCGGGGCTTATGCCCAGTACGTAGGTTATATGCGTGTTTCTGAGTCCATGCTCAACACACTCATAGGTCAAGTCATGTAAATTCATAGCTCTGCACAATAAGTAACAAAAGATCATCTCAGCATATTAGGGATTGTACCCATATCAAAACTAAAGAACATCATTTAACATATTGGGGCCTTCTTGCCCAGTATTCACTCAAATAAAGAAGTCAGTGAGGGTCCATGCCCAATATGTCAATAAATCATAGGTGCTAGGGTCCATGCCCAATATTCAAAATAAATCATATGTTCTGGGGTCATGGCAGAATATAACAACAAAATAGTTAGTCCAAAATTTGGTATATTACAGAAAGAGAACTGGTGCGAGGGACATTATTACTACAATTGATTACCTCACTAGATGGGCAGAAGCGAAGCCAATAAAAGACTGTAGTGCAGGTACTTCCACGCAGTTCATATTTGAATACATCCTTACGAGGTTTGGATGCCTAAATATTTTAATGACTGATCAAGGCACTCACTTTTTTAACAGAACCATTGAGGCGTTGACAGAATAGTTCCGCATTCATCATCAATGAAGTACACCTTATCATCCGCAAGTAAATGGAACCATTGAAACGTTCAATAAAGTACTAGAGAATGCGCTAACTAAGGTATGCAATGTGAAAAGGGATGACTGGGACCTACACATTCCCGCTGTGTTATGGGCATATAGGACCACATGCAAGAAGTTGACAGGCCACACACCTTTTAGGCTGGCCTATGGACAGGAACCAATAATGTCAATGGAGTACATTGTTCCTAGCTTGACAATAGCTTCTTTTACAGGCATGGCAGATCACGACGCGCTAGAAGAAAGGATTCTACACTTAGTTGGTTTGGAAGAGGATGGCTTCATTGCGGGATTTCACCAATAAGTGGAGAAGGAAAGAGAAAAAGCATTGCATGATTGCCTCATCAAGAACAAGTCTTTCCAGGTAGGTGATCTAGTCCTCATGTATCATAGCAAATTTATGAAATTTCCTGGAAATTTTAAAATGCATTGGCTTGGTCCATATAATGTTTTACATGTAACTAATGGTGGCGTAGTCTAGTTATCCACATTAGCAGTAGATAACTTGCTAGGTCTAGTAAATGGAAGTAGACTAAAACCCTATCGAGATAGTCTTGCTTCACAAAACCGGTGATGATTAGAAAGAAGGAAATTTCTAAGCGCCAAGTACAGTTGAAATTGGGCACTAGAAATGGGAAAGAATCTATACGCAATGTATGATGAGGAACATGTATATACTGTGCAACACTATTAAGATGTGTCGCTTTGCCAAAAAAAAAAAAAAAAAAAGACAAGAGGAACCGCGCAGTTGCGAAGCCCAAAAGGAAATTGCGAAGATCAAGTTGAACGATGAAAGATGCTAAGTTCAAAGGTAAGAAGTCAGGCACCGTGAAGTAACTACACAGGAACAATGGTGACTTGTCGTGCAGTTCGATGGAACACTCCAGAAAAATAGTCGTTATAATGTCAGTCGAAAATATAGCAGTTATACAGTATTTTTCCATCGACCGCTTGGGAATTTAATGCACAGATAGTCATTTTGAACGAGTTTACGAAGGAAAGGACCAAAGAATCCACCAGATTCATCCAACAGATACTGCATTTAATCCTTATCTAATCGTTAAGGGGCACGGAGGGGGTCAGTTGCACCTATAAGTAATGCTGCATTTAGACTCCCGGGCGTTTCCAAACACTTAGAAGTTTCCCACGCACACTACTTTGCAAGTTGTTTTTAGTAAGCTTCCCGAAACCCTGTAGAAGTTGTCAAGTGGATGTCTGACAGATCTTCCATTGAAGAATAATTCATAGTCCAGGAGACTGTGAAGGTATTTCAATACAGAGGGATTGAAGGGTTAATGATAACCATAGCCAAGAACGTAATATTCATAGAAAAGGTTCAAGCATCCAGAAGATCACCAAGACATGGTCCATCAATGCAGGACAAAGGAAAAGATCCAGTGGGGCCGAGAACAATGATACCAAATATGGGTTCGATAGTGCAGAAGCCACCGATAGCTGATAAGGAAATACATTTGACAATGACCCCAGATTATATCTCACTGCATGCACTGGATGCACCAGTCTTCAAGCTAATGAAGAATGCCAAATATGACATTCCGCTGTCGCCAATATCAAAGCATGTCGACGTACATAAAAACTTGTTGGGTAAAATTCAAGAATGTAATTGGGAATATTATGATCTACTTCAGATGCAGAAGGAGGATCCTAATGAACGTAGGTTGCCACAATTCCAGCCTGACCAATACATGTGCTGGAAGAAAGATGTGAAGGGCGACCTCACCTTGGTCACAGAAAGCTGGTTATTGGGAGTAGTCAAGTCGAGATTGCTCAATTTGCTCAGACTCCTAGATTTTGATAGAGCACAATAGCTGAACGTGGTGGTACAAACTCTAATGGATCACATTCATCAGGGATATTTGTGGCTTGATCGCAATGTCGACCTGACCATTAACATTATCCACCGCATCACCGGGTTGAGTAAGAGGGGTAAAGATCCGAAGCAATTTTTCCAAAGTAAAAGTAAGGACAAAGAAGCTGTGGCAAAGATGAAGAAAACTCAAACTATTGTCAAAGGAAAGAGGGGCTTTCAGATGAATGACATAGATGATAAAGCAATGAAGTTTATCACGCAGCTATTAGTTGGAAAGATTTTAAGAAAACGCAGACCTCTAGAGGTACCTGTGGGCGCAGTACTACTTGGTGCCACAGGCATGGAAGGAGAACAATTCAACTGGTGTCAGTACCTATTGAATGAGTTCTTAGAGGAACTAAATGACACACATCTCAATGGTGGAAATTTCCATTTTACCTGGCTGATAGTGTTGATCACCTTTGAAGGGTGGAAGGAGCCAAAGGATTACGTTGGCGTAATCATCGATAGTAATGACTGCAAAGGATCCTGCTATTCAAAACTATGGGAAAATCTGAACTCACAATGACAACACACGACAACTGAGGTCTTCTACCAATATTATGACTAGCTTCACGCAGCAATTATTCTCACACCAAGAATAATCAAGCAGGTAATGAGTAAATATATTCACACTGTTGATTTTTATGCTGACATGCATTGCATCCACATTTCAGCCAAAGCACAGAAGAAGAACATTGAATGGTATCCAGGAGGGTACCATATGTATGAAGATGATATTGTTAATATCATGAAGGAATGGCCTGCCGAGTTTTGAGTCGAAATTGTAGAGGTCGAAAGTGACTCCAGCAAGGATGAACCTATTCCATCTTCTATCACTAAAGAGAAGGAGGTGGGAAAAAGAAAGGAAGATGATATCCCATCACAGAAAAAGGGAGGGCGGAAGAAGCATAAAGCTGATAAAATACAGACAGATGCAGTGCTCCATGATGAGGATTATGAAACAATCGTGGTAAAGGTCACAGAGTAGATGGAAGATCTGATGACTGAGAAGGAGAAATAGGACAAATCAATTTAGGAAATTCTGCAAATGAATCTGATCATGTTGCAAGGGATCATAGAGAAAATTGAAGAAGTCCACAAAAGATTACCCCTGCCACCAGACTCAGAGTCTGAAGGGAAGTCAGGAGGAACTTCATTGTAGAAGGAACTACAGCTAACCATAAACATGCCTGTTAAGTCCTGTGTTGTTCACCTTGATCCATTAACTGCAAGGCTACCATTGCTAGAACAAATAGTGTTGGACACGAAGGATGTCAAGCGTGTGGAGCTTGACCTTGCAAAGATACCACTGCCTGGTCTACACTACTTGGATCTATGGGTTGTTGAAGAAATGCATGACATAACTACTGACATGCTGAAGGGACAAGCTGAGTTGGAATAAGGTAATAAGAAGTTGGAGGAATCTAGCTCGTAGAGAGCTATGCAGCTACGAGATGAGCATGATCGTCGAAAAAGACTAGAGTCCATGATCATTGTGATCACAAATGATATAGAGGAATTTGAAGTACAACTAAATGCCGCAAACACTATCGTTAAGATTAGTGAACTAGCTAACAATCTTAAGACATAGATGCAAGACATGGAGATCATCCATGAAGCTAAGATTGCTTCCTTGGAGGCATAGATCAATCCATACACCCCACCAAATCAGAAGCAGTTAAGATCAAGGGAGGTGAAGGCCGCAGTAGAGAGTATCGCTGTAGAAGTGGCTAAGTGATAGGGTCTTTTACATGCGGTGTCATAGGCATTCACCGCCCTCGAAGATGACCCAAGAGTGCTGCAAGTAAAGAACACTGTGAAAGATAAGAAAGAAACACTAGAAAAGTTAGATGCAGAAGTGAAAGCCCTGCTACCAAGAGAAAGGCTTCAGAAGTACTGGGAAATAAACGTGCTGAAGAAGGAAGTGCAAGCCTTAAGAGAAAAAGAGACTGAAATGGGAGATCAATCACAACCCTTACTATAGGACGCCAACACAATCTCGCAGGAGATCGAGGGAAAGCTACAGGAGTTGCGCAAAAATCAAGAACAGGTGGAAGGCTAGGTCGATGATGAGATAACACCTGATATGTTGGAAATAGTCAAGCAAGTTGAGCAAGACACGAAGGAAGCAGTCAAAAAGTTGATTGTCACATACAATGAGTTCGCTACAAAGCTAGCTCCATAGGAGGCAGAACAGTTTGGAGAAGTTAAAGCTATAGGTGGCTCAGGGACGAGCCAAATGTAAGTGTTAGGGGCCTCTTGGGCCTAGCCCTAGTGGGGAATTTTGATAAAGAAGGATTTTTGGAACTGTTGAGCTGAGCGTAGTTTAGTTGGAATATTTTTTGTATAAGTTTTTGGGATGCTGCAAAGTTGCACAAAACGCAATGTCGAAAGAGCTCTAAAAATCAGTGCTGTGAGGGGACAAGACTGCGATGTGTCCAGTCTACGTGGAGCTAGAAAAGTAGAGTGTTGGACAGAAGACAACACATATTCCGGTTAGACTGTCGACGGTCTATTTTTGGTAAAGATGCTCAAGGAGTGCCAGACGACAGGTAAGGAGAAGAAGCGGAAGAAAGTAATTGGTCGCACACACGAAAGAACCACTACCTGAACTAGTCGCATGAGACCATTAGAGGAAGAATGGCTTGGTGAAAGTGACCTGTTGGCATGCATGCGACAGGAAGAATGGTAGTGACGTGAGGAATGCACTGAAGGCGACTACGATGGAATATTCCCAGCTAGAAGCCAGTGGTCCGGTTAAGGGAAAACCGTGACAGTTTTCTAAACCTAAGGGTTTTTGCCTTCAAATTGTAAATACATGACCTACACGAATGATCTATAAATAAGGCATTTTTGTATGGGAAATGGTTACTCTTCATTTTGTATTGTTCTCGTTATTGATTTGATAAATCTCTGTTGAGGAACATTTTTGTAAAGGCTCTGCAAGCTCTGTGCATAGAGGCCTATTGAGAGAGAGAAGAGAGTATGCAGTTGAGTGCGCAAACAAAGAACTGTTGTACCCTTCCCAAAAGACTAATACAACAATAGTTCTTGTGGACGTAGCTCCTATCCAGGGGGTTAACCACGTTAAATCCTGTGTAGTGTGATTGTTTACATTTTGCACTTGTTTGTTTGCTTATGAATGAATGCCTGAGTTCTCATTTATTAGTTGTTATGTTAATGCTTTTATATGTATTCGCCATAAGAGAAAGATGGGAATAACATGTTAAGTATTGTGTGAATGGATGAATGATGAATGCTTGGTACCCTAAGTCTATGAACGTATCAATTTATTGAATAATCACAAGTGTAGGTAGAGTTTTGGCTATGTAACTCTTTAGACACACCGCACTGGAAGTACAGAACATCGTATGTTTCATCTGCTTACATTTGTTATGAAGTTAAATAATCTGAGGTAGTAGATGGATGATTAAGTGTTAACTTAAAGTCTTGAAAGTGGTTATGTTTTGAAGAGGAAGCGTATGAGTCAGTTGCGCTATCCTGTGATTCGCAATCTATCTGAACCACGCAGTGCGTAGATATGCTGGTTGCGCAAGCTAGTTCGCTTGTAGAAGTAAGGACTGTGACGTAGTCTATCATCGCCCAGTCCTAAATCCGTAGTGCACATCTAATAGTGCACTGCACAGTAGTCCTGTCTAAAAAACTCATCACATCACTGTGGAAAGATGTTTTCGCAGTGCCCCAATAGCTACATCTGGGGTGAGACCTCAGCCTTGTCGTGCCCACTATATGCCAGTTAATTAAAACTTAACATGCAGAGTGCTAAACATAAATTATCAACCCGAGGAAGTATTTTATTTCAAAGCTATCGTGCATAATATATGCGAGTACAATTTCTACCTGACGTTGTTATTTATTGGTATGCAATCGAAACTATTTGTAACTAGGTCACACTTGCTTGAAAATAAATCAAACCCAAACCTATTCATGAAATCACACGGTAAATCTAATCATACTTCAACAAAATAAACAAGATCTAATTACGAACATCTAGAAGAATTGTTATGTTGGCCAACGATCTACCAAAATGAATTAACAGAAAAACACTATAGTAAATCAAATGAACAACACATGGTCTTAATAATAAAATAACTATGATAAATCCAATGCATGAAAGAATTAACAAATAAACAAATCTCCAAAATAAAACACTTACAATCAACACTACCAGCATCTGCTCAGGGAAGAGGGCCCTTCCTCCACTGAGCAGATCTGGATCTCCACAATGAAAGTCTACAACTCCAGAATTAAGAAACTGCCAGCATGTATTATCATAATGGAAGAATTACAACAGATCTGGATCAAATCCTACATCATAACATTGTGTTCTCTCCTATCTTGCATCTCCTATCCTGCCTAATCTATCATGCTTAATCTCTATCAATCTATCCCCCCTTTCTCAATGAGATTGATTACATATTTATACATAAAATTATCTCATGGAAATGAAGAACTAAACCCCCAGCTTGTGATCTGCAACAGCTGGAACACAGCCGTAACTGTTGGCAACTTTGGAGCCGGCCGCAACACCAAATCTGGAAAATACCCTCTCGAAGAACCACCTGCATAGCACAAACCGTAGCTTGTTTGGGAGATTTCCTCGCAAGTCAGGTAAATGAGGATGTTACGCACAAAACCCATGTCTCAGATGTTTGATATTCGTTTCCATCTGTCCGCAAATCAAGATGCGAATCAAGGTGTTCTTATGTGGCATGCGTTTTTGGTTAAGGCTGTAACAGCTGGCTATGAGCGTCCTGTACGTGACAACTCACTCCACAAACCATCATTAGTAAAATCATGCATAATAGTCTTTTAATTCATCAAAGATAAAAGAAAATAATCACTATTAACCACTTAAAACATCAATGGAAGTAGCAGGCTGTTCAACGCGCAGCTACAACAAATGAATGGAAAATGGAATGATAAATGAGAAATAATGGTAAGAAAATGGATGAAAGGTATGTCGGTAAGTGATGAAAAATGGACAATTCCAGGGCCCAACATCTCCCCCAAACTGAACTTGTTGCATGTCCTCATGCAACCCAATATCTGTGTAGCATCCAACTTGAAAAAAAAAACTCGTTCACTTGTTCCTTCATTTTACCATTTGCACAGCTGCAGCTAGAAGAAATAGAGAGTTTAACACAAATTGGCAGAATCACTTAGCGGAGGATTTAGCAGAAAATTTGGCGGATTCGCAGCTCTTTAGTACAAATTTGGCAAAGTCACAGCTTATTTTAGGAGAGAAATTGACGAAGGTTTTAGCGAAGATTTTGGCGGAACAGCGCTAAACGTAGCAGCAAATTTGGCGGAGTCAGCTTATTTTAGCAGAGAAGTTGGCGAAGGTTTTAGCGGCAAATTTGGCGAAACAACGCTAAATTTAGCAGCAAATTTGGCGGAGTCAGCTAATTTTAGCAGAGAAGTTGGCGAAGGTTTTAGCGGCAAATTTGGCGGAACAGCGCTAAATTCAGCGGCAAATTTGGCGGAGTTGCAGCTGTCGGAAAAGATGTCGCAGCCACCGGAAAAGATGTCGCAGCTGCCGGAAAACGGGCAGTTGCCGGAAAGCGGTCGCCGGAAAATATGTCGCAGCTGCCGGAAAAGATGTCGCAGCTGCCGAAAAGCGGTCACCGGAAAATATGTTGCAGCTGCCGGAAAAGATGTCGCAGCTGCCGAAAAACGGGCAGCTAATTTTAGCAGAGAAATTGGGGAAGGTTTTAGCGGCAAATTTGGCGGAATAGCGCTAAATTTAGCGGCAAATTTGGTGGACTTGCAGCTGTCGGAAAACGGGAAACGGCAATATTTTACGGCGTTTTAGTCTTTTTGAACGGGAAACTTCTAAAGCCATTTTCTCCCAAACGACGAACTGGGTTGGGCTGAAATTTTGCAGGCAAGTAGCTACCACTCTAATGCATCTCCACGCCACAAATTAGACAAACCCACATCACGGATTTTGAGAAAAATGTGAATTGGCTGTAGGTGATTATGGCCATTTTCTCGAAAACCGCACACTGAATTGAGCTGAAACTTGCCACGGTTGTTCATCATGCTGTTATGCATTCCCTGTCCAAATTTCATGAGAATCTAACTTACCAATTGAAAGATATGCCCAAATCAAATTCTGCACTTTTGAACATGAATAAAAATGTATTGCAGCTGAACTTCCAGAGCCAATATTTCAAAAACTACAAACTGGGTTGGGCTGAAATTTTTCAAGCAGGTAAATACCATTATAGTGCATCTCCTCACCAAAAATTAGATGAACCCACATCACGGATTTCGAGAAAAATGCGAATTGGCTGTAGGTGATAATGGTCATTTTCTCGAAACCCGTGCACTGGATTGAGCTGAAACTTGCCACAGTTGTTCATCATGCTGTTATGCATTCCCTGTCCAAATTTCATGAGGATCCAATTCGTGGTTTGTGAGATACGCTCAATTCAAATTAGGCATTTTATGTGAAGAACAATATGCATCCAAATTATGAATGTGAATGAAAAAGCAACAAGCATAGTAGCTCCTCCCCCAAACTGAATAATTTTTCATGTCCTCATGGAAAGTAGGAGTTTGTTTCTTAGTTGGAAAGTAGCCATCTCCCCCAAACTTAACATATGCAGCATTCAATGATTCTCAAATTCTCACAAACATTTCACTTGTAACAGCTGGCCCATTGCTCCATGGAGAAGAATATAGCATAGATCTGTTTAGAATGTTGCTACATAAATGCATATATCAAATTTTTATGGCTCTCAATCACTCAACAATACTCATGCATATAACTTTGTGATAGCACCAAACATAATTCAAATCAGCTCATGGTATCCAAATGCCAATTTTACCATGTAATTAAGATGAAGTAACAAAGATGTGGCTGCCCCAAGACAAAATATGGAAATTCCACTGAGTTTTGTAGCCCTCCAACCTTCATGTGGAGAAAGGAATGTCATAAAATTGTCTCATCTTTTACCTACAACACAATACTGTTAAAGATGTGCTGTAATTACTGATTTTGAAATATGCCCATAAAAGATTAGAACCAGTCATAAATGCTATCATTCCTCTGCCTTGAATGTACAAGATAACGCTGGTATGCACTGCTACAGGAATGTTGTGATTTCCATCCCTCACAATTACAGTAATAAGACTTGATATTATTACTTTCAAACTTTCATTCTATCTTGTATATACTGAAAATGATGATATGTGGTTTTTGATAGAAGAGCCATTCATGTAACTTGCAACTAAGTCCCCTATATTCTTCTTCAGCCACAACATCCATGCGTTTGAACCGATTTATGTATTAGGTGAACCAAGAAACACATACCTTTGAAATGCATCCTCTGTTGTAGGTTCTTGTGTCCAGCCTGTCCTTCTCCTTCAAGATGTGTATCAGCTGCTTTATTTCTCCTCATTATTTTTTTTATATGGCAACAGGGCACCGTTTCTTACTGCTGGTTCTTGTGTGGCAACAGCAAGACTTATTTTCTTACTGCCGGTTCTTGTGTGGCAGCAGCAAGACTTCTTATTGTTGGTTCTTGTGTGACAACAATAAGGTATCCCTTTTTTTTTTTTTTTGCTTGGTCAGTTGGGTTGGAACTTGAAGTGGATGTGCATGAATGATGAAGTGTTAAAACTAACTCGGAAATGATGGGAATGGATGGACATAAAAGGCTATTTAGAAAATAAAAGGCTATTTAGAAAATGGAAATGGCTAATGCTTAGTGGTTCTTCATGACATTTCCCCAAATCTTTAATAAATCAAAAACTCATGCTATTTTACCTCAAGTTTTACCTCCATGGAAGCCTTGGTTGACATGAATGGACTGGTGTATGCTAGAGATATGTAGGCCGATCTGATGCTGAGACATATGTATATGAGAGCTGGAACTGGATGAGACTGAATTTGATCCATGATGTTGTGCTGGTTGCATGTAAAACTAACTGCTGAGACAATTGATGAGGAAAAATTCTACCATAGAAGCAGAAAGCCCTTTCTCTTATTCTGCAAATCAACTGCAAAACTACTGAACAAATGATGCTGCAAGTCATTGTTGAAACCATTAGATCACATAATCTTCAGCTGCTACAAACCCGAGGTACAATTCTTACCATGCGAATGAATGTGCTGGAGTCGAGCATGGAAAGAAATCATTGGATTACCGGCCATTAATATATGCCGTTAACCAATGTGAAGAAACTCACCTTTGATGACAATGAGCTCTAAAGTACCTTAGTGCATCTTGATAGGTACGAATGGATGTGCTGGAGTCGAGTCACCTGGAAGATTTGTCAATCAAGAGGCATTGATGAATCCCCATGATTAACAACAAGGAAATCTGCCATTGATTCATGCAGATACCAGGGCACTATAAAAACTCTAATCTTGATCCCAGATGATGTGTCGGAGTCGATGGGACAAGACCATTGGAAGGTGGACCTTAATGCATTCCACATCATCCAATACGAGTACAAAATAAATCATTGTGAAGAATCATAGTGAAAAATAGGACCAACATGAAACTCAGAAGCGGAAAGTATATGTGAAGTCATGATGTAGTAGTGATGGGAAATAAAATGGTTATGGTGACTACATAAGCAGTGGAAAATGGGACTTCGACATAAATGGATTTTTGGGGTTTTGAAATGAGGAGGGTGAATGAATCTACCATAGGGAAATTGGCTTCTTGAGGGGTTTCTTTCAGCAACAAGTGGGATGACAGGTGTCTAAAAATGATTCTTAGCATGTAGCAATGGGACTTGACTTCGGAAACATTGGACTCTGTATGGTTTGCACATCAATCTCTCCATTTTTATATTTTTTTTTATGTGCTCAATCCATTTGCAAATCGATAAAAAGTCTTCAAGAGTCACTCGTGCATGCATTGACCTTCTTATTCCAAGGACCTGCAAAACCTAGCATTTGCCTGCAATAAAACATGAGATGATGGAAGAAGAGAGATGATTGGTCTCTCTTCACCCAACACTTATGAAAAAAACAACAAGCAATTACTTATAAAACAAATCCAAAGAAAAATGAACAAAGCAAAATCCATTTTATACCTGCAGGAGAGCAATGTCCATCTAGACTCACCAACGGTATTCTGATCATAGCTTCTTCGTTCCTTGTCCAAATTGAGTGATTCCAAAGCCAAATGAAAGTAAATTCATAGGTATATTTCCATTAGAAACAGGTTTTTAAAATTCTATGCAATGATCTTCCAAATCACTCAGTAACAGCCTGCATGACAAGGTGTTTTTTTTTTCGAATTCTGAACTAGACCAACAGTCACAGTTTTAGGCTTAACTTTTTCGTTTGATAACGGATTGATGTGATTCCAATTGGAGATGAAAGTAGATTCATGTAGGTATCTCCATTAGAAACAGGTTTTGAATCCAACAAGAATTGATGGGTCAAATAAGCCAATGAACAGTCTAGAAAATAGAGTTTTAGGAATGCAGATTTGGGACAGACAGTCGGTATTTTGGTCATAAAATTTGCGTACGACATCGGAATGGAGTGATTCAAATTGCATTGTAGACTAGATTCATAGGGTAATATACCAATAAAACAGGTTTGCAAAATATGTCCAATAAGGCATCCAAAAATGGACTGTCCCAGCTCTGTTCCTAAGCTGCCAGCTTGACACCCTGTTAGTATTTTGGCCATAAAATTTTCGTTTGACACCCAATCGTAAAAATTCAAATTGTTTTGGAAACTAGATTCAAAGGGCTACTTGGGGTATAAAGAGGTTTTAAAAATAAGTTCATTTGGTCTCCCAAAAATGGACTGTCCCGTCTATGTTTCAGTAAAATTTTCAAGCCAAAATGTCACAAAAATCCAATAAATTAAATTTAATCCGCAAAAAGTGATCAAAATAGGTGTGAATGATTTTAATGATGTAAATTTAAATATAATACACATCCATACCAAAAATTTCAAGCATTGAGCACCTAGATTGACTTACACAGTTTGTTGCAGCCACAGCTGCAACTCTTAAAAATGACATAATGTTGAAATAAAGCATGTGAATTTTTATGGAAAATAAAAAACTAAAGACATATCATGATGTGCAACACCCACGTATCTCAAACTCATTAATTTTTACCTGTAGCACAGTCACAGCTGGGTGTTGCATCTCCTTGTCACAGCCAATGTTGCAGCTCACTGTTGTAGCTGCGAGTAATCACAGCTGAGAGTAATCACTCACAGTTGGGTTGTTGCAGCTAACAACTTTATGTCAAATTTCAAGCTTGAAGGGTTCCATAATCATGGGCTCATTTTCCTGTGGATCCTTCATTCACTTTCTCGAATTACTGTAATTTTGTTTTCATGATATTTTTATTTTTATTTGTAACAAATAGAAACAAATTGAAATTGTGAAATTGATGACAAAAAGGACTTGAGCATTTTTGTTCAAATAGTCAACAATTCCAAAGCATTCATGAAAACATCTCATACCCATTCCTCATACTTCTACTTTCTGATCTTCCAGATCGCAACACGGCGCAGGAAGAGAGCATACTTATTCAAAAAATAAAAACTTAAAAAAAACAAAAGCATGGTTTTATTATGTTATTCTACCCTACCCTATTCTACTTGGAAAAAGAAAAAAAAATGTTCAAGTGTATGCATATTTCCAATGGAGCCATTTTCGAAAAAGTGACTCAAGTATGCTCATACTCCTAATAGAAAAATATAACTTTATGAATTCTAGGATATGAGAGATCAACTTCCCTTCAAATGATGGTGCCAAGAATTGGTGAAGTATGAAATGATGCTGCAGACCGATTACAGATTGAAACCAAGCTTCAATATAGTCTTTGTTCCCTTGATTGCTCATGGATGTTACACCATGAAGATCCTTATTAAACTGATCTTCCTCAATGCATAAGATTTCCGGATCTAATGATGTGAATGATGCTTTTGGTTCCAATGGTTGTTCTCCATCAAATATTACGTGTGTATTGTTGATCTTGTCTGCTTGCTTATGAGGACTAGAAGAAACTCCATCTGCAAAACTTGGATCTAAAACATGTTCAGGCCTCGTATGGATTTGCTGCAACAACGCACAACCTTTTTGCAGCGGTGTAGATGAGGTAGAATAAGAGGGAAGTGTAAGAACATTTTGCAGTTCAGCACTGTAAGCATACTGTACTGCTTTATTATGGTTAGGGTGGAGGGTGGATTGGACAGGAAATTGTGTTGGATACCAAGGAGTTTGATGAGAAGATAGATGTGGCTGATGTAGATGATTAATTTGTGAGGTTGATATTGAAGGACCAACTTGTGTTGCAGCATGAGGGAGAGTGGCCATATGATCATAGGATAGGGCATTCCAACCTTGTGGATAAGGTAGGTAAGAGTTAAACTGAGGCTGCAACAATTGCCATGGTGGAAGAGTATTCAATGATTGAGTATGAGAGTAAGAAAATGGAGGGATAGAATTTCGCACCATAGATGTAGGCCATGGTTGACATGACTGTTGCAACAAGTTGGCTGCGACTCCCAGATCTCTATGATATGTTTCTTTCATCTTTGGTAAGGAGGGACAATGATCTGTGGAGTGATTCAAGTCACATATACCACAACTTTCAAGACTATCCAAAGGGAAATCCCTTGCTTCTCTTATTTCCTCCTGCTTTTCTTTATCCTGCAAAACACCCAATTGTAAATCAGCTTTAGAAATGTCAAATAAATTGCTAATTTCAGCTCGTAAACCTCTTGTTTTTGCAGCAGATTCCAAAAATAAAGATAAAAGTTCCTTAGAATTCTTACCAGTCTTGAAGTTTCCTCTTGAATACCTTCTGCATAACTCACAAATATCATCATATGCTAATTGAAATACATTACCTGTTCCGATCAGATTCAATATTTCTAAACATTCAGCTTGGATTCCCTTGAGTAGAAGTGTTTTTAAGATCTCCTTCCCTAGTTTCCTCTGTTTGGATCTTTGGAGATTATATTGAAATCATTCTGTGTATTCCTCCAGTCTTTCTTCTTCTCCTTGTGTCATTTCGAAGATGTCTTCATTGACCCTGCAATAATCTTGGTACCTTTTCAAGAACACATGTTTCATGTCTTCCCAAGTTTGTATACAATTCCCACCGAGGCTCATGAACCATCGGAGGGCTGTTCCTTTTAGAGTAAGGGGAAATACATTCAACTTTTGATCATTAGCACAATAACCATATCCTCTACAAAGTACTTCAAATTGAAATAAAAATACATCAGGGTCTTCGTTTTCCAAACCGTGAAAATTTGGTAGAACATGTGGGGGAATTCTTTTCGTTGGTGCCACTCCTCTTGAATTTTTGATGGGAAATTCGAAGGTAACAACTTCTCCATCTTTTTCACCTGCCATCTCTTCATTAGATTCTTTGGGTGCTATCTTGAGGCTCCTCCTTCGAATGTTCCTGTCAACTTGTTAGTAGAATGGATGGTGCTTACAACACCATTAAGGGGAATGATAAGGTTTATGAATCAAAGATTGAAAATGAAATAAAACTGAATGTAAAGATAGAAAATTAACACTCAAAATAAATTCAATAAACTGAAATGTAATCATGCAACCTACATGCCCTATTTTAACAATGCATCTGCAAAACAATGTCAGATGTACTATTACACAATTGATAACTTCCCCGGCAACGGCGCCAAAATGTCGTGCCCACTATATGCCAGTTAATTAAAACTTAACATGCAGAGTGCTAAACATAAATTATCAACCCGAGGAAGTATTTTATTTCAAAGCTATCGTGCAAAATATATGCGAGTACAATTTCTACCTGACGTTGTTATTTATTGGTATGCAATCGAAACTATTTGTAACTAGGTCACACTTGCTTGAAAATAAATCAAACCCAAACCTATTCATGAAATCACACGGTAAATCTAATCATACTTCAACAAAATAAACAAGATCTAATTACGAACATCTAGAAGAATTGTTATGTTGGCCAACGATCTACCAAAATGAATTAACAGAAAAACACTATAGTAAATCAAATGAACAACACATGGTCTTAATAATAAAATAACTATGATAAATCCAATGCATGAAAGAATTAACAAATAAACAAATCTCCAAAATAAAACACTTACAATCAACACTACCAGCATCTGCTCAGGGAAGAGGGCCCTTCCTCCACTGAGCAGATCTGGATCTCCACAATGAAAGTCTACAACTCCAGAATTAAGAAACTGCCAGCATGTATTATCATAATGGAAGAATTACAACAGATCTGGATCAAATCCTACATCATAACATTGTGTTCTCTCCTATCTTGCATCTCCTATCCTGCCTAATCTATCATGCTTAATCTCTATCAATCTATCCCCCCTTTCTCAATGAGATTGATTACATATTTATACATAAAATTATCTCATGGAAATGAAGAACTAAACCCCCAGCTTGTGATCTGCAACAGCTGGAACACAGCCGTAACTGTTGGCAACTTTGGAGCCGGCCGCAACACCAAATCTGGAAAATACCCTCTCGAAGAACCACCTGCATAGCACAAACCGTAGCTTGTTTGGGAGATTTCCTCGCAAGTCAGGTAAATGAGGATGTTACGCACAAAACCCATGTCTCATATGTTTGATATTCGTTTCCATCTGTCCGCAAATCAAGATGCGAATCAAGGTGTTCTTATGTGGCATGCGTTTTTGGTTAAGGCTGTAACAGCTGGCTATGAGCGTCCTGTACGTGACAACTCACTCCACAAACCATCATTAGTAAAATCATGCATAATAGTCTTTTAATTCATCAAAGATAAAAGAAAATAATCACTATTAACCACTTAAAACATCAATGGAAGTAGCAGGCTGTTCAACGCGCAGCTACAACAAATGAATGGAAAATGGAATGATAAATGAGAAATAATGGTAAGAAAATGGATGAAAGGTATGTCGGTAAGTGATGAAAAATAGACAATTCCAGGGCCCAACATCTGGGGTGAGACCTCAGCCTGTTCGTAGGCTATTGTCGAAAGGGTCGGTGAGAAGGGATTTTGTTGGTTCTTTAAAACCACAAAGAACCTGGGTCTACATTGGAAACCTCTAGATCAGTTTATAAGCTAACATCATTACATGACTGATAAGCATTTTCTATAAATCTATGTTCATATTGTGCAGGTTAAAGAAGTAATCCAAGCAGTATTTCCATAATTAAGTTTTATAAATCCTTTCTATGTCTTTTTTTTCATAAGAGGAATTATAGGCAGAATTTTAAAGTGCTTTAGATTTAAATATCATGTTGCAATTCTTTATCAATTAATTATTTTATCAGTTTCATGGCCATTGACAAAACTAGTTAGTCATGACGCACAAGGGTTTATAAATTGATTATACTCTTGTAGAATAAAATCTAGGTCTCAAATATAACTGAAGAACCTCTTCCACCAAAGTAAAAGAAATAAAATATTAAAATAAAATAATTCCGCCAAACGTTTTATAGATGCATTTCATTCAAAGAGAGATCGTGCATAAACATTTAAAATTAATCCATATAGAAAATAGAAGAAATATTAAAATAAATTAATGTTCCATTCAGTCAAGCTTAGCTTGGAAATCCAAGCCTTTTAAAACATGTTATTCATATAAACACTAAATCTAAATTGTCTATGCAACCATCAAATGAAATTGCATTCCCTTAAACTTTAGTGTAGATCAAAGCTCTGTGTTATCTCCTTAAACATTAAAACAAATTACCAGTTATCAAGCAAAATAAAATTTTCTAGATTTAAATCATAGTGAAGGGTTTACCCTACGATTTTCACTATTGGTCAACCCAGGATCAATTCCCATGGGGAATATCACTCTAGCAGAGCTCACTATTGCTAGAGCTCAGCTACTCTAGTAAAATATTTAAAACGAATTATAAATCTAGAACCCCTGTAGAAGCTAAACCAGAACCGTAATAAAAGGAAATGTTCAAAAAAAAAAAGTAGTAAATAGGGATACTCCTGACCTACACAATACATTTCACAACCAATAATTCAAACATAATAAGATTCCATGACTAGTTTTCCATTTCACCAAAACAACAAGATTACCAATTTAAAAGTTTACACCGGCCCGAAGGCTATATCTTCCCAACTCATACATTACATAGAAATCACCTCTACAGGGTAAGCCATGTTTTTCCAAAATGGAAAGTAGAGTAACAAACCCTTAGTTTCTTAAATGAAACATCCTCTAAGAAAGTGACAGTTCTGTGCACAAAAATGATTTTTCCCAAACCCTTGTCCGTCCAGGGGCATAGCATAGTCACCCTTCGAACATTAAGGACCCGATAGGAGCGCTATTCCAGTATCAAAGAGGGGAAAGGCTGAGAGACTTAAACTTACCACATTCAGGGTAAACGCCTAGCTGGTATAAAACTCTCAACATTCGAAACCCCTGTTCCTACAGCAAGCAACCAAAATGATACTTAAAATTCCTTCAACGGAGACTTAAAATAAACAAACTTCAAAACATAAAGGGAATCGATAGGTATTACCTGAGTGTTTTTATTCCACAATGGCGCATTTGATCAGGGATACAACCATCCCTCAATGCCCAAAAAAGTCCTGGAAGCAACATTACAGACCGCCTTCAAAATTCATTGAGTACTTACCTCACATTACTCTATGATCCAACACATGAAAACCCTCCCAGTCCTATTGATAGCTGAGATCCAAACCACAACCCAACTCTGTCAAAACGCAGAAGGGAAGTGTTAAGCTTCACTCCCTTCCCATACTACCACCACGAATGAGAAAAAAACCCACTAGAGGTATTTCCATGCACCAGCATACATGGCTAGGGTAGAGTGTCCCCTCCACGTGAATGCATTCAATGCACCACCAACCCCACTCCATAAACACTCCACTCCATCCTTCGTTAGCACTTGGGATAGTATTCATAAATTCATTAGAGCAGGTATAGGGAGTATATGCCACCTTAGCTTATGTAGGAATTTTAGGTAGTAGGTATCTCATAGCATAATTATAATTCCATAAACTAGATAAGAAGTGTTTCCTTCTTTAGGGTAAAGCCAAGGGTTTAAGCCTTGAGATAGGGTTTAATATTATCAGATGCCATTAGCCTTAGAACCTTCATAGCCAGTAGGGATTTCATGTTTCCATCATAGTTATATTTTAGATTTAATCCAGGTTTTTAGGAACCTTGCAAGAGTAACTAAGAATGACATAGCTTTCTAAGCTAAGTAAGTTTGATACCTCCACACCTTCTGACCACTTGCCACAAATGTAAAAATGAACAAAGATACCCTAGTATTAATTTAAATAAAATGAACAAATATCAGTAAAATAAATTATTATAGAGACGCTAGTAATAATTAAAATACAACCTTGTCGGTAAACATCATTTACAAGATTCTCATAAGCAAATCAAATCACCGGTGCATTTTCAGTTAGACAAACCAAGAGAACGGTTAAGGAAATTCATCAATATACTTCTTATTGCTGAAGTTAATTTTATAACAACCATTTATCGAAAGAAAAGACCCTTTTTTTTTATATATAGTGTATTTCTAGGAACTTAACACCCAATGACTCATTCATGCATCATTCTAGTTTAGTTGACTAGGCATTCATCATTTGTGGCCACTGGACCTTATCAAAAGTTGGTTCCAATGCAAACTAAGCTTGCCACTTGTGTGGATTTCAACTTCCTCTTTAGGACCATGAATTTCTCCTTTGGAGATGTATTATTTATGTACATATTTTACTAAATAATAAGGTAATGGAATTTTTTCCAGTTGTTCTTCATTCTCGTATGTTATAAAACATTTTTTTCTTCTCTATTTTTCCTGCTCAATTCTTTTGATCTCTGTGAGACTTAGTGTGAAATTTATCTTTGTCTCTAGATATCTGTGAGAATCCCACAAAATATCACAGTCATGTGTGTGTTGTAAGTGAGGCTATAATGTAAGGAAAACCACATATCACGGAGCATATGTAAGCTACAATATAGAACCACACCGAAACCATACCAAATAGAGAACAGTGGCTACAACTATAGCCCTCAAAATATGCACACAATGACTATCCCCTACAATCATCTCTTACTAATAAAAATAAGATCCTATGGCTGTCACCCTCCAACCATAGATCAATTTTACATATAGAATACATCAATCAACATTACATCTACAACGAAGAACATATTTGTAAACAAAATTGTTACAATATAATGACAGGTGCGCTCATCTTGGCACCGAAAAACTATCAGACCAAAACATGCATATCTTGGTCATCGAGAAATCTCTCTTGACGAAACGAAAGGCAATCAGTAATGGAAACACTGCTCTGGGCACAATGCCTTATGAATCTGAAATTAGCATAAATTTGATAAATAGAACCTGATTTTGCACCCCTCTCAATACCATCGAGCCAAAATTACAATTTTTTATTAAGAGAAAGAAGAATAAAAAGAAGGTAAGGAGAGTAGCGACATATTATATGAAATCCCTGATTCCTGCATATAGATCCCGACGTACAATACATAAACATGCAGAAAACCAATCTATCCACCATTTCACATATACCAAATAAAATAATGTAATAAAAATGAAACATAAGAGATATACTTATCTCAAAATAAGGGAAATTGGATGCAATATGACAACTTTCCTCCCAACCATGGACATAGTCAATCCTTCCTTGCTTGAACGGGTCATCCCTAAGCTCAGACCATGGATACATGTGTAAAGGCACGCTTAGTCTAGCAACTCTCAGAACTACCTCTTCTAAGAACCACAATGCTTCCCACTACTACTTTCCTATCATTCTCCACTGCCTATGGGATGCAACTCCTCTCACCAACCCATTTCATGGATTCCTGTGCGAGAGCATGGACTAGTAGAGTGGTATAATGGAAGCAAAGGGAACAACAAGACTACATATAAGTCTCAACACACTCTCAATGTAATACCCCCATTTTGACCCTTAGGATATTTTTTCTATAATGTAAATATTGTATGCATGTTCTGTATGATTCCTAGCGTGGAGATCAAGGGAAAGGCCCCTCTAGTGAATTCTTGGCCTTTAAGAGGAAATTATTTGGTATTGTGCTACCCATGCGCTAGTGAGCCATAGAAATTGTAAATATGCATTTTAATAGAAATGCCCAGAACTAGATATGCAATGCAACAAGAGATGAGGGCATGATTTTCACAAAGCAGAGTGTTGGACGAAACACAGCACAGTTTCCGGTTAGACCGTCGGTGAACTATTTTTGGTAAATATGCTCCAGGAGTGCTAGGCGATGGGTAAGGAGCAGAAGCGGAAGAAAGCGATTGGTCGCATATGCGAAAGAACCACTACTCGAACCATTCGCATGAGATTGTTAGAAAAAGAACGGCTTGGTGAAAGCAACCTGTTGGCATGCGTGCAATAGGAAGGCAGATAGTGACCTGAGGCATGCGCTGAAGGAAGCCACGATGGAATATTCACTGCCTGATGCAAGCGGCCCGGTTAAGGGAAAACCATGACAATTTTGTAAACCTAAGGGATTTTTCCTTCGAATTGTAAAGACATGACCTATGAGCATGATATATAAATAAGGCATTTTTGTATGGAAAAGAGTTACTCTTCATTTTGTATTGTTCTCATTATTGATTTGATAAATATCCGTTGAGGAACATTTTTGTAAAGGCTATGCAAGCTGTGTGCGCAGAGGCCTATTGAGAGAGAGGAGAAAGTCTACAGCTGAATGCACAGATAAAGAACTGTTGTAGTGTTCCCAAAAGAATAATACAACAACAGTTCTTGTGGACGTACCTACCATCCGGGCGGTGATCCACGTTAAATCCTATGTAATGTGATTGTTTATGTTTCTCACTTGTCTGTTTGCTTACGAATGAATGCCTGAGTTCTCATTTATCAGCTATTATGTTAATGCTTTTATATATATTCGCCATAAAAGAAAGATGGGAATAATATGTTAAGTATTGTGTGAATGGATGAATGATGAATGGTCAGTACCCTAAGTGTGCGAATGTATCATTTTATTGAATAATGGCAAGTCTAGGTAGAGTTTGGGATGTGTAACTCTTTAGACACACAACTCTGGAAGTGCACAACATTGTATGTTTCGTCTGCTTGCATGTGTTATAAAGTTAAATAATACAAGGAAGTAGGTGGATGATTAAGTGCTAATGTAAAGTCTTCACATTGGTTAAGTTTGCAAGAGGAAGTGTATAAGTCAGTTGCATTGTCCTATGATTCACATTCTATCTGAACTGCGTAGTGTGTAGATGTGCTGGTTGCGCAGGCTAGTTCGCTTGCAGAAGTAAGGACCGTGACACAGTCTATTGTCGCGCAGTCCAAAGCTAGCAGCGCAAGTCTAATAGTGCGTTGCGCAGTAGTCCTGTCTAAGCAACTCATCACATCACTATGGAAACCTGATTCCGCATTGCCCCCATTGCTACACCTCGGATGAGACCTCACCCTGTTAGCACGTTGTTGATGAAAGGGCCTGTGAGAAGGGATTTTGTTGGTTCCTTGAAACCGCGAAGAACCTGGGTCTACATTGGAAACCTCTAGATCAATTTATAAGCCAACAAATGGTTCCATTTCCGGGACAAGAATATGTGATGAGTTGAAGTCATGATGTGCAAAGTAGAAGAAGTTGAGTTGGGCATTGACTTTTGGTATCCAAACAAGAAAGAAATCTAGGCTTGGTGTGACAAGACAGAGAGAGACTTCGCAAGGAAAGAAAATAGACACCCACATCTCTCTGACATTTAGTGGTTGAATAAATTCCTGTGGAAAGACGTTCATGAAGTTTTCTGGGCGTCTTTTGGAAACGAGCTACAAAAGTGGTTGTCAAGGCTTGTAAAATAGAAACACTATACCCCGCAAGACGTACCGACCGAGTGGACACCGAATATGATTGAAAGGCTAAAAGCACTAGATATTACATTCCTACAAGCAGTCAACTTTTGGGTCGACAGTACATTACAAATTTTTGTGACGCAGTTCCCTCTGGACATGCTAAAGTCCTACAGTCCAGCTGAAAGAGAGTTTTTCAAGGGAATCAAAGGTAAGTATCTGAACAACCTCAGCCTATATGTTAAAATGCTTTTAGCTGAGAAAGGTGTTTTTAGAATGCAGTAAAAGTTTTGAGCTCTGTAATGGTCAATAGCATTTTTAGTGAGTCAGACGAAGAGACATATAATCTAAGAAGTGGGAAAAGGTATAAATATACACCTAAGAAGATTTCTAGTCGTCCTGGACTCTATGTCGACATTGATTCAGAAGATGAACCTGATAGCCAAACTGCACCTCTATCTTCCACCTATCACCCTACTACTCTGCAGAATCCATTGCATAAACTCAGCCAGTCTAGAATCCCCCTATTGCGAATATCCCTAGCACTCAGACCATTTCATTTATCTTTTTTTCTCAGCAACCTACGCAGAACCCTCCACCACCTAGAAGAAGCATGACCGAGGATATTAAGCTCCTGGTATTCAAAGGAATGGGTCTAGAAGACCCTAATCATCATTGGTTTCTATGTGAAGCCATATGGAGCGTAAAACAAGTACAAGACGATGCTGTGAAGCAAGCACAGCTCATCACCACCTTTAGAGACAAAGCCTTGCATTGGTTCATGAAATACTCACAGGGACAACAAAGAACCATGATAGAAAATCAGGGCTGCACTCTTAGCAAAATTTAAGAAGACGAAGTCAGAGTCATAGTGCATCACAGAGTTGAAAGAGATCAAACAGAAAACTAATGAAACGGTATGGGAATTTGACCAGAAGTTTAAGACGTTGTTGGACCAAGCAAGCTTCGTCATAGCACCGCAGCAACACAAGGAGTGGTTTATAGCCGTGTTTTTTCCCTATATCATACAGTCGTTGATGCAGCAGAAAGTGGCTTCATAGGCAGAAGCCTTGGAGATCACGACAAAGCTGGAAGCTTCACCCATGGGAGAAACTAGCATTGGCATGTCGTAGATTTAGAACCAGTTAGCTACTCTAACACTACAATTACAAGATATCAAGAAAGGAAAGCAAGAGAGACAGGAAGTCTGGTGTACAGTCTTCTTGTGACCACAATAGATCCCATGCTTCGGTTAAGCATGAGAGCCTCAGTTTAAAATTAGCACAAAGATATTCATGCAAGTGTTCTTATGAATATGATTTTTGAGCTGGGTTTCTGCAAATCTTGTATTTATGCCTTTGGTTAGCTTGATCGTACTTCTTTCCCTAGTATTTTTCTGAGTATTTCGATCACAGAAACATTCAAATTCTAAGTTTTTTGTTGTTTATTTTTTGCCTGCCCAAACCCAACTTTTTGACATCCCGAAATACCGAACCCGATAGTTGCAAGTTGCGAGAAATCAATTTTCAGTTGTTTGGGTTTGGTTATCCCGAAACCTGCAACCCAAAAGGTGCAGGATACAGGATTTTCTTATTAATAAGTTTGGGAATCGTCACCCCAAAACTAGAAACCCATAGTTGCGGCTTTCGGATTTCGGATTCCCCTTTTTCTTTTAAAGTTACGTAGTATGATTTCGAAACCCGCAACCTGCAATTTTCGGGCTGCGGCTTTCAGAAACATGTTTTGTATTTTGATCCATGTGTGCAATCCCCAAACCCGCATTTTTCAGATTGTAGCTTTCAGGAATCATGAATAAAACTAGAAAAAATCCCACAAGGCTTTATCCCACATCCTCTATGGTTAAATCCTCACCGTCCGCTCAGTTGATTCAATGGATGAGATTCAATTATTCCAATTCACGCTGCAATGTTTTTTTTCACTCCATGCTGCATGATCACCCTGGAAGATATGATTGGTTGACAAGATTTGTTATGATCCATTTTTTATTGACATGCTGCAACGCCGTTTCATTCCAATTTAAATGATTGTAACCTTAAATTCGCATTATCTCAATCATTGCAGTTCGTCACATTTAATCATTTCAATCCTCTTTAGCTTAACTTAAATATGGCCGCAGGTATGAAGTACTTGGCTCATCGTTTGAATTTGATAGAAATTTTGACTGCTATGGCAAACTTTCCTTCTGACGATTTGATGACCAACATGTCAACTGATTGTGAACTTTTCAATGAATCTTCCATGCACAAAGAGCTTCACTCCTTGCTATTTCTTGAACCTATGTCTTCATTGTTTAATGTAGGTGTTTCTGATATCAACTGTGGTAGTTGAGAAAGAGTTTCTGAAATTCTGCCAACTTGTTCACCATCTCCTCAGAAGAACGATGAGGAAAGTAGTGAATAGTTGCATGATCAAGATGATACTATTATCCAAGATTTCATAATAAATGAAGAACCCGAAACGCCACTAGCTCCCGTGAAAAAAGACCCGCTGTCATATTTTTCTATTTTTGATAGCGTAATGGATCAACCAGGAGATTTTGTGGTGGTTAAGCAGGAAGGTTTGGAGGACCAGATTTTCCCTATTGTCGATAACTATTAAGCTGTTGACAAATTCTCCAATGTTTCTATGGGATTTTCTAGAAATTCCTAGATGGATTTTGTTCAAAATCCACCTTCAAGCGGAGGGAATTTTCTGAATTAAAAGTTGTTTAGATTATTATGGCTAGATTCTTTGGATTAATAATCGAATTTAAATTTTGTAATCCCTAGCTTTTGGGATTCCCTTTTTGTACTCCATTGGAATCCTTTTTTAAGGAAGAATACCTCTCAAGCATAGGGGGTTGATAATTTTTGGGTCAGAAATCATCAAGAGAGGACGTGAAGATACTCTGTTTTATCACAGCCTTGTAATTTTGTTTATAGACTTCTTAATGCAGTGAAGTAATCTTTCAAATCATCTCTTGTTTATCGTCAAGTTTCTTTGATGTCGTCTTATTTCTAACTTTAGAATTTTCATCTACAGGATGTGTTTCCTTTGCATACATTAATTAACGCACAGATCTCTCGTATTGATTTTTCTTATGACAGATCCTTGTATAAGGGTGCCTTGTTAAATTTCTTTTATTTATATACTTTCTTTATCAATTTCTGCAAATGATTCATATAATACTTAATCAATGTTAATTTTTCAATTTGCACAGTGATTACGGGTTGATCTTGAACAGGTTTAATTACTTGAATTATTCTCTTTAATTTTCATTAATGGATTATGATTTAAGTGAATAAGTGAATGTACCTTTTAACGTTTCTATTCAAGTTGATAAATTCACTTACTCTTCTCACATCAAGGTCGATCTGCACAACAACAAGCTTCCCTTTAGAATAGGTCTAACTCAGATAAGATTCTCTTCTTGATAGTCTAAGTTAGAACAGACTTAGTTTTAAGCTTATGTTTTTCGTATTGAAGTTCTGATCTATTGATCAAACCCATCTACTCATAGAGTGCCAACGGAGGCCGAATATCCATAGGAAAATTCCATACCAAACAGGCTGGGGACAAAACCGCCCTTGCGTAGGGTTTTTCGAAGCCTTTCAGTCTGGGTTTTCACGCTCTGTTGGGAGCCTTGGACCCATTCCAGCACCTTGCAGTTACCCTGCACCCTCGGGGCCTCAACAAATGGTGCTAGAAAGAGGGCCAGTAGTTAAATATGCCTAAGCAGAATACTTAGAAACCTCATGTTAACACCTAAAAAGTGCTCACTAGCTCATTCCCTTATTCACATGACCCATTTGTCCACTTCTCCACGATCTGAGCCTCTGAAGCCAACAAAAGGTCACCAAAAGACCTTAGTACACCCCTTTTTCCCACTCAAAAAGATTATTTTTCCTACAAAAGCATAAAAAACCCTCAAAAAGGGTCCAAATTCCCAAAAATATTAAAAAGGGAATAAAAATATTAATTTTATTCAAAAAAGGAAAAAGGAGGGAAAAGTACCTAAACCATGTTGGTCAATACCATTTGGTTTCCACAAAACCACAAATGGTATTCCCCACCACCAAAACCTATAAAAAGGTGGTAGGGGCTCCTCATTTCACATCCATCCATTATCTCATCCTCATGCTGCCGAAATCTCCCTTGAGCATTTTGGCCATTATAAGCAACCTTGGAGAAGGAGACCTCTTGGAGCTTGGAGCTACTTATCTTGGGAGTTGCTCTACATCAACCTTCACCATTCGAGGTATTACTATTGCAAGCATTAGCTTGGCCCATTTTTAAATACAAATTTATTCTTTCATATTTTCTTGTTCTTGTTTTTAAAATATTTCCATTATTTGCTTATATTCTTGCATAGATCCATGATTAGTTTTGTTTAGATTAGTTAGTTGTTTATTTCTATTTGAAACTGCTGCTACTAGTTAGCAGGTGCCCATAGCACTAAGCCTGGTTGCAAAACTGGGCCAACACCTCCTCCAGCAAGAATACCGATTGTCACCCATAGTCACACTCAAGCATATACTTCTGTTCAGCAACCGATACAACAACCAACTACTATCCCTGTTACCCCAATAGCTCACTGAGATCCAACAACAGGAGATATCATTATCACATCACCCACTAGAGGACCTATACTACTTGAAGTTATACTCAAGACGTCCAGTGAAGGCGCTGCTATATTGCAGCAAAGACTCTCTTTACAGAGAAATCAAGGATTAGTGGCAATCCACCAAGAAAAACGTAACCCACAGCCTGCAGATCAAGTTAGTCAAGGTTCAGCTGAACAAAACAATGACCAAAATTTAGAGCAAAACGGTTCATCAAATCAGCAACAACCCTCTGAACTCAATCTTGATTTGTTATTTACTAAAACCGCACCATCCTCACAAGTAATTCCTTCAGGTGGACCACCACCATCTCCTCCTTCATATTCATCCTCCTCATCCGAAGGTGAACACTCATCTGACTCTTCATCTGAGGAAGAAGAAGAAATACCTATGGATGGAGAAGGCTAGAACAGACCTTGGCTTAACTAGGACGTTGTATGGATACTTGGTGACCAACACAGGTTACCTAAGAACCCAGAAAAATGGCTTCCCAAATATAACCCAGATGACAAGTCACCTGCACTGGATCATATTAAAACTTTCATGTAAGCCATCAGGATTAGAAATTTTATTCACGAGGATGTAGTGTGTATACTTTTCCCATACACATTTGAGGGCAAGGCATCTACGTGGTATTTTGCCTTGGAAGCCAGATCTATTACATCCTGGGATGATTTTGAAAAGTTGTTTATCCAAAAGTTTGGAGATGACAAAACACCACAGGACTTAGTTTTGGAGTTATCTTCTATAAAGATGAAAGGTAAAGAAAGAATTAAAGATTATAATCAAAGGTTTTCTTACCTAAAGAATATAATTCCTGCTCCTGTTCTCCCAGCCAAAGAGCTTCTGGTTGCCTTTTATGAAAAGGGTCTTTCAGCCCCCATTGCAATGTGGGTAAAAAGAGCACACAAAAGCAATTTATATGAAGCCTACATTGAAGCTATCCAAGTTGAAAAAAATATTTATTATCTTTAATATGGCTTCGATGCAGTTAAAGAACATCCCTCTACTTCCACATCTAAGAAGAAAACTGACATTGTGCCCAGGGCTTCTACCCAAAACAAGGATCGATTTGACATGACTGATGTAAAGAAATTTCTTTAGAAAATGTCAAATGAGATGGTTGATCTGAAAAGGAATAACAACGAGAATCAAAACCAAAACAGAGGTTTTGTAAGGCCCCCTTTTAGGAGACCTTATCAGCCTCCTCAGAATCCACCACCTCTTGATCCCACTGAGGGACTTTAAAATGAAGAAATCTATTCCATTTTTAGATCCTTGGCAACATAATCCCAAGCTATTCCTGAGACCTCCAATGATCACACCAACCATGACTCATAGTTTCCTGAAGGGAATGAAGAACAACATGACCTGCAGGTAAACACTGTTATCTATTTCTCCGAACTCCCAATGAACGAAGAGGAAGAGGAGCCTGATACTGTGTTCAACGTCCAACATGCTTACAACACAAGGTCAAGACCACAACCCCCTCAGGAACCTTCATCCTCAACAAAAGTTCCCAATAAAGCCAAAACTATTCCTCAAAGGGATACAGTTATTCCATAGATCGAGTATAATCTAGTTGATGATCTGAAAAGAGTTAAGGCTAATATCTATCTGTTTGAATTATTGAAGATTCCTTCTATGAGAGACACCTTACCCAAAAGTATGGTAGTAAGACAAACCAGAGACTCTTAGAATAATAACTTTGACTCCCTTACCAAATCAGATGATCAAAAACCAGGGAGCAAATGGACACCCCCTTTTCTTCTGACTTTTGAGATCTTCAACAGGAATGTGCATAATTGCATGGTAGAATCTGGTGCTTCATCCAATGTAATTCCATTGTCTGTTTGTAGAAAACTTAACACCACATGGGAACCTTTCCCTACTCAGATCGTTCAACTCGACAGATCAAAAGTTAGGGTAGTAGGAAGGTTGAGAAACATCTTGCTTACATTATCTATTGATCCATGCATTCACCAAACTATAGACATAGTGGTGGCTAACATTCTTGAAGCTTATGGGAAATGGTTAAGTAGGGACTGGTCAAAGAAGCTAAAAGGCTACTTTGCCACTGACTGGTCTCATCTATGGTTCCCTATAATGAACAACCCAACAAAATCAAAATTAGTAGGGAACCATTCATGAAACAAATAGTCACAGATTTGAATGACTCTAGTGAGCCTGCTGGTTATCTCAATTCACATGTTGAACATTTCACGTTTGACACTTTCTTTGGAGATTTTCCTACTGACTGTTCTCCAGATAAAAATTTATAGAAACAATCTCAAATCACTCAGTTCACCACTGTACCTTTCATGGGAGATGTTGTACATAATTTTTTCAATGTAATTACAAATTTTAGAATAGATCCGACTACTTGGAATTTATTTTTTGATGGCTCTAGGTCTAAGGAAGGAGGTTTTGCAGGTTGCGTCCTCATCAACCCAAAAGGGATTAAAACTATGATGGCTTGCAGATTGGAATTTGACTGTACCAACAACATGGCTGAATACGAAGCCCTTGTTCAAGGACTTAAAAATGCTATTGATATGGGTGTATAGGTTATTCATTGCTTTGGGGATTCGGAGATAATTTTCAAACCGTTAAGGAACAATATACATTGCTTGTCTCCTCGCCTGATGAATTATCAGAAACTGGTAAGGGATCTTACCAATTCCTTTTCTTCATTTAACATTAGTTATATCCCTAGGTCACAGCATTTTGATGTTGATCTCCTAGCAAACAAAGCATCTAGGTTGATACTGCCCGAAGGTTTGTCACCCCAGACTTTTTCCATAGAACTTATGTATAGGCCTTCCATACTTGACAATGTGACCAATCGGAAAATGTTTGACGATGATCAACAGATACTTGACTTCCTCACTGCATAGGATACTTTCCGAGACATGGCCATAAATGAGGAAGAGCATGTAAAATCATTCTCTGATCCTTCAAACATTATTCCAAAATTTGTCGTCAGTTTGGAGAAATTCTATGATTTGTAGGATAAATTTAGACACAAGACCAATTGCAAAACTCAAAGTTCCTCCCTAAGTTATGAGCCAGTTAACTTGGTTACTGAACAAGAACCTCGCTTTATCAATATCGGAGTTAATTGTTCTCCCGAGGAAAGAAGAGCTATCATTAAGCTATGCAAAGAATACAAGGACATTTTTTCTTGGACTTATGATGAATTGAAAACCTTTGACACAAGCATCATGCATCACAACATACCTATGAATCCAAAGGTGAAACCCTATCAACAGAAATTGCGCAAAATGCACCCTATCTTGGAACCTTCTATGAAAAAAGAATTAGAAAAATTGCTAACAACCTGGATCATTTTTCCTGTCAAACACACCCAATGGATTTCCAGTTTGTGCCTGTGTGTAAGAAGAGTGGTGAAATTAGGCTATAAGTCGATTTGTGAAATTTGAATCGGGCTTCCAAAAAAGACAACTATCCCGTTCCACCTATGGAGCAGATTCTGCAGAAGGTGGCTGGTTCTAAAATGTTCTCACTCCTGGACGTTTTTTTGGGATACAACCAGGTTATGGTTGCACTCGATGACCAGTTGAAAATCGTGTCTAGAACTCCCTAAGGCACATTCCCCTATAGACGAATGCCCTTCGGATTGATAAATGTTGGAGCCATGTTTCAAAGAGCTATGGATATAGCTTTCAAAGGCTTAATGCATAACTATGTCGTAGTTTTTCTTGATGATATCAGAATATAGTCTAAGAAGCGACATGAACATATTTTTGCCTTGAAACGGGTTTTTGAACATTGCAGGAAGTTCGGGATTTCGCTCAATCCAAAGAAATCTATCTTTGCATTTATAGAAGGAAAGCTTCTCAGTTTTATCGTGTCCAAAGAAGGTATTATTATTGACCCAGAATGTACTGATGCTATTTCAAAAATTGGCTTGCCAGGGTCACGTAAAGCCATGCAGTCTTTCTTAGGTAAGATCAATTTTGTTCATAGATTTGTACCTAATTTTTCTCATATAGTTAAACCTTTACAGCAATTAGTCAAGAAATATGTACAGTTCGCTTGGTCATAGGAACAGAAAGATGCTTTCATTGAGATTAGAAAAGCCATTGCTGAAGCTCCTGCCCTTATGTCCCCTGACTTTGATAAATATTGCATTCTCTATACTTTTTCCACTGATTTCTCTTATGCAGCTGTCTTGACACAGAGGCATGACAATGATGTTGAGATCTCGATATCCTTCATGATTCAACATTCAAAGGTGAAGAACTTAATTATTCCCAAATTGACAAAAAAGCCTATGCAGTTTACAAATCTGTTAAACATTACAGGTCTTATTTGTTAAAATATTGAACAAAGTTTATTGTCCCATACTGTGCCATTAGAAATGTGTTAGTCCAAAAGGAATTGGGTGAAAAAAGGGCCCATTGGATGACAGCCCTGCAAGAGTATGATCTAGAAATCAGACTGGCCAAAATTGTGAAATGACAAGGTCTCTGTCTGCTTACTGCTTAGTCGAATGATCCTACACAACAATAGAGTGAATGGGAGCAGGAGGAAGATGCCCCAACAGGTTTTTTCAATATCATTGATACTTCTACATCTGAATGGTATGATCATATCAAATTATTTTTGAACTATGCATTTGCTTCTGAAACCGTTGAATTTAAGAAATGTAGAGCATTAAGGTTGAAAGCTGCTCCTTATCAATTCATTGGTGAAGTCCTGTTTAGAAAGAACTATGATGGGGTTTTCCTGAGAAGTTTAGAAAAGAATGAGACTAATGATATTCTCTTTCAATTTCATATAGGACCAGCTGGAGGCCATTTCTCGGGAGAAACTACAGCTCACAAAATCCTCAGAGCAGGATATTACTGGCCCACATTGTTTAGAGATGCATATGCTTATGTAAGAAAGTGTGAACCATGTCAAAAATGTACAGGGAAGTTCAAGAGGCCTGCTTTCCCATTACAACCAGTCACAATTTAGTTCCCATTTAAGCAGCGGGGACTAGATTTTATTGGACCTATAAACCCCACCTCATCGCTGCAACATAGGTGCATTCTTATAGCCACATATTACTTTACCAGATGGACTGAAGCAATCCCACTCAGGCAATGTAATGCAGACCAAGTAATTGCTTTCCTTGACAGTCAGATAATTACAAGGTTTGGTGCTCAAGAATATCTTGTTTTTGATAATGTAGCTTATTTTTCCTCGATCAATTTGACACATTATTCCCTTGAGAAAGGGATTAGGCTTAAGTTTTCTACTAATTATTATCCCCAGGGTAATGGGTTGGCTGAGTCTTCAAACAAAAATTTGATAAATATTCTAAAAAAGACAGTAGCTTCTCATCATAAAGATTGGCACACAAAGCTCTATAATGCTCTTTGGGAAAACCAAATAACTCCAAAGGAAGCAACTGGGATCTCACCCTACTGTCTGGTGTATGGAAAAGAAGTTGTCCTTCCTTCAAATCTCACCATTCCTTCGTTGCAATTAGCCCAATCTATCCAAGAAGATGACTCTTCTTCCCTTCAACACAGAATTGACACACTGCTCAAGCTAGAGGAAGACAAAGAAGTGGTTAAGAATAAGTTGTATCATCATTAGCAGATGGTGAAGAGATGGTTTGATGAGAAATATTCATCCGATAGAGAATTCTCAGTTGGGGATTTGGTATTAAGATGGGATAAAAAACATAAGGATAAAAAGAAATATACCAAATTCCAACGCCTTTGACTAGGACCTTTCATTATTACAGAAAAGATGGGTCCCAGCATTGTGCGATTACAAACACTAGAGGGAGTTGTAGACACTTATCAAGTGAATGTTACACTACTAAAAAAGTACTTTGTTTGAAAATTTGGTGCATTTGTACATAGGTTTGGTGTGTGTTTTCTTTCGCATTGATTGGATTGTTTTCTTTTGAACAATAAGCTCCACGCATTTGGCACTGATTGGAAGCTAGTTTTAATATGATATCTATTTTGAACTTGCAGGATGGTATGATGGTCTCAACCTCTTTCGAATGATATAAGAATATGTTTTGTAAAGAATGCACGGCCGAATGATGCAGGACCTCAATATTGATATTTTCCATTGTGGTCATTACCTTTTAAATGCTTTATCTGTTTAATTGAGATGCAGCAAATGGTTGGAATCTTTCTATTTTTATGTCTCACAACATATTATAAAAACCTGGTCAGCTTTATCTACTCTGGATCCTTTTACACTCACCATCTTAATAATTTTCTTGAATAATGATAGGCTGCAAGGAGGGGGGTCTTATCACAAGCCATCCCTTTAGGTTCATAGGTGTTTAGTGGAATGACATCTTCACATCAAGCCACCACACTTGGAAGATGACTCTCAGTTTTTTTGAGAGGTTGAAGATCCTATCACAAGTCGGTCCATTAATGATTTGCATAACAATGGTGAGTAACGCTGGCATCTTGAGGTTACCAAGCCTTGGCAGTGCCTTGTAGTCTATATCCTTAGAATAATATCTGTATTTTCTTTTTTATAAGATTCTTGTTGTATGCAAGGATAGGCGGGTCTTATCACAAGCCATCCCTGCCATGATCATAGGTTTAATCTGGACTAAAGCTATCAGCATGTGGTCATCAAGCCATGATAGTTTCCTTTAGTGTCACAGCTTAAGGACAAGGGGTCTCCTTATCGAGTCAGCTTGATCAATTTCTGGATTAGGTATGTGAGTGGCACTGTCAATATCTGATTACCAAGTCAGGGCAGTGGTTTTGTATCAACAAGGTCTTATTTTATAAGTTATTTAAAAAATAAATAAATTTGTATATAGTTAGGACGACTGTTTTATAATAAAACCAATTAATAAAACCAAGGTGATGGGTAAATTGGATATCCATGAGTAGTTCTAAGTTTTTCCCAGGTTTATCACAAGTTGTTGATTCAATGATTGCATAATGGTTAAGGACTATTATTGTCTCGCAACCCTCCTTATCACATTTGCATTACTTTTAACATGATCGTTGATGGGAACGTATCACTCTTATGTTTTCTACTCATTGGTTGTCTCTTTACAAAAAATTTCTAAAATTTTTAGGTTTGAAAAGGCATTTGACCAGTGCACCATTCTGACTAAAGTTTGTTTGCAGAGATAACTGGTTCTTCCCAGCCAGTCGCCATTTGTTGTGACCACAACAGATCCCATGCTTCAGTTAAGCATGAGAGCCCCAATTTCAAATTAGCATAAAGATATTCATGTAAGTCTTCTTATGAATATGAATTTTGAGCTCGGTTTCTGCAAATCTTGTATTTCTACCTTTGGTTAGCTTGATCATACTACTTTCCTTAGAATTTTTTCGAGTATTTCGATCACAGAAACATTCAAATTCTAATTTTTTCGTTGTTTATTTTCTGCTTGCCCAAACTTGACTTTCTGACATCCCGAAATCCCAATCCCGATAGTTGTGGGTTGTGGGCAAGCAATTTTCAGTTGTTTGGGTTTGGTTATCCTGAAACCCACAACCCGAAAGGTGTGGGATGCATAATTTTTTTATTAATAAGTTCGGGAATCGTCACCCCGAAACACGAAACCCGTAGTTGCGGCTTTTGGATTTCGGATTCCTGTTTTTCTTTTAAAGTTGCATAGTATGTTTTCGAAACCTGCAACCCACAATTTTTGGGTTGCGGCTTTCAGAAACACGTTTTGTATTTTGATCCATGTGTGCAATCCCGAAACCCGCATTTTTCAGATTGTGGCTTTCGGGAATCATGAATAAAACTAGGACAAATCCCGCAAGGATTTATCTCGCATCCTCTATTGTTAAATCCTCATCGTCCATTCAATTGATTCAATGGATGAGATACAATTATTCCAATTCGCGTTGCAATGTTTTGCTTCACTCTGTGTTGCATGATCACTCTGGAAGATATGATTGCTTGACAAGATTTGTTATGATCCATTTTTTATTGACATGTTGTGATGTCGTTTCATTCCAATTTAAATGATTGTAATCTCAAATTTGCATGATCTCAATCATTGCATCTCATCCAATTAATCATTTTGATCCTCTTTAGCTTATCTTAAATATGGCTGCAGGTATGAGTACTTGGCTCATCGTTTGAATTTGATAGAAATTTTTCCTGTTATGGAAAACTTTCCTTCTGACGATTTGATGAATAACATTCCGACTGATTGTGAACTTTTCAATGAATCTTCCATGCACGAAGAGCTTCACTCCTTGCTATTTCCTGAACCTATGTCACCATTGTTTAATGCAGGTGTTTCTGATATCAACTATGGTAGCGGAGAAGGAGTTTCTGAAATTCTGCCAGCTTGTTCACCATCTCCTCAAAAGAACGACAAGGAAAGCAGAGAACAGTTGCATGATCAAGATGATGTTATTATACAATATTTCATAATAAATGAAGGACCCGAAATGCAACTAGATCCCGTGAAAAAAGACTCGTCTGATTTTTCTATTTTTGATAGTGTTATGGATCAACCAGGAGATTTTGTGGTGGTCCAGCAGGAAGGTTTGTGTTAAATTTTGAGCATTTAATTCACAATACTCTAGGATCTTTGCTGAGAGAATAACATCTATAGTATATCCATGCATGAAAATCATAATATGACAAGCATCACAAGAATCAAAAGCATAAAGACAAGAGACACAAAGTTTCCATGGGGAAAACCCTAAGGTGAAAAACCCCACAAATTCCTCAGAGATAGAGAGAGAAATGTCTCAACCAAAGTACAACCAAATAACACTGAGATAGTCTCCTGATAGCAGATGATCCTCCTCCTCACTGGTGCACCACTTTTAAAGTGAGAGTGAGTTACTTTTCCGAGTGTGTAAAATAGAGATCTCTGATCTCTATTTATACTAACTTTTTTGCCCAGTGACCTTATGGGGCCGACTTGTCTAACTAGGTACATCCACATTATAATATATATAATTCAGGGCCGACCCCACATGGTGGTCTAATAACCCATCGGCAAGTACACACACTTGCGACACTTGTCAATCCACATGACGACACTTCCTTATAGAGGAATGACACATCTCTTATAAGGGTACAATAAATATATATATAAAATACACAGATGAAATACATTCCGAAGTTACATATACATCAACACTCCCTCTTAACTAGGAAGGTATTTCTCAACACAGTTCTGCTAGACAAGTCTTCTTCTCGGGATCATCGTCATCGATGCATCGTCATCATCATCGTCACTGTTGTTGCTATCTCAACCAATCTCTGACTCTACTCGTCATAGGAAGTTCTACAGAGCCAGTCCTTTTTCATACTGGATGTAGGCCCACCATCTGCAAGTATTCATCATCACTGGCCATACTGTGGAATTCTCAGGACTTATTACGTGCTTCACAAAACCTGGATGCAGCATCCCGGGCTATTATGAGCACACAGCTCTACCTGTAGGATCTCCGAGGAGCACATTACATGTGACCCATCACAAAACCTGGCTGAAGCATCCCAGGCTGTTACGAGCACACGGCTCTACCTGTCGGATTTCCCAGGAGCACATTACATGTGATCTCACCACAAATCCTAGTTGAAGCATCCTAGGCTGTTACGAGCACACAGCTCTACCTGTCGGATCTCCCAGGAGCACATTACATGTGGTCCACCACAAAACCTGGCTGAAGCATTTGAGGCCTTTTTCATCCTGTCCAGATCTTCTAGGAGCAAATTACATGTGGTCATGGAAAAACCTGGCTGAAGCATCTGAGGCCTTTTTCATCCTGTCCAGATCTCCCAGGAGCAAATTACATGCCATAGGACAAAACCTTGCAAGAGCATCTGCCAGATATCCCAAGGCACCGAATTACATGCCATAGGAAAAACCTCAAAAGACTATTTGCAGATCTCCCAGGGCACAAATTATATGTCCTCCTAAGAAAAACCTTAAAAGAGCATTTTCCAGATGTCCCAGGGCACCAAATTACATGCCATAGACAAAACCTCGAAAGACCATCTGCAAATATCCCAGGGCACAAATTACATGCTTACCTGCACAACCTGATCCACGGCCACAAAGTATCATCTGATACTCATCATACATCATCCTGATGTACACATGATCATCCTGATCATCATCACTGCAACATCCTGCTGCATGTCATCTGGAGAAGCTCGTCATCCACGATCATCCTGATCATACAATGCATCCTTCTGATGCACACCAAGTATCTACCTGATACATATCAACATATACAATGTATCTACCTGATACATACATAGATACATGATCCACACAATGTATCCATCAGCTTACATGATCTACCTGATCATACAAAGATACATGATCCACACAATGTATCCATCAACATACATGATCTACCTGATCATACAAAGATACATGATCCACACAATGTATCCATCAGAATCCAACATGATGTGTACATACATAAATGATCCAAATGATCATATCCAACATCCAACATGATGCATACATACATAAATGATCCAACTGATCATATCCAGCATCCAACATGATGCGTACATACATATAAATGATCCAATTGATCATATCCAGCATCCAACATGATGCATACATATATACATATAATGATCCAACTGATCATATCCAAGCAGAAACTAGAAGATCATCCTGATGCTCATCATCCAACGCTTACATCCAGAGCCATGTGAAGGATCCCCCTTCCATCATGCTTGGGATGGCTTCAGCAAATGTGTCCATCACTTCTTCCTTGAAGTGTCCTCGATCTGAAGAACGCCAAGCCTCTCTTTGAAGTACTCAAACTTCACCCTGGCTAGTGGATTCGTCAGCACATCTGCAATCTACTCGTCCGTCGCAACATACAGGAGCTTCACGGCTCCTCTCTACACCATATCCCTGATATAGTGATATTTGATCTTTATGTGCTTCGACCTGTCATGAAACACTGGGTTCTCGGATAGCTTCACACAACTCTAGTTATCACAGAAGATACCAGTAGCATCCAATAGGAGATCAAATAACTCAGACAATAGCTTCCGTAGCCATACTGCCTCACAGCTAGCTGAACAGGCTGCAACATACTCTGCCTCAGCTGTACTCAGTGCCATGCAGGACTGCTTCCTGCTAAACCAAGAGATCACACCTGATCCCATACTGAAGCAGCACCCGGATGTGCTCTTCCTATCTGCAGCACTGCCAGCCCAATCTGAATCAACATAACCCTGCAGTTTAAACTTTTGATTCGCTTCATGCTTGAGCCCATAATCCACTGTACCCTTCAGGTACCTTAGAACATGCTTTACAGCAATCAGGTGAACACTCCTTGGATCTGTCAGGAATTGGCTCAATGTGTTCACAGCAAAGAAAATGTCCGGTCTCGTGTTCGTCAGGTACATCAAGGACCCAATCATCTGACGATACATGGAGACATCAACCGGCTCAGATGAAGCATCACATAGAAGCTTCAGATTCGATGCCATAGGTGTGGCCATGACCTTGCAATCCATCATCCCGAATCTCTTCAGGATATCTACTGTGTACTTCCCTTGACCAAGGAAGATCCCACCTGCACTCTGCCACACCTCCATACCTAGGAAATAGTGCATCATTCCCAAATCTTTCATATTGAATTCAACAGCAAGCTTCCTCTTAGTGTCTGCAATCAGTCTGTCATCTCCTGTTACAAATAGGTCATCCACATGCAGGAGTAGAATCACAGGATTCCCTTCCTCAACCTTGTAGTAGAGGTTGGAATCTTATTTACTTTTGGTAAAGCCCAAACTAGATAGGAAACTGTCCATCCTACCATACCAAGTTCTGGGAGCTTGCTTCAAGCCATACAAGGCTTTCTTCAATCTGCACACATATGACTCCCTGTCATGTATTTCAAAACCGAGTGGCTGTTCCACATATACTTCCTCTTCAACTACACAATTCAAGAAAGTTGTCTTGACATCCATTTGGTGTATTTTCCATTTCATAGCTACAGCCAGGGCAAGTACTGTTCTGATGGAAGTATAGCTGGATACAGGTGCAAAATTTTCTTCATAATCTATTCCCTCTTTCTGAGAGAAGCCACGAGCTACGAATCTTGCCTTGTATTTCTCCACACTGCCATCTGCAGCATGCTTGATTTTGAAGATCCATTTAGAAGTTACAACAGACTTCTCTTTAGGTCTTGGGACAACATCCCAAACATCATTCTTCATTATTGATTGGTATTTCTCAACCATGGCATCCTTCCATTCTTTCTTTTCTGCTGCTTCTTCATAATTGGAAGGCTCTTTGTTCATAATGTCACAGAGTAAAGAAACATAGCTGGTTTGTGATCTGGTTCTCTTCTTTGCTCTGTGTTCTTCTTCTGGAATGCCAAATCTTTTTGCATCTTGAATGAGCTCTCTAGCCCATGCAAGTTTCCTCTTGTGAGGGTTATCCTCATGGGGTGGATCTACAGGTTCTTGTGGATCTTCAATTTCACGAACAACTTCTGGAACTGCTTCAGTCATGGTAGTGTCTTGAAATCTTGTTTCCTTAGGTTCTTCATAAACTTTGATGGGTACCTTCCTTGATTTGATGAATGCTGAGTTTTCATCAAATGTTACATACCTACTGACATCAATCTTCTTGAACCCTAGAAAGTATATTCTGTAAGCCTTCGAGCTTTCACTGTAACCCACAAAGATACCCTTCTTTCCTGAAGGATCTAGTTTAGTTCTCTTTTCCTTCGGGACATGAGTGTATACTGGACAACCAAATATTTTGAGATGGCTGACTTCAGGTTTCTTACTGGAAAAGACCTCTTCTGGTGTCCTGTTGTCCAATATCTTATGGGGTGTTATGTTCTGCACATATATAGCTGTTCTAGCTGCTTCTTCCCATAGATGAATAGGTAGATCCTGGTCATGGAGCATTTCTCTTGCTGCTTCCATGATAGTTCTGTTCTTCCTCTTTGAAACTCCATTCTGTTGTGGATTATAAGGAGCAGTCAATTCCCTCTTAATCCCTGAATCACTACAAAGCTTCTAGAAGTCACTTGAGGTGAATTCTCCACCATTGTCGGATCTGAATGTTTTGATATTCTTGTCAGTTTGATTCTCCATCAAGGTTTTGAATTCCTTGAATTTATCAAGCACCTCATCTTTGCTCTTCAAGAAGTATACCCAAGTCTTCCTAGAGAGGTCATCAATAAATGAGACATAGTAAACATACCCACTCAGGGAACTGGATGACATAGGGCCACATACATCTGAGTGGATGATCTCCAGGATGTCTTTTGCCTTGCTTTCACTGCTTGGGAAAGCCTTCTTAATGTTCTTACCTTTTGCACATCCTTTGCAAACACCTTTATGTTTGGTCTTTATTTTAGGAAGACCCTCTACTGCCTTGCTTGCAAGTAGAAGTGCTCTATAGTGCATATGAGCTAGTCTTCTATGCCAAAGTTCACTTGGCTCCATGGATTCATGCACCATGGCATGTTTAGGTTGTCCCTTCAATTTATACAATCCTCCCTCTTGCTCTCTAATCACTACTGCATCATCTATGGTCTTTCCCTTTGGCCACATTAGGACTTGTCCATCCACAAATGCAACCCTCATACCTTTTGCATCCAATGCAGAGATGGAGAGTAAGTTCTTCTTGAGCCCAGGTACATAAAGTACTTCTTTCATCTTCAAGGATATTCTAGAATCTAGGTTGTAGGAGGCTTCACGACTTCCTTTGGTTGGGTATTGATAATCATCCCCAAGTTTCACCTTATGGGGTGATTCATGTTCAGATAGATTCACAAAAGATTCCTTAAACCCAGTCATGTGTTTGGAAGCCCCACTATCAATCAACCAATCATTACAACCATGGGAGATGGTACCTGTGAGAGCATAGATTAGAACATACTCTTCTTCACTTGATGAGTCATCATTACTATCACTTTCTGCCCTAGCCTTCTTCTTTGGGGGTTCATCATCCTCAGCAGCATGAGCATGAAACCTTCTTTTGCTACCCTTCTTCTTCTTGTTGGAGTTGTTGTTGTCCTTCTTCTTCTTGGGACAATTTATGGCAATATGTCCTTTCTCATTACAGGTGAAGCATATTCTTTTTTTTTTTTTGAAGGGATGTGAAGATTTCTTGGAGTGAGATGGCTCTCTCTTGGACTTCCCTTTCTTGGTGTGATCTGTGAGAGCTTGATCTTCATTCCCCATCTTTTCTTCTCGTGCCACAAGCCTTGCTTCTTCTTGTGAGAATTCTTCCCATAGTCTACTGAAAGAGATCAACTTCTTCCTTGCACAAATTCCTTGGATAAAGGAATCCCATGACATAGGTAGGTCATTTAGAGTGGTCATCACCACTTCACCATTCTCCACCATTTCATCCACTACTTCTAGTTGTTCCTTGATCTGGGAGACCCTTGAAAAATAATATTGAATGGTTTCTCCATTCTGAAATTTTACTCCTTTCAATTGGTTCCACAGGGTCATCTTCCGATTTATGTTCTTCCCTTCAAAGAGCTTGGTTAAAGAGTCAAACATCTCCTTGGGTGTCTTAAGAGAAGACACATGGGGTATGAGATGGTCTTTGATAGAATTAGCAATGATTCTCTTTTTCTTGACCAAGTTCTTCTTGTGCAATGCCTTGGCTTCTTCATCCTCTGGGATAGGGATGTCCTCTTTCATGTATGAGTCCAACTCATTTTCTTCGAGGATTAACCCAATCCTATACTTCCAGGCTCGGAAGTTATCAGCCCCTTCAAGCTTATCCTAAAGCTTGGTGTGGAGAGACATCTTAAAGAGTACTTGAAATGGACATAGAAAAGATTTAGTTCTTACCGCTTGAAGCGCTGAACACTGGATCTGGTCGTGGATTAGGGTTTGTCAGAGAAACCCTACAAATTCAAAATGTGAATTTCGAATTTATGAAAGGATAGAAAGATGCACCTTGGTGAGCTGATCAGCCTGGTGCATTCAGAATTTGAGATCAGCAAAGTATTGCCCTTCAGAATTGCCTTTTTGTCCTCCCGGGTTCACTCAGGAGAGCCTTGAATTAGGGTTTGAGTTTCCCGGAGATCTACCCAGCCAAAAATCTCGATCCAAAGCTCTAAACTTCGATTTTTGCAAGGAGCTTCCAGCTGTGTCTTTAGATTCCAAAAATTCCTATTTTTGTGGAAACCCTAATTTTTAGGGCCAAATCTGAAAATGCTCGAAACTGAGTTCTGATTGGACATATAGATGCGCCTTGATGAGTAGAGGCAATCTACTATACTTATTTTCAAAGATCTGTGGAGAAAAACCCAATAAACAAGGAACTCAAGCTTCCATCACTGCAAAATGTCCTCTTCTCAGGTTATCTTTGATACCATGTTAAGTTTTGAGCATTTAATTCACAATACTCTAGGATCTTTGCTGAGAGAATAACATCTACAGTATATCAATGCATGACAATCATAATATGACAAGCATCACAAGAATCAAAATCATAAAGACAAGAGACATAGAGTTTCCGTGGGGAAAACCCTAAGGTGAAAAACCCCACAACTTCCTCAGAGATAGAGAGAGTAATGGCTCAACCAAAGTACAACCAAATAACACTAAGATAGTCTCCTAATAGCAGATGATCCTCCTCCTCACTAGTGTGCCACTTTTCAAGTGAGAGTGAATTACTTTTCCGAGTGTGTAAAATAGAGATCTCCGATCTCTATTTATACTAACCTTTTTTCCCAGTGACCTTATGGGGCCGACTTGTCTAACTAGGTACATCCACATGATAATATATATAATTCAGGGGCAACCCCACATGGTGGTCTAATAACCCATCGGCAAGTACACACACTTGCGACACTTGTCAATCCACATGACGACACTTCCTTATAGAGGAATGACACATCTCTTATAAGGGTACACTAAATATATATATATAATACACAGATGAAATACATTCCGAAGTTACATATACATCCACAGTTTGTAGGACCGGCTTTTCCCTAGTGTCGATAACTATTAAGCTGTTGAAAAATTATCCAATGTTGCGGCAGGATTTTCCAGAATTTCCAATATGACTTTTGTTCAAAATCCACTTTCAAGCGGAGGGAATTTGCTGAATTAAGAGTTGTTTAGATTATTATGGTCGGATTCTCTGGATTAATAGTTGAATTTAAACTTTGTAATCCCTACCTTTTGGAATTCCCTTTTTGTACTCGATTGTAATCCTTATTTAAAAAAGAATACCTCTCAAGCATAGGGGGTTGATAATTTTTGGGTCAAAAATCAGCAGGAGAGGACGTGAAGATACTCTGTTTTATCACAGCCTTGTAATTTTGTTTACAAACTTCTTAATCCAGTGAAGTAATCTTTCAAATCATCTCTTGTTTATCGTCAAGTTTCTTTGATGTTGTCTTATTTCTAACTTTAGAATTTTCATCTACAGGATGTGTTTCCCTTGCATACATTAATTAATGCACAGATCTCTCATATTGATTTTTCTTATGACAGATCTTTGTATAAGGGTGTCATTAAATTTCTTTAATTTAGATACTTTATCAATTTCTACAAATGATTCATATACTACTTAATCAATGTTATTTTTTCAATTAGCACAATGATTACAGGTTGATCTTGAACAGGTTTAATTACTTGAATTATTCACTTTTAATTTTCATTAATGGATTATGATTTAAGTGAATAAGTGAATGTACCTTTTAATGTTTCTGTTGAAGTTGATAAATTCACTTACACTTCTCACATCAAGGTCGATCTGCACAACAACAAGCTTCCCTTTAGAATAGGTCTAACTCAGATTTGATTCTCTTCTTAATAGTTTAAGTTAGAACAGACTTAGTTTTAAGCTTGTGTTTTTCGTATTAAAGTTATGATCTATTGATCAAAACCATCTACTCATAGAACTCCAGCGGAGGCCGAATATCCGTGGGAGAATTCCATACCAAATAGGCTGGGGATAGAACTGCCCTTGCGCAGGGTTTTTCGAAGCCTTCCAGTCTGGGTTTTCACCATCTGTTGGGAGCCTTGGACCCATTCTAGCACCTTGCAGTTACCTTGCACCCCCGAGGCCTCAACAAAACTGTAAAGGGGGAGGACACACTAAGGATCATTATCCTTTATTCCAATATTTCCTTAACATGGGTGGACCAAACCCATTAAATCCAAACCAAGGGCCATGGTGTGAAATTTGCAGAACTAGAGGACATAGGCCACAAGACTGCCACCTGATATATAAATATGTGAGAACACCTAAAAACCTATACTGTAATTTTTGGAATTCAATTGGGCATGGTGAGTCCAATTGCTACGCATACGAGCTCATGCTAGAAAGAAAGAAAGATATTGAGCATATGTATGGAGGAATGTATAGAGTCCAAGGAGAGACTCCGCAGAAACAAGAAAATGCACTGAAAGATCAGGGAGCATAAAGAGGCCGCGGAGGATACCGTGGGAGAGGAAGGAATAATGGCCCAGCGTAGGGATGAGGTCGAGTTCAAGCAATCTGTTACAACTGTGGAAAAGAAGGCCATGTTTCTAGGGACTTTACCAACCCATGCACTACATGCAGTTATTTTCAATCATTTGATCATGTTATTGAACACTGCCTAGTGTCAGAGGTAGAAATGCAGAAAAGAAAACGACCAGAGGTGCCAAACCCAAACATCCAGTTGATTGCAGTAGAAAGGAGACCTGCGGATCCAAGTATCAACATAGTGACGCGAAGTGGCACCACAATAGGAAGAGATAGAGGAGCAGAAGCTTCAACTTTAGGATATTTTAACACTAAGCTGACTACTCTTGAAACAATGTGGATGAGAAAAGCTGTCGAGAAAGCACCTGCTTACGACTTTGAAGAAAAATAGAGAAGTCTTTGAAGAAGCACAGGATATCTTCAAAGAATTAGCACCTAGATCCCCAAGAATCCCGTTGCACAATGAAATACCACATATGGAAGATATGTCGGCTGCTTATGACAGAATGAGTGCCGCAGCAGAGACATGCGCCTCTTTTTGCACAATTCTTTAGGAGCTGCATGAAGTTGCTGAAGAGTCCAAATGCTATAGCAAACCTGCAGAAGTTGTTAGACCAGTATGAACTTCACAGCGAAAGTCAAACTACCGATAGCGTAGTTCATCACATCAAGAAACACAAGAGCACAGGGAGAGAAATGAGAAACAATGCACAGATAGGAGATTACGAAATGGATGAGATCATTCTTGATCTAGAATCAGATGTAAATGTCTTAACCAAGCAGACATGGCAACAGATGGGGAGACCAAAGCTGTTATGGTCACATATCCATTTGAGAATGGCCAATCAGGAGAAAGTCATACCCTTTGGATGGTTATCCAACGTGATTGTTGACATTGATGAAGTGTAGAGTCACACAGATCTTGAGGTTATCGAGATTGTCAATTATACTCAGCCTTTTCCTGCACTATTAGGAATTGACAGGGATATCGATAACCTCACCATCATAAACTTGAAGAAAAAAAAGATGATCTTAGAAGGAAAGTATCTCAGGGTCATCTCACCATTGGACCTTGTTGATGGAGACAAATACAGTGAACCAATTCAGGAGGAATCGAGAGCTCAAGATTTGGACCACCTTTACAAGATGATCGTGATGTTAGGATATTCCTATACTCCATCCTAGTCCCACCAGTATTTTGATCTTTTACATTTTCAGTCATGCATGCACTTTTAGGGTTTGCATGCATTCTAGGGTTTGCATGCATCCCAGTCATCAGTCCAGCACCTAGCCCTCAGTTAGCCAACCCCCAAGAGCTTCTCACTATTCACTTTTAGCCCTCCAGTTGCTTAATGCACCCTTCTTCCTTAATTTTAGGAAGAAACTCGCCCTCCTTCACCTACCAGTCTAGTTGTCTTTAGTTTATACTAAGTTACACTCAGTTACACTCAGTTACACTCAGTTACAGTCAGTTACAGTCAGTTATAGTCAGTTACACTCAGTTACACTTAGTTACACTGAGTTACACCTACCAGACTCAGTTTGACTGATGGTTGACAGTTACTTGAGCATTGATGACTCCACTCATGATCATGAGGACACGTAGTTGTGCTCCGATAACACTCTATTGATCTTATGATCACTATGAGAGGGTAATTAGAATTGCCACCTTAGGCATTTGAATCCTCTCTACCATTGTACTATTTATTTGTCCATATTGTGATTAATTAACTACTGTGTGTGAAGCATCTTTGCTTCTATCTGAGTTCTACTATATTATTATTCTATTGCTCATTATAATGCATTGACCACTCTTCTTCTATTTTCTTGCTTAATGTCCATAAGAGAGAGAGAAAAAGCAATAAAGGAAGCATTGAAAATTTGTGCAGCAACAAGGGGAAATCTAAGCAGAAGGTCGAAGGATACAACTCAGAATGCTATAGATTTTCTAAGAGGCTTATCAGAAGATGAATTGAGTACATTGGATATCAAGAATAGATTTTTAGTGATCTCTTGGGCCAAAAGGACACTGGTAAAGTACACTCATGTGGAAAGTATCGAAGCTCGCTGTGCAAGGATGAACAAACAAGTTACTTATGTTAATGAAAGGTTTAAAAGGGTTTTCCAAACGTGACTACTTTCCTTTTGGAATGAAGATGATGAGCTAATTCTTCACAATGATTACAAAAATTTGTTTCTAGCGATAAGGATGGATCATGAAAAGTTCCAGAAGCTAACTAATGTTCTTACAGGTAAGATATTATTAGAGAAGCTGTCAGGATATTTCGAGATCATGAACCTGCTGAAGAACTTGAGAGAGGAAGTCCCTACTATGTCAAGTGAAGAAAATGTGGAGCTAAAGGTCTTGGTAAAGGAAATGGTATTGCATGAGAGCATCACGGCCGCCCAATGGAGTTACGTGGATAAATAAGGGAGAATGAAGTATTCACTTCGTGCTCCATACTAGTTGTTGGTTATTTTTTATTATTTTCAAATCAAAGACTTCTAAAACATTTTCATTTTAAAAAGATTTGTAATATTTTTTGAGGCCGCTAAGGGAAATAGCTAGCTAGAATAGTTACTTCACTATCTTTTGTCTTTTAATTAAAGTAAATGTCATTTAGTAAAAGTACCGGTGGATGTAAAAAGCAGTTAGGCCAGTTCTACCTATTTTCTGTTTGGTAATGATAGTGGAGAATGAATCCTGATTAGGTGTCATTTTCTTGTAACCGTTTTTGGTCTGAATGATCAAGCATGCGACTCGAGACACCTATAAATTTAGTGTAATCAATGAGTAAAGGGTTGAAAACTTTTTGGAAACATATATGTACCTCTAAGAAATTTTCGAGCAGTTTTCGAATAAAATTGACAGAGCCGAGCAGGTGTTTTATTAGGGATTCATGTGTTATTGGTCTTGCAGTCTGTTCTTTCTTTTCCCATGTGAATTGTCTTTCTCTCATTGTTAATCCATTCTATAAATTCTTTTTCATGTTTGGTTCAGTGTAGTATCTGGATGGAATTCATAGAGATTATGCTCCATTTTGATCATACCAAGCATTCCACAATTATTTTCTACTAAAGTCAATATAGAATTCATGTTTTCCATGCTTTATATTGATGGACTGTTCATTTCTCTTCTAACTCACCCACTAAAATATTTTTGACTGCAAGCTGGTGGCTACCTTGGCCCTGTGTGAATGTATTTGCAAAGAATTTGTCAATGATGTTCATGTCTTGTTTGATTTCACTTCATCGTCCAATAAAGATCCATGCTGTTTTCCAAAAAACAATTTATAAAAATGATGTGTCCTTACAGAAATCTTACCTTTTGAATGAGTTGTGTATGAATATTTTGAAGTAAATGAAGGCTGATGCATATGTTCATTGCTGACAACTTTGAGTATTTTTAGTCTTTCGAAGTTTTGTAGAGAGAGCCCTCTCTGACTATGTTGGGTCAGTAGCACAGATCTAAAGTGGTTAGTGGTTACCCTAATTCTGCCTCTCCACAACCTTGGGGTACGTTTTAGGTGTTAACACAAGCATTGGAGAATAGTTTCTAGATGTCGACAACTAGTCTCAATTAGGCTGTATTGGCCTACATTGAAGGCACTTCATCAAAATTTGAAGTGTTTTTCCCATTTTTTTTAACACTAATGTATAATATATTAAATCAAGTTCATGAATTCCAAGTAATGAAAATACATAGGCTTTTTTCAATTGTATTGCAGCGCTTATTGCTTTGGTCTATCTTTTTTTTAACTATGTTTTAATTTTTGTGTCAAGGAATAATACTTGAATGGTGAGAGGAAAAAGTCATGGTATCTTGATCATCTACTAATTCTCCTATATATATATAAATAGAATCTTTTAATCTTTACATATTTATATTAGTGTTCACTTCTGTTTCACTAAACTAGTTTTAAAATTGGTTTCACTTTCATTGCTATGGCTAGATGTGCACTTTATATAATCTTTACTTATTTATATTTAGATTTAGTACGCGGAACTTGCTGCATCAGTTATCATGCCTCCAATCTAGTGACTACTTTGTGTAAACCTTTTTTTTCTTGAATTAGCCAAAAAAAAATGGTTTTACTGGTTACAAATACATTGATTTTTGAAAAATAGAGTTCGTCCTTGACATCTATAAATAGCCTCATCAATTCCTCACAATCTAGAGATTTCTTCTCAATGAGAATATCTGCTAACTTCTGAAGAATAGCAATGTGTCGTGTGATTATTGTCTTAGCCCTTTCATAGTTTTCCAATAGAAAGTCTTTCAACCATATGCCTGGCAACACGAGAAATGTGTTGGAAGTCTTTTGAAGGGCTCCAAGAACAAATGACCTTCCAATAAAAATTAAGACGCACCCTTCAAATTTGATCGGAACATAATAAAGTATTTTTTTAAAATTATCATATGGTCGTCGGATATTCGACATCCATGCCTAAGATATCCGACATTCATGCCATACCACCGATGGATAAGAACGTTGGATACGAGCCATTTTCACATGGAACGCTCGTTAGAAATCCAATGTCAACACCTACAATAACCGACGTTCTTTCCATACCACCAATGGCTAAGAACATCGGATATCAACCATGTTCACATGGAAGTGTCGTCGGATATCCAAATTCCACGCCTAAGATATCCGACGCTCTTACCATACCACCAATGGACATGAATGTCAGATATTGGCCATTTCTAGATGGAATGGTCATCGGATATCTAACTTCATATTAAGTGATATTCGTCGGATATCCGACTTCATATTAAGTGCACATCGTCGGATATCCGACTGCATATTAAGTGCAAGTCGTTGAATATTCGACTCAATATTGATGTCGGATATCCGACGGTCAGCCAAGTCGTCAGATCTTAGTTGAATTTGGACCGACGTTAAAAAAACATGAAGGTTGTCGGATGGTCGAGAACAATATGTAGAAAATCCGACATTTTGGCCGTCGAATTTTGGGTCCAAAAAACCTAGTGAAAGTGAGAAAAATTGTAGACTTTAAGCTATGATTAGCAGTTCCTATGGAAACAACTCTACCGGTGGGAATCTTAGAAATTTCCACATCATTGGGGGTGAAGATAACCTTTTTAGGAGACCTCGGATGAGTCATATGATAAATTACGAAGCGTTTGGCAGCAAAACTAGGGATAAACAAAACATTAGTGAAAGAACCATGATCTAGATCAATTCTTCTTTTACCTTTGGAAAGCAATTTCAAAGTCATCTCTCAACACAATTGTTGCACCACCATAAGAATCAAGAGAGGAAAAACACTCTCTTGTGGAAACCATATGTATGGATGCTCCAAAATCAATTATGAAAGAGGAATATTTGTATGTGTTGGCCATCAAAGCATGAACTCTCTCCTTGTCTTCAGAATTTGAACCTCCTTCCCTCCTCCTTGTGTCGACTAGAAGAGGGATGTTGTTCTTCTCAAGAAGTTGATCCATCATGTCAATGGTCTTCTTCATACAATAACTCTCGGGATGAAAGCCCCTATTGTAGTATGTGCACATTGACTTCTTTTTCTTCTTATGTGCATTCTTCTTGGAGCATGAGGAATCCTCTTGAGATTTTTCCTTGCCTTTCTCATGATATGGTGGGTTTTTGGGATTATCATTCTTCTTGGTTTTTTAATTCTTTGAGTCTCCAATATCCAAAGCTTGTTCCTTTGATGGATTTTTTATTTTACCCATCAATTCCAACTTGTCTTGTTTCTGAGTGAGTGATTCCATGAATTCTACTAGTGAAGGCATCTTCCAATTTAAAAGTGTGAATTTGGTCACAAGGAAGGTCAAAACAAAGACTCAGTAATCAGGGCCCATTCTTGAGATAATGGGCAAGATAAATTGCTCATCTTTCTTGTTAATCCTACACTGCTTCAATTGAAGAACAAGAGCTTTACACTTGTGTTGTTGCAGCAACATCCCCCCAAAATTTTGTACATATTGGGGCCCCTCCTTTTAAAATTTTAGAAAGGTTGCCTCAAGGGGCCATTCCCAGCTTTTATCTTTTGCTTTCAAGCGGAAAATCGTGCCATAAACCTTTCCAATTTTCTTCCAAAGAGCAGAAAAGGAACTTAGAAAATTTTCCCAAAATTTCTGATCTTTTCAGACGATCTCCCTGTAGTTGCGATTTTTTTTTTTTGAGTTTTTCATCCCGAAAGGCAGAAGCCTTTCTTTAAACCTTTCGAAAAGGAACGTAGAAACTTTCATTAAAAAATTGTGGAAACCATTGGATAAGTCCTTCCGAAACGGAGGAGGAATTCGAGAAAGTTCCGCAGTTGCGGAGAGATTCAGGTTTTCCTCCTGAAACGGCGGAAACCATTCGTCTAACCTTTCCAAAAAAAGGGACTTAGAAAAATTTTCGGTTTTGTTTGCGGAGAGATCCGGGTTTTCCTCCCGAAACGGCGGAAGAATTCAGCGAAGCCGCCCGAAGCTTGCGGAATCCACTCACATAAGCTTCTCGAAAAGGGACTTAAAATTTTGCCCATAAGTTGCGGGAGACATTGGCAAATTCTTTCCGAAACCGCGGAAGAATTCTAGAATTCCTTCCGAAACAGCGGGCACCATTCGCCAAATCTCCCAAAATTCTGAAAGATCTTAGAAACTTTATGAAATATTGTGGAGCATTTGGACTTTTCCTCCCGAAACTGCGAAAAGGTTCGCCTTATTCTCCCGAAAGATGCCAGAGGACCTTCCCCCAACTTTCGTGGCACCGTTCGAGTTTTCTCTCCGTAGTTGCAGAAGCCATTTGCGGGGAAAGTCAGGTTATCTTTCCGTAACTCCGCAAGAACTTAGAATTTTCGTGAAATTTGTGGAACAAGTTGGATTTTCCTCCCGCAGTCGCGGAAGCATTCACATTAACTTGCCGAAACACCGAAATGCTTAAGCCTTTCCAGAATGATTCATAGAAGCTACCCGTAACCACAGAAGCCTTCAAGTTATCCTTCCGAAACGACGGGAAGCATTCACCATATCGTCCCGAAACCCTGCGAGACTTAGAAAATTTTTGAATCGCGGAAGCTATTGATGAATTTCTCCCAAAACAGCAGAAGCTTCCGCATTATCCTTCCAAAGGGCTTGAACTTTGTGGAACGTCTTGGCGCGGGAACCTTTTGCGGAAGCCATTCACCATTACCTTCCGAAACGGCAAAAGCGTTCGCTATATCCTTCCGCAACAGCGAGTGAAATTCACAAGTTTGTCCCACAGGAGGCGGTCGCGCGGGAATCAAGAATATTTAATTTGATGCCAACGTGATCGTACTAAACCCGTTTTAAATGCGCCACCCACCCCGCACGTGGCAGCTTATTTAAATAGACGGTGGGGGCTCGAGCCAAACACGCTATTATTTCTCGATTGGAAGATTGGTTAGACACCGTGCAACCGCTCCAACTCATCCTACTTGTCCACGTTCACGGCCACCTCATTCAGCTGCCTTCACGGTGCCAAGTAGGAATTTTAACCGTTAAATCTATCTCTCCTACGCGTTAGATTACTATTTGATTGTCCTTGTTTGAAGACGATTGGTCTAGGTTGGATTTTGACGGGAAAAATGCTCGTCATGGGCTATGTTGCCCGTCAAATTACAGTCGAAATTCCATTACAAAACATAGAAATATGAAAATGTTTGAGCGTCAACTCTGACGGGTGAAACTTCCCAAACTCCTACCCTGGCTGCAGGCATCGTTAGTTTCTGGCTTTTAAAAGTCACCAAGCCCCGTTAAGGTCTCGTCGCTATCAACCGAAAGCCAAACCTATGACCGCACGAAGCTTTTTATCACCCGCATTCCCGGCGTCATCAACCCCTGTCCAAGTTTCAAAAAACTACTGCAGAGCACCTCGCCAAATGCTATCAGATAACCATAGCAGTCGAAACCCTCGTCAGCTTATAAATTTGAAGAAAGCGGCTCCTCCTTCTGTCATAGAGTTATGTCACCCCTGACTTCCCTGCCATTAGCTATTTGAACCGCAACCATGGTGATAGATACCATCCCTTCTAAAGCTGTGCCAAATGCAGATTGCTTCCGCAACACGCTTATCCTCGTAGGATCATCTCCAAACCCGCCCCTTTAAAAGAATTAGAATGTTTAAACGTAAATTGGAATGGTGTATTTGATTCCTAAAAGGAAGCTTCACATTTTGGTTTTATCGCATTCCCATATTGAAACGATGATGATCTCTGTTAAAATATCACAGTATTTTTCTCAATTTCATAATGACTTGTATGTGGGTACCATCAGGGATAAGTCAAAATGCCAAAAGGTGGTAAGAAGAAGGCTAAGATGACTGAGAAAAAACCTGCACCACTTAAGACTGAGACTTCACTCCAGAATACTAGGTGCACCACCGGTGTTCCTCCAAAAATCCGCTAGGGTGACATTTACAGGATGATCTGAGACCAGGATGTCCCGGACATGTTGTTAGAAGAGGGGCAGATTTACCTAAATATCAAAGCTTCAGGCATAACCAGAGCTGCTACCCACCCTGAACTATTCCCCTGTGCTGAAGTAATCAGATGGATACTCCAACACGCCGACGTGGAAGGAAGAGTGATAAATGATAGCGGGAAAGTAGCCATTGCCTCATTCCACCCAGCATACATTGCCGCAGCCTATAAGTTTCCCCGTTCCCAGCAAGCTCTGACTGATGAATGGCTGGGCAAAATGAATAATGTTGAGATGGCCAAAAAGCTGCTAGTAGCAGGCAAGCATTTGAGAAAGAAAGGAAACGACGAATATGATGTACAGAATCTGAGACTTCCTTTCAGATTGATCACCTTGATGCTGTGCAGAATCTTCAGCATGCCCGATGGCACTGTGTATAAGATTTAGTGGGTCCCTATTATCCACTTCATGGCGTTTAAAGGAACTGTGTTTGACTGGGCCACTCTCCTGTTAGATAGTTTGGCCTCAATGATAGTTGCTACAAGAGAAGGAGAAGGCTACAGAAAGGAGATGAAGGTCAGCCACAAGTTGAAGGAGGGGAAGGAGGACAGGAAGCTGAGGCAGAACGGAAAGCGGAAGAAGAGCTGAAAGTAGGGGAAGATGCCCAAGCAAGTGGGTCCGGTGTCCAAGACATGGAAATAGATGCATCTCAAGCAGGTGGCTCTGGTACCCAAAATGTGGAAGTAGATCCAGCTCAGGGAGTCTGGACACCACCTGCTGAAGAGGAAATAGACATCATGGACCTCCCAATTGTCCCGTACACTCCATCGGGAAAACATACGGTGTCCAGGTGGAATGAGTTTGTCTATGACAAGAAAAGGAAAGCAATGGTCCTCAAATCGGAAGAGAGGATCAAAAGTCCCTTCCAGGAGGACATCATTACCCACCAAGAGGTCACTATAATGCAGAATACAGATAAAGCTCCCTTTGCTATGGCATCCACAGCTGTAGAAACAGCAAAGGATTCACTGGACAATGTAGGTGTTATAGTTAGAGAAAATGCATTGACAAAGAAGAGAGCTCGTACGCTACAATAGACTGTGGCTAAATAGCAATCCCATAGGGATCTTGTGGTGAACAAGTATCATTGCCTGTACGCCAAGCATAAAGAACTGTCAGACAAATATAACCGGTTAGAGGAAGAGAAGGGGAAGCTATAAGTCCTGATGATGATTGAAGAAGCTGAAAAGAATGATGCAGTAGCCACAGTGTCCCAGCTTGAAACAGCTAAGCGGGCATTAGCTGAGAAATTGGAGCAAGCCGAGAGCAGAACGATGGACATGTCTCCCTTCCATGAGTTGTCCTGCAGCATTCTGAAGCAAATGCATGACACTCAGGAGCTAATCACTAATGAGGTTTGCAAGCTCAAGGCCATGGTGGTCAGGTTAAAATAGATTAATGCGGAGGCCCATAGACTCAAAGCTAAGCATACCCGTGTCAAGGCAAATATCATGAGCCAGATAAAATGGTGAGAAGGAAAGGAGGATTTCCCTGCACATCTCCCATTCAAATCTGTGGAGGGTTTTAATCAAGATGTGGCCCTTTTGGACTTCTCCAGAAACTGTGGCAGTAAGCTAACAGCCAGTGTGCAAGGAACAAGTGATAGGATCAAGGGTCTATATCAAAGAATCCAAGGAGTGCATGACAAGTGCAAATTGAATTTCCCACAATCTCTCGATGACTTCCTGGATTCAAAACAACGCTTGGCTGAGCTAAAGGAAGAGCTGGGCATCCAAACCGAATACGTTAATAAAATTGATGTCTTGGCAATCGATGACTTGCAACATTATATTGGAATGTCATCAGTCCACAGCCATTTGCTTAAAGAAGTGCATCAAGCTTCAGTAACAGAAGTTCAAAGCATTGGAGCAGAGCTCGGGAAGAATGTGACTTCTCAAAAAATCTTGTTCCCTGCTGCAGCAAACATAGTCATAAGGGACATGGGTATATGGTATAGTTACATAGCCGAGGAGTACAAGAAAGCAGCAGCAGTAGCAGGAGCAACAGCAGATCCAGAATCTTCTCTCCCAGCACCCATTCCAGCAGCAATAGTGGGCTCGATTCCCTCTTCCCCATCAGTGGCAGAAATTTCAGCCAGCTCAATCCCTTCTTCCCAAGGAGAAGCAGCAATAACAATGGGTTCGAGTGCCTCTCCTAAGGCAAGATCAGCAACATCAGTTGATTTGAGCGATCCTCTTCCAGCAGAAGCTCCCGCACATGAGTGAAATCATGTTAGGAACCTACGTCAACCCTTCGCTTTACTATGTTAGTATATTGTTGTTGGACGCATATGCTTTGTAAGTCGTCCCGTAGTATTTGTTGATCCGTAGTTTATATTAGCCCATAGTATTGACCCATAGTATTGGACGTATATGCTTTGTAAGTCGTCCTGTATTATTATATGTCACATGGTTTTGACTCATAATATTGGGCATAGACTTAGTATATAAGTGTGTGTTGAGGTCATTAAAGGCACCGTGAAGTTAATTGTATTGAGCTTGCTCAAAGGAGGTTGCCCCCTCGAAGTGGCCCGTGATCAATATAAAAGCGATTTTGTTCTATTATTTATGATATCTCATGTATTTTCATTAATTAATTATTGCAGGTACATCACATCTGGTATCAAAGCACTTTCCTTGGCACAAGTGAGAATTTTTTTTTTTTTCTTTTTTTTGGGCGGTGAATTTCAGATCAATTTCTGAAACTTTCTACACAAAATCAGAAGAAACCGATTGCATATCTGAATTCCTCTTTCAAAAATACGCAGTTTCAAAAAACAAATCATCTCATTTGGAGTTCTAAAAGTGGAGATATCGCGGATTTAAAATCAGCAATTTTTCAGAATTTCGGTGACGGCCGCGGAAATTGCGGTGAGAAAATCTTTTGACCGAGTTCCCAGATTTCTATTCCGCTTCCATGGGTAGAAGCAGAGTGGTTGTTCTAGTTCTGGAAACATGCTATAATAGCGATTCTGAGCAATATAGATCCAGTTTTTGAACATTGGGTGGAATTTCTGCCCAAATTTTTTTCTATTGCAGGTTCGGATCTGGGAATACTCCCTATCCACTTAACTGTGGGAAGTACTTGGGCATAAGCCCTAAAACTCATTGTGAGGAGTACCACAGGAACCCCGAAGTAGTTGGCCATTGAGAGGACCTGCCAAGTGAAAAGGGCAATGACCCCTACCTGATTGACTAGTTCCCACCCGTGAGGTAAACCAAGAGTTGTCGTTTGTGGCAAAGCGGTTATCAGTTTTACCTGATCCGTGAAGTGAGGGGTACTACCCCAATACGTAAGCCATTAGACAGCATTGGTGGCCGAGTGAAAACCCTGAAATGTTAGGAAGCCGCACATACCTGGGGTCCATATCTACTTTCAGCTGAACTATTGTCGATCACTGCTGCACCGTTTCAGATCCATTTTGCAAGCCGTTCCAGATCCAACCATTCGGCGTTGTTCCATATTCCTTTTGAGCCGTAACCGCTCCAGTCTAGAAAAAAAAAAAAAAAAAAAAAACCAATCTGGTTTGGTTGTCACCCATGCAGGAGCACACACCATGGAGGAAGCACTTGCAGCGATCCAAACCAAACTCCAAGATCTGGATGAAAAATTTCTCAGCCTCCATCTTCAACATTTAGCCATGAACAATACCCGATAGCCAGAATCTTTTGCAGCCACCGGGTTCTCTGCTTCTAGCAATTTTCGTGGGCCGAAGCTTGATTTTCCTCGCTTCAATGGTACTGATCCGACTGGATGGATATACCGACCAGAACAATATTTCAGTCTGCATAATACTTTTGATCTTCAGAAAGTTCCACTTGCATCCTTTCATTTGGAATAGGAAGCCCTTCAATGGTACCATTGGTATATCAAAACTCATCCCGAGCCAAACTAGACAGATTTTTGCCAACTCATTTTGCCACGATTTGGTCCTAGTGCTTTTGACGACTTCACAGGAGCACTCACTAAACTTCACCAAACTGGCACAGTGAGAGAGTATCAGATGGAATTTGAGAAACTAGCCAATCACACATAAGGATTGTCTGATGAATTCTACATGAGTTGTTTTATCAGTGGTCTCAAGGATGAAATCCGCTCAGAGGTCAAAATTTTTTGTCCCAACACAATGATGGAAGTCCTAGGGTTGGCTAAGTTGGCCGAGGACAAGATCGCAGCTCAACAATGCTCCAAACCCACCTTGTTCCCTTCAGAAATATAGGTTCCCAACGACCTCCCATCATGCCTACTCCTCAACCAACTCCTATCAAGCATTTGTCTGAAATAGAAATGCAGGCACGCTGAGAAAAAGGGCTTTGCTATAATTGTGATGAGAAATTCACTCGGGGACATAGATGTGTTCAACAAAAGCTCTATATCTTGGATGTGGATTCTCTGCCTGTCTTAGAACTTGGTGAAGAAGCTACAGATACAGTAGATGATCCGGTCGACATGCAACACCCGCCTGTTGACACCCCATCTCAGGACAACCCACCCGAGATCTCTCTCCATGTTGTAATTGGCGTCACCACCCCACAAACAATGCGGGTCAGGGGATACTTCAAGAAGCTCCCTCTTACCATACTCAATGATTCTAGTAGCACTCATAACTTCATTGACCCTCGAATTGCCAAACAGGCTGATTGTTTTGTCCATCCTTGCTCCAACTTTGAAGTCATGGTTGCCAATGGGGGCACCTTACCTTGCAAGGGGAAGTGTCACAATGTGCGTATCTCTATGGAAGATTATAACCTACGCTCCGACATGTTTGCCTTGTCCTTAGGCGGATGTGATGTGGTTTTGGGCATTCAATGGTTACGCACACTTGGCCCCATCTTATGGGATTTTGCTGAACTCTGGATGCAGTTTAACGTCAATGGGGCACAACACAAATTTCGAGGCTTACAACCAGGGTCTCTCTGCATCATCAGTTCACATCGCCTGGAAAAAATCCTTAAGAAGAATTCACATGGTGTCATCGTTCAGCTCAATTCCATTCAGATGCACCCATCAACAATCTCCACTACTTCCTTGGATATATATGCAGGTATCTTTGCTGAACCAATGAGCTTGCTACCTTCAAGAGACCTTTCCGGTAAGAATGTAACAACATCTACCTCTCAGCAGGAAATGATGGCTATTTTGCATGCAGTACAGAAGTGGCAGCCATACCTATTAGGCAATTATTTCTGCATCAAGACTAATCTCCCGAGTCTAGAAAATTTTCTGGAACAATACGTCTCCTCCCCAACACATCTGCAATGGGTTATCCCTATGTGATCACTTACAAGAAGGGTAAGGACAATATGGTGGAAGATGCTCCTTCTCGCACAATTGATGACCCAATTTCTCTTACAGCTCTTTCTCTACTTGTTCCAAATTGGTTGCCATATGTTCAACAGGGCTATCTCTTCTATGATCTCCATGCTTCTTCATCAATAGGGAACTCTGGGTTCTACAAAATGTATGACCAGGAACAATGTAACTTCTTTTCACTGGGACTAAAAATGACAATTCAACAGCTGGTGGCTAACGATGATACTTTCCAAGTCAACAAGGGGGAACCGACACTCCTTTCGGGATTGATCAAACCCTTTCCCATCACTACACAGCTTTGGCCAACTATTTCTATGGATTTCCTAGCAGCACTCTGGTGGTACAACACCACATCTCAAAGGATACCATATGAAGCAGTCTATGGACAAACACCGCCAGTTCTTCTTCCATACACCCTTAGCAGCTCCCCAGTTCAGGAAATTGACTCGGTTCTTCGAAACCGTGATTAGATTCTTCTCATTCTATAGGACAACCTTCACATGGCCAGAATTCGCCTGAAACAACAAGCCGATCAGCACCGTTCTGAGTGCATTTTCCACGCAGCTGACAGGGTTCTTCTTCATCTACATCCTTCCAAGCAATCCTCCATGACACTCCAAAGGCGTTAGTGGCCCGAAATGCAAACCAAGGATGCTACCAGGGAACCACTCCTTCAGATTCTGCAGCAATTTCTCCAACCAAATCTTTGAGGACAAAGCTTTTTCTAAGGGAGAGGGGATGTTAGGAACCTATGTCAACCCTTCTCTTTACTATGTTAGTATATTGTTGTTGGACGTATATACTTTGTAAGTCGTCCCGTAGTATTTGTTGATCCGTAGTTTATATTAGCCCATAGTATTGACCCATAGTATTGGATGCATATGCTTTGTAAGTCGTCCTGTAGTATTATATATCCCATGGTTTTGACTCATAGTATTGGGCATAGACTTAGTATATAAGTGTGCGTTGAGGTCATTGAAGGCACCGTGAAGTTAATTGTATTGAGCTTGCTCAAAGGAGGTTGCCCCCTCGAAGTGGCCCGTGATCAATATAAAAGCGATTCTGTTCTATTATTTCTGATATCTCGTGTATTTGCATTAATTAATTATTGTAGGTACATCACAAATCGCTGATTCCAGAATATTATTTCTGATATGTTGTGTTTTTAAACTCTCAAATGTGTAAAGCGTGAGCTATGGACAGCTGTCCATTTTCTTTTGTTAAATATTTTTTGTAAAAGGAGTAGTCACATTTTGTGGTCTATTATAGAAGAAATTCCTGTAGGTGACAAGTGGAAGAGGCCAGGTGGTAGCCCAAAGGGCAAATTTGTAATTATAAATAGAAGTTAGGAAGGATTAGAGAGGGCTTTTTGGCAGGGAATGAATTTTGGAGACCTGTATGAGCTATCTTGTATTGGTTCTGTAAAAATCGAATTTTCTAATAAAAGCCAGGGAGATGGACGTTTTGCATGGGAATGAAAGATGGATGTGTATTGGACTATTCTGATGACTTCCATACTGTAATGTGAGATCTTTCTTGTTATTTGAACTATTTCTTTGCAACAAATGATTTTGCTTCTTTCTATGTAAACGATTTCTCCATTTCATGAGCACTGAATGTGTTTATATTAAATCAGAAGCTATTTTCTGATACCTTTATCATGGTTGTAGCTTTCTCTTTCTGATTTAATGGCTATCCATTCTTTCTTTAAGATAACTCCTATAGCTCATTGTTCATGCCTTTAAATTTGCTCCTTGCAGGGATCATTAGGTTTCTTTCAGTTTATTTTACACTTAGATCTGTTTCTTTCATTCTTTCCATCTAGATTAAATAATTTTACTTCTCTGTTTTATGAGCATGAAATGTTTTTTATATTAAATTAGAAGCTATCTTCTAAAGATCTTTTATCTTGCTGTAGCTTTACCTGTAAGAATCGATGGCTATCTGTTCTTTCTTTATGATATCTGTTACAGCTCATTGCTCATCCTTTAAATGTGTTCCTTGCAAGGATAGGTAGATTTAATTCAGTTTTAGACTTAGATCTGTTTTAATTTTGCATTTAGATCAGATATAAATTAGGCACTTGCATCTCATTAAAAATATAAAATCCAAAAGAAAGGTGGATCGGGCCATAACCGGTCTAATTGGAATGAAACTCCAAACCCACGGTTGCCGGAACCGCTAACCGGACGGATTCCCTATACCAAACGGTAGATAATCTAATTGGGATCATCTATCAGGGAGAATCCCTTTCTGATTGATGCTACGATATCCGAGGCATCAACAGTTTTTGGTGCTAGAAGGAGGGCCTGAAAGTGCATGGCTGATAGAGGAAAATCTTCCACTGTCGTAGATGACACTGAAAACCCGCTTAAAGAAAGCATTTCAAATAGCCCAAATCTTGAATTATCAAATCAAGAATGCCTCATTTTTTATCCTGAGCCTCAAGAAGCTTTATACGCTGTCCCTTTTACAGAAATAGAGGATTTGAGAAGACATACCAGATCCTATGTTAGGAAGTTAGGTGGTTTAAATGCTGTAAGTTTTCTCCCTAAGAAAAATACCTCTCAAAAAGAGCCACAATATACCCGAGATTTGATTCTTGTTCAAAGTTTTGAAGAACTTGTGAATCTGACTTTGGAAGAAATTTCAGACACTCTTAACAAGGCAGATTTTGAAAACTCAGTAAAAATTTCAGACCAAGAAAACCTTGAAGAACTAATTACTCCAAAGAGTACTCCCCAGAATTCACCATACAATTCCCCACCGGGGTCTCCACATCCAAACATGGTTGTACCTGCTTGGAGAGCAAGGGGAGCACTGAACCTAACTGGACCATTCCATAATCTTCCTAAAAACCCAGAAAAGGTCTTGCCTAAGTTCGATCTAGGGAAAGACATTTCGGCAGAAGACCATCTTAAGAGTTTTTACTTAGATCTGAACCTTTTGAACGTACAACATGAAGACGTAGTCTGTAGGTTGTTTCCATATACATTCGAGCCAAAAGTATCATCCTGGTACTTTAGCCTACAACCCAGCTCGATCTCTAGCTGGGATGAATTCGAAAAATGTTTTTTGAAGAAATACAGAAACCAAAAGACTGTGGCCACACTTATGAAAGAACTCTTATCCATGAGGATGGAAAAGAAAGAAAAGGTTCAAGATTTCAATCAAAGATTCACAACGCTGTTAAATAACTTCAGTGAAGCTAATAAACCAGTAGAGGAGTCTTTGATTGAATACTATACAATAGCTCTTGAAGGACCAATAGCAAAGTTTGTAAAAAGGTCCAAGAAAACTACCCTGATAGAGAACTTTGAGGAAGCTAGAAAGGTAGAAGAAGAAGCTGATAGCATTGCTAAACATGCCTTAGATGTAGAACCAAAACCAGCAGCTAGCAAAAAAACTTTGTTGCTCACTAGAGGTAAAGAAGAGCCATCTACGGACATAGAAAATGTAGTCAAGATGATGCATAAATTATCTAATAAAATTGTAGATCTCGAGAAAGACAAGGATGCTAGCACATCTAGGAAACCTTACAAGCCATTTTATAAAAGAAGGGAAGATGGTGATCAAACTCACCCACCCATGCATACTACCCCTGTTTTAAACTTGAATGAAATCGGCATGGAAAATTTCTGCACTTTTCATCAAGAACCACATTCGGAAAAGAGCTGCCCGCAATGGATTAATTCCATGAGCTTAGTCATGAACCAAATGCTAGATTCACAGATCCTGGACCAAGATGATTCTACAGAGGAGTCGAGCCCTAACTTAGAGGAACCAACCCCGGACACTACTATGGTGTTGTGGGATTGGGAATCTATGACCGAATCGGCAGAAGAGGACACCATAGATAGCTCTCCCTCTACCGTAAATGTTGCTACTCGCAGCAAAGGCCCAATTGCCAATCCTGTGCCAAGCACAACTCCTCATAAGCCTAAAGTTTCAAAATACCCACCTAGGAGGCACATAAAAATTATCCCACCACAGCCCAAATTCATCCAAACAGCGACCAAGCAACCAAGCGCTGACACCATAGTTCAGCTACCTAAGGTCACAACAAGTAAAACAGATCAGCCAACTCGAATTGGGAACGAATCTGACATAGGATATGATATTATCGAAGATATCAAGAAAGTCAAAGCGAATGTGTCAATATTTGACATGTGTAGCTTGCCCCATCAACGAGACAAATTGTTGCATGTTCTTCAACCCCAGACCAGCACTCCATTAACGGATTCTCAAGACAATCCTGAAATTAATGAGGCTATCATCGGTGGGAAATCTAAATCTCAAACATTGCCATTCCTATTGACCTTTGAAATTTTCAACCATAATGTTCACAACTGTTTGGTAGATTCTGGAGCATCCTCAAAAGTTATGCCACTGTCAATTTGTAAAAAGATTAACGGGCAACCTGTTCCATCTCCAACTCAAATTATCCAATTAGATAGGACTGTTGTTAAAGTAATTGGGGGGATGAAAGACGTTCTCATTAGACTGTCAGCTGACCCTAGAGTTTGTCAATTCATTGACATAATGGTGGTCGATATTCCTGAAGCCTATGGGCTGATTTTAAGTAGAGATTGGTCTACCAAGCTAAGTGGCTACTTTGCTATGGATTTGTCTCATCTATGGCTGCCTTATCAGAACAGGCAGAATCAGATTAAAGTTCTTAGGGAACCTCATATGAAGCAAAATGTAACTCAGTTAGAAGAAAAAAATGAGGCTATAGCTTTCTCATCCTCGATTCTAGGGAATTATTTCTTAGAAATGGATCCGGGTAATTATCAGTCTGAAGCCATTAGCCATGAATCAGATAAACAGTCTGATCTCCTTCATTTTTCTTGGACTGATGATGTTGATTGTAACATAGTCAATTTAGTTACTGACATAGATCACAATGAAACTGACTTAGTTGAATCTAAAGATACCTTTTGGACATTATACTTTGATGGTTCTAAAACTCTGGAAGGATCCGGAGCCGGTTGTGTTCTAATGGATCCAAAAAGAAACAAGTATTTTTTGTCTTGTAGATTAGAATTCGATTGTACTAATAACACCGCTGAATATGAAGCTTTGGTACATGGATTAAAGAAATCCATTGGCTTAAATGTTAAGTACCTGAAGGTCTTTGGTGACTCCGAGATAGTTGTAAGACAGGTAAGGGACACCATTCATTGTCTCTCACCTCACTTGAAGGGTTATCAGGCTGAGGTATGGGATTTAATTATGCATTTTGACGCTTTCAATATAAAATCAATTCCTAGATTGCAAAATTCTGCACCTAATTTGTTAGCAACATCTGCTTCTAGATTGGTGCCATCAAATAATAAATGCTCGATTTAATTGATTTTCAGGACTTCCGTTCCCGATAACATCACCAACTTCAGAGTCTTCGATGATGATGAACAAATTATGAGCTTTCTAACAAACGAAGATGGCTTCCAAGGAGCTGCAATAGATGAAGAAGAGCATGATGCTGATTTGAAGAAGAAGGATGAGGAGAAAGGAAATTTCATTCCCAAGGGGGTAAGGTCCCTCGAAATGCTGTTCGATCTTTAAAATAAATTCAAAAGGCCAGCTAATACCAAAACTAACAACTCATCAATGCAACATGAGTTAGTTAATTTGGGTACCAAGGCAGAACCAAAATTTGTCAACCTTGGCAAATGTTGTTCACCAGGAGAAAGAGACAGGTTCCTCAAATTGTTTAAACAATACAAAGATGTTTTTGCATGGACCTATGAAGATCTGAAAACGTATGACGTCTGCATTATTCAGCATGTTATACCAATGAAAGCGGGTGTCAAGCCATTTCAGCAGCAGTTAAGAAGGATGCACCCTACTCTAGAACCGCTGATCCAAAAGGAATTAAAGAAGCTCCTGGATGCTAAGATAATCTTTAAGGTTCGGCATTCTGAATGGGTTGCAAACTTGGTTCCTGTAAGAAAGAAGTCGGGAGAGATAAGGCTATGTGTAGATTTCAGAAATTTAAACAGAGCTTCGGATAAAGACAACTACCACATCCCTTCAATGGAGCAAATCCTTCAAATGGTGTCAGGATCCGAATTATTTTCTCTCCTCGATGGTTTCTCTGGCTATAATCAAGTGTTAGTGGCCGAAGAAGACCGTCTCAGGACTACTTTCTGAACTAAGTGGGGAACTTTCGCATATAGAATAATGCCATTTGGTCTGATAAATGCAGGAGCTACATTCCAAAGGGCAATGGATATCGCCTTCCGAGGATTGGGTGGACAATGCGTGGTTGTATACTTAGATGATGTTACAGTCTTTTCAAAGAAAAGGGAAGATCATGATGTTCGTCTAAAGCATATTTTAGATCGCTGCCGGAAATATGGTATTTCCCTGAATCCCAAGAAGAGCGTGTTTGCTGTTCCCGAAGGTAAGCTCTTGGGTCATATCATCTCCAAAGGGGGTGTGTCAATTGATCAAGAAAGAGTCCAAGCCATTAATAAGATTCCAATGCCTTACAACAAGAAATCTATGCAGTCTTTTGTCATGTCCCAAATTTGGTATTGGGTCACAATGGCCTAATCACATTGGCCCTATTCATTAGAGTTTGTCAAATTGATGCTAAAGGTCAAATAATTGCCAAGGAGGAAAATTACTAGTTTCCTAGGTTTGGGGTGGAAGCTTTGGGATTTGGAATAATGGGGATAATAAATGATGTTTGAACATTAGAATGGCATAAATATTTAATAAAGGAGATAAATAAATATATACAAGTGAAAATCAAAGTGGCATTTCATCATGAAGACACATGGAGGAAGTGGGACCCACATATGGCTAGATTTCCCCACTACACTTGGCATCATTCTCTCACCAATTCGAATTCAAGGTGAATGGTAACATACTTGGGGGAGTCCAAAAGGTATTATTCATTGCATGACTCATCCAAGGTCGAAATATAGAGGAAGAGTAACTCCCATGGAAGAGTAACTCCCATGGAAGAGGAAGAGGCAATTTGGAGCTAGTGAGACACTTGGGCTAGATTCCCTAGCTCTATGACAACAATGATGAAGATGCTATGACACCTATGACACAAATCAGACCTGAAGGCTGACATATGACATATATGACATGTCAGGGCTAAAAATAGACTCCAAGAGGGTGCTAAAGGGTGTTAGGGCAGCTAAGATGCTTCCACATGTGATTTGGTGGAAGTGGGAGACTAGGAATTGTTGTACAAGTGGCGTTCTTTGGAATCTCTTCCCAACATGAGTTGGCATGAGTCTCTTGGAATGAATTCGACCCATGGAGGACATTAGAAGTTTATAAATGTCAATAACAAAGAATGAAACCAGCTTTTGATAATTTGTAGAATTTGCAATTGCATTTGTGAAGAGGGAGAGCTAGTGGATGACTAGTTTCTTGCCTTAGCCAATTTCGAGGGTGAAAGATTCCCATCCAAGTTGGTAATTGGAAAGGCCATTCAGACCTTTCATTTGGAGCTTTAATGGAGTCTTTATTTGCAGGTGTAAGCTACAGGGCAGCTCATGGTTTCTTCTATTGCAGCTCACTCCTTCAACCATTTCCAGTTTTGATGGCATATTCTTGATCCTTGAGGGAGGGCGTTTTTGGTGAGCTATTGTACTCTTTGGGGAAGATTTTAATGCCCCATTTCTTTTGTAATATTAAGTAAATACTCTGTTCTTCATCTCCAAAAAGTTTCAGGTCGAAATTCCAAGTAGAAATGTATAAATCTCATTTTTAATGGAAGAACAATGCCATTTCCCCACTACCTTGTTGTGAACCAATGTGTTGATGATGATTTCGAATGAATGGATGATTCTCTGATGAATTTGTGATTAATGGACTGCCATGGATGTATTTTACAAGTTTCATGTACTGTACTTGAGCATTTGAAGTATTTTTACTTAGTTTAATTGCACTGGGAGAAGAAATAGTGCCATTTCCCCAAGGGTCGAATTGGTGATTTTTGCAGTTGAATGGGAGAGGGTTGGAACAGATATAATAATCAATTAATGGTGCACATGAGACCTTAATAACATCCTTAATACATTTCCTACCTCTGTTCATAAATTTGAGTGGCTTTGGAGGCATTTGGGAAGCCATTTTCAATACTTACCCCAGGGGGATTTGAACCCCAAATTACTAGTAAAATTGCATACTTGGTCCAGAATCTTAAGAGAGTTTGCAGAGGTATTTTGGTGGCCATATATCATCCCTGAACATAATATTCAAGTCTTAATATCATTCATACACCTTCCTTGAAGATTTGAATGCATTTGGAGTCAATTCGAGACATAGAGACCAATACTAGTCAAAGGCAAATTACTAGTAAAGTTACCTACATTGACCAGAATTGAAAGAGTATTTGCAGAAGTGTTTTAAAGGTACAAAGGCATCCCTAAAACACATATTTATGTTCTAATATCATTCATATACCTTCTCAGAATATTTGGGATCATTTGGGGCAAATTTGGGACCTAGAGATCGAAACTAGTCAAAGGTGGAACCAAGGAAAAAAGTGGAAAATTGCAATTTTAATAAAATTCCTAACAAGGGACATTACATCTTTTATGGGCACCATCAATTTTTTCCACAGGTTTGTTCCGGATTTCGCGCAAATTGTTAAGCCATTGCAACGGATAGTTAAACAAAGCATGCAATTCAAGTGGACAGATCTAGAGAAGGACGCATTTAGAGATATCAAGGTAGCTGTAGCTAAGGCTCCTTCCTTAAGGAGCCCAGATTTTGATAAGGATTTCATCTTGTATACCTTTGCTTCGGATGACTCCCTCACAGCTATACTCACGCAAAAGGTGGAGCAGGGAGATGAGTACCCAATTTCATTTATGAGCACTGGTCTGCAAGGGGCTGAGCACGGGGGGTTCACTCAATGAACTTGTTACATAGCACGATCGTTCATAGGATATTAAAGAATATCCCTAATTTCACTAAATATTGGAAAACTCCTCCTAAAATTGTATTGTTGAACCCCCCTCCTAATATACCTTTCCAATTAAGAAAACCCCAACTTTCACCAAATATTGCACGTATCTATTTTTATCAACCCATTTTTAATATCCCCTTTTCATCATATTATCAAGTTGTAACAAAAAGGAACCCTTACTTTACAATTATGAATGTCTTGCATAAACTTACCAATTCAAATGGTGATAGAGGCAAACTCATGCAATAATGAAATATCTAAAAAGTAAACACCCATCCTATAATCTAATTAGTGTTAATAAATCTAAGAGAAAAAACCTGAGGCATATAAGTAACAGTTAAAGAATAATGTGCTAGTATACCTATTTTATCTCATATCCAAAATATATTAAACAACAAGAGATTTAATGTTAGTACAAGAGATCAAAACAACCTTGGGAATATATCTAATGTGAGAGAATATTAAAGTTAGCATGCCTATTCCATCCTCAGTATAATACATTCACAATATAAAATGTTATGTTTGAGAGTAGTTTTAAAGTACATTTATTACACGTGATTGAAAAGTTATACATTCATGTTACTTGTGGAAATAATAGGGACACCATCTATCTTGGCTTTATGGAGGAGGAAAATGAAAATATCTACTTAGTGGACTTCAATATGGTCTATTACACTATTAAATAACCATCTTATGTCTGTTTAGTTTGTTGATATGTAATTTGTTTATACCCTTACCTAAAAGCCACAAAAAATCCATGCTTCTGTTTTTTATCCCTTTCCCTATAAAAGCTGATATTGAGATACAATACGACATAGCAATGAGATTACAAAGTTACAGCTCTGAGTTTTCAGCTCTGAGTTTTCAGACCACTTTGCAGCTATGAATCTTACACGTAATCTCTATATTTTTTAAAATGTAGAAAGGATTACAATAGTTACATATTGAAATATTCAAATAATGATCATGGCAATATATAAAAGGCACGGATTCCATCCCTTGAAACGATCAAAATAAATATGATATGTTACATATTTATTTTAAATTTTATTTACATATTATTAACTAATGAGGTATATATACATATGACGTTCTATATTTCTTTGAAAATTTCTTTACATTCTAAATTCACCAGAAATACACATTGGTTCTGAATGAATACAGTAGAAGTCAACCTCTCCCATGTAAAGAAATATGCAGAGTACACAATTGCATACACAATCTAAACCTTAATGTCTGTATTTGTAAGTGTAAGTTTACCTAGAAAACTAAAACTTGTCATTCTTGGGAACAATGTTCCATTCAATAAACATGAATTCTGTGTAGGAAAGTGAGATTACAAGGCATAGAAATGCCATATTTCTAAAAGGAATCAAAACTCGATCTTTGTGTTTGAAAATATAAGACCATACTTGTAAAATTTCTTTAGAATTCGAAAACTACAGTCCGTGAGGACTCAACACTTTGAAAGTTTCATTTGTCCTAAATGATGTAGTGGCTAGAGGTTGTACAAATAGGATAGAGTTCTCCATGTGTTGCTATGACCCACGCTAGAAAATGGGGAAAAATTAGTTTATGATGTCTGAGCCTTCTGGAATTCTTCTCAGATCAGAGACCTCTGACAATTTCTCTCTAACTCCTCTCAACATCTACACATACACCCCTGGTCATATAATTTGAAAGGTAAAGGCACACCCCATCCTTGCAAGGATCCCATAACATTCATAAAACCAAAGATGTGCATGTTGTTGCGCATTTATTTTTCGTTTCCTCCCTATTTTTCAATTTGGATCCACAAAACTCAATGTCCATGGTGACCAAGGTTCTGTTAGTTATGCCTAGCTAGTGCATTTCTTGATTGGTGAGGAAGTTTACTACATTTAGCGCCACTCCAGCTACTTGTGGCATGTGGGCCACCTCTTCTTCTGTTTGGTCCAAATAAGTTAGTACCTCTTCTGTAGATCATCAAATTCTAGATGATAATCCACGTAGTAAAACAAAGCAGGGAGAATCTCAAAGGTTTAGTCCCATATACACACTTTAATAGCACTTAATTTTGATATGAGCTTAACCTCCTCCAACAATTGCTCATACCTGGATTGCAAGATGTCATTTTCATCCCTAATGATCTCTGTGGTATCTCTTTCATCTCGGACTTTATTTAGGTCCTCCTCCAATTTGAGACCTTTCCTCCTCAGATCCACCTTCCATTTGTCAACTAGGGACTTTTGACTAGTAGACAGCTATGCCACAGTTTGGTATTAGATTTTCCAACTCTCAATATCCAAACTAAGTTCTTCTACCCTCACTTTCAACTAAAGCTATGCAGATCCATCCCCTCCCACATTGACAATGGTGGGAAGAGGCATGTTTTCCCTTTCTTCATTGTGCGCTTCATATTTCTTTGAATTAGGCTCGCTTGCAACTTTCTCCATTTTCCTTTCTTCCGGTGTCTTTCTTTCTTTTCTGAAGTCTCAATAGACAATATCTTCTCATTTCCATCTCTATCATTCTATTCATTAACATTTTGCTCACTATTATCTCTATTTACAACTAGAGGCATCGCAAATTCAGATAACATAGAACAATGCCAAGGAGATTGGCACTAGTTATTGAAGGAATTCTGAAGAGAGAATTTGAAATTGTTGGCATAGAACTCAAGGTAGATTCTACACAAAATTTGAATTATAACACTGGCTTGAAATTTGAGCACCGACAACAAAATACGGGAATGCATTTCATCAAAAGTAAAACAACGGTAAAAGTATTAAGGCATTCCAAATAGATAATGGAGGTGGATTTAATTTAAAAAGTTTATTGTTTTTTATAAGAAAAGACTTTCAAAGGAATTTTTTGTTCATTATACTCCCAAACAAAATCTGGTTAAGGTGAGAAGAAATTGTAACTAGATCTCACCACTTCTAAATCTTCAGTTTTCAATCGATCTCAGATTATGCTCACGGGAATCAAGGCAATCGATGGGAACTAACATTATTGCAAACTTTATGCAACTTGGTGTTTGTGCACTATCCTAGGTACAATGCTTTAGTTTGCGAAATTTTGATATCAAAACTTAAAAGGCACAGAATGAAGAATCCAGAAACCTCAACCATGGAAGCAAAATGAAGAATCCACAAACCCTCAAAAACAGAGGAGATCGCAGAAAACTAATAAGCAACCACACAACATATATTGAAGGTACCTGTCACTCACGCCCCTGATCCTTGGGCGTGCTCTCGTCTCTTCCCATCAAATGTTAGAAACCTGAAAGGACCCCAAAATAGAAAAACCTTAAAAATATAAAAGATAAACCCCTAACCATTTCAGGATTTAACATGAGGATCACAGAAAACTAATAAGCAACCACACATAACATATATTGAAGGTACCTGTCACTCACGCCCCTTATCCTTGGTTGTCTACTTGGTCCTGCTCCTCATCTTTTCGCATCAAATGTTAAAAACTTGAAAGGACCCCAAAATAGAAAAAAATAAACCTTAATATAAAAGATAAACCCTAAACTATTTCAGGATTTAACATGAGGCATTGCTTAGCAATAGAAAAGCAGCATCGGGGTAGACTCACGGCATTCACCTGCGCAACTCCAGCGGAAGGTCTTCCTGGAAACGGTCCTACTAGGGGTTAGGTATAAGCCCTCCTCTACAACGCGGACATTCATAAGCATGATGTCCCTCTCTCATGCATCCTGTGTACCATACCTTCTCACGACCTGCTTTTGGGATGGAAAACTACTGAATCTGGCCCTAATTTTATAAGCGGCTTACTACTTATTCTAAATTCCAGGGAAAGAGGGGGAAATGAGCAATTAAAACCTCCACTTGCTTGTAATATCACTCACCACACCCACAAATATCAGTCGAGTATACAAGAGATATCTTTGTTTTACAGTGGCATGGAGTAGCCCTCAACGTAACATGGGTTCTCTGTTCTTCTTCAACTCCGTACTCTATTCTATATAGGAAAGCTTGTACATCGCTAGTCCCTTCATATATGGGAGGGTCTTGGAGTACTACTCCAATCCATCCAACATCATTTGCTAAAGCGGATCACAAAGAGGAGAGATCGTGGTTGCGGTCCTGCTAGTTGGATGTATCACGACCACCTCCATGTCAAACCCTGCCTCAAATCCTGTAACAGTAAACGAAAAAATTAATATAAAAAAACCCTAAACTATTTTCAGATTTAGCAAGAGACAATAACAATAAAGTATGGTTGAAGCAAAGGAACATACTGGAAGACTAACGGCCTCCACCTCAAAGCCTGGCTGGAATATACCTTCCTGCTAGATCAAATTTACTCACTACAAAGTGTTGGGCCGTGAGGTTTATACATAACTTGCAGTACTGTAGAATAAAGACCCCCAATTTCCCTTTGCTTTCCAGTCCATAACTTGTCGTAGCCTGATCAAACCCTGTCTCAAATCTACCATATTCGATTGAATTTACATTGCAAAATGTTGCAGGAAGTTTATCCATACAATATTACAGAACAAACACCGACAATTTCCACTTCCACTTCCCGCCCACAAATTTCCACTTCCACTTCCCGCCCACAAATTTTCTTTGTAGAGAGAAAAGGATTAAAAAGTAAAGAAAAATAGAATAAAGTCCTAATTAATTGTCCCCTAAAGACGAAATAATATACAATAATTAAAAATAATCAAAAGATAAAATGAAATGGACGGGTTAGAGACGTTATGAGATTAATGTCTTAAACAAATGTCTTAAAACCAACCCTAGTGTAGTTAAATTGTTATATACATTAATGACTTTATTATTTAATACTGCCTTAACAAGTATTTATTACTTCCGCAATCACAATTTTAACATTTAATGTTAGTATAATTTTTTTTAAAATTTTTATGAAATTATCGGGATGTTACATTGCTCAAGGACAATAATCCAAAGAGACTTCCATCGATATTATCATTGGTACACTATTATCAAATTTATTCAAAACTTAGGATCATAAGCAATATCAAATAAAAATGGAAGGTCCTTAAGTCTTAGGTGGGTATGAATTGAGCCCATGATTTGGACGTATGAATCCATCCCACGACTTGGAGGTTATTCCTCAACACTCCCAAATAAAATAACCCCCAATATTTATATTACTATGTCAAATAAAAAAAACCCCTTGACCCCTTAATACGGGGCAATATATTTTTGAGGTTTTTAAGAGTATTCAACCCCCCAATATGAATGGACGTGATATGATATTGCCTCACTAGTGAACCCCCCGTGGGGCTGAGATGAACTATCCCGTGGTTGACAAGCATGCATATGCGGTCTTCAAAGTAGTCAAGCAGTTTAGGCCATACATTCTGAAGAACAGAACTAAAGTCATAGTTCCCCACCTAGCTATTAGATCCCTTTTCGTTCAAAAGGAATTGGGAGAAAGGAGAGTGAACTAGGTCACAGCTCTTCAGGAATATGATTTAGAATTTAAACCAGCCACGATCATCAAAGGACAAGGCCTATGCAAGTTACTCGCGGGAAACTCAACTGATGAAGAACAACATTGGAAGAATGAAGCTGAGTTAAATTCGGTTGAAGTATGTCATATCTTCACAACTCCCCAGTCCTGGTATAGGGATCTGGTGCACTATTTACAGTAGGGATATCTACCTGAGCATTGGAACTCTAAGCAAAGAAGGGCACTCTGCTTGAAATCAACACCTTATCAAATCATTGATGGGGTACTTTTCAGAAAGAGTTATGATGGAGTTCTTCTTAGATGCCTAGAAAAGGAAGATGCAAGTAAAGTTGTCAAAGAATTACATGATGGTCCCGCAGGTGGACATTATTCAGGAGAGACAACAACACACAAGATACTGAGAGCTGGTTAGTATTGGCCCACTCTGTTCCGAGATGCCCATACGTATGCACGAAGCTGTGATGTATGTCAAAGAAGTGCCAGAAAGTTACCCAAGGCAGCAGGACCATTGCAGCCGGTCATCATCTCTGAGCCTTTTGAGCAGTGGGGTATAGATGTTATCGGAGAGATAAATCCAAATTCTTCGTTGCAACATCGATACATCCTGACGGCTACTGACTACTTCACTAGATGGATGGTGGCTATCCCTTTGCACAAGATCAATGAAGACACAGTCATCAGCTTCTTGAAAGAGAACATCATAACCAGGTTTGGGGTTCCAATTTCCCTTGTTTTTGATAATGCTAGTTATTTTTCGTCTTGCAAGATAAATGAATTTGTTTATGAATGGGGAATTAAGTTGCATTATTCAGCCAATTATTATCCTCAAGGGAATGGATTAGATGAATCCTCAAACAAGAATCTGATTCGAATTCTTAAGAAGACTGTGATAGAAAACTAGAAAAGTTGGCATGTCGCCCTCTCAAACGCCTTATGGGAAGATAGGGTGACCCCCAAGAACGCTTTAGGTGTTTCCCCTTTCACTCTTGTCTATGACAAGGAAGCCATCCTTCCTCCAAACATCTTACTCCCATCCTTACAGTTATCCCAAGCCTCTCGGGGTTCTGGTAGCCAAGCCTTACAATCCAGGATCAACACCCTGCTTCAACTTGAAGAAGCCCGACAGAAAGCCAAGGACCGATTCCATCAACACCAAGACATAGTTAAGAGATGGTTCGATAAGAGGAAGTCTTGCAAGAGAAGCTTTGAAGTTGGGGACTTAGTCTTGAAATGGGACCATAATCACGAAGGCAAAGGAATGCATACGAAATTTCAACATCTATGGGTAGGCCCATACCAAATTTCGGCAAAATTAGGCCCATCCACTTATAAATTGACAAATCTCGAGGGAGAAGAAGTAACCCTTCCTCTCAATAGCCTCGCTCTGAAGCAATACTTCGCATAGTCTATTTGAGACTTCCTGTACATAAATAAAAGTTTCTTTTGTTTTTCTTTAGCCTTTGTTTGCTTTATTTTCGGCCATTTTGTTTCTTTCATTGTTATTTGAAATTTTGCAAGAAGTTTCTCGTCGAGGATAGATCTTTCAAAGAAATCTCGCAACCCATGAGTCTACAACTATGCTCAAATAAATCCTATCTGTTGTGCTCTCGTTGAAATGTTCAGAAGGAACGAAGCCTACTCTGCTGGTCACACTAATCCTGTTTAAATAAAAGAGACCTATGACCATCTTCACTACTATCGTTGGGCTCCACCCACTCTCACACTTTAAAGGCATCTCAAGAAGGTTACCAAAGTTGGACCCATGGAAAGTAGCACACCTCGAGGACATAGGGTATTGAAATGACTCCATGCTGCAAATTTAACAACCAAAATGGCTTATATTCAAGGGTCTATTTTCCAGAGATTCTCGCCTCAATTAAAGCATAGCTGAGACAAAAGTGAAAGACATGTAAAATCAAGAAGGTTGTCCAAAAGGCTCAGCTCAAAATGGGATCCTCTCCATCCGTGAGGCTTGATCAAATCAATAAAATTTCTAACTCACACAAAAGGACATTATGGATTGAGGAGCCTAAATCAAAGATCATGTCCAAAGAAAATATCTCTGGAAGGCTCAAACAGCTAAGTTGTTCAAAGTACGAACATCCAAAAGGATGCAAGCAGCATGGGAGTGATGAACAAGAGCAATAATGTCCATGAGAGAGTGTAGCAAATCCTGTGGAGTCCGGGAGTAGTGACCATCTGAAGGATGACCCTCCTAAAATGAATCTCATATGTTGGCCCTTTGAGAGTGGTGAAGATGTCTCGGTCAAAGCTCCCCTTCCCCAATAGCTAGCAGGTAAAGCACCTTCTTCCCCTCGCATGAGTTTAAACGCTCAGCTGAGTTCTGCACCTAAGATGGATGTTTTGATGAGGTAACAGACCATGAAGAGGAATTTCTTTAGAGATCTGTGTTCGCCAGCAACTCGCCATTGTTGTTGCAGCAACATCCCCCCAAAATTTTGTACATATTGGGGCCCCTCCTTTTAAAATTTTAGAAAGGCTGCCTCAAGGGGCCATTCCCAGCTTTTATCTTTTGCTTTCCAGCGGAAAATCGTGCCATAAACCTTTCCAATTTTCTTCCAAAGAGCAGAAAAGGAACTTAGAAAAATTTCCCAAAATTTCAGAGCTTTTCAGACGATCTCCCCGTAGTTGCGATATTTTTTTTTGAGTTTTTCATCCCGAAAGGCGGAAGCCTTTCTTTAAACCTTTCGAAAAGGAACGTAGAAACTTTCGTTAAAGAATTGCGGAAACCATTGGATAAGTCCTTCCAAAATGGAGGAGGAATTCGAGAAAGTTCCGCAGTTGCGGAGAGATTCAGGTTTTCCTCCTGAAACGGCGGAAACCATTCTTCTAACCTTTCCGAAAAAAGGGACTTAGTAAACTTTTCGGTTTTGTTTGTGAAGAAATCCGGGTTTCCCTCTTGAAACGGTGGAAGAATTCAACGAAGCCGCCCGAAGCTTGCGGAAGCCACTCACATAAGCTTCCCGAAAAGGGCCTTAAAATTTTGCCCATAAGTTGCAGGAGACATTGGCAAATTCTTTTCGAAACCGCGGAAGAATTCAAGAATTCCTTCCGAAACAGCAAGCACCATTCGCCAAATCTCCCAAAATTCTGAAAGAACTTAGAAACTTTATGAAATATTGCGGAGCCTTTGGACTTTTCCTCCCGAAACTGCGAAAAGGTTCACCTTATTCTCCCGAAAGCTGTCGGAGGGCCTTCCCTCAACTTTTGCGGCACCGTTCGAGTTTTCTCTCCACAGTTGCGAAAGCCATTTGCGGGGAAAGTCAGGTTATCTTTCCGTAACTCCGCAAGAACTTAGAATATTCTTGAAATTTGTGGAACAAGTTGGCTTTTCCTCCCATAGTCGCGGAAGAATTCACATTAACTTGTCGAAACACTGAAATGCTTAAGCCTTTCCGGAATGATTCATAGAAGCCGCCCGTAACCACGGAAGCCTTCAAGTTATCCTTCCGAAACGACAGGAAGCATTCACCATATCCTCCCGAAACCCCGCGAGACTTAGAAAATTTTTGAATCGCGGAAGCTATTGATGAATTTCTCCCGAAACAGCGGAAGCTTCCGCGTTATCCTTCTGAAGGGCTTGAACTTTGCGGAACGTCTTGGCGCGGGAACCTTTTGCGGAAGCCATTCGCCATTACCTTTCGAAACGGCGAAAGCATTCACTATATCCTTCCACAACGGCGGGTGAAATTCACAAGTTTGTCATGTGAATATTTAATTTGACGTCGATGTGCTCGTATTAAACCCGTTTTAAATGCGCCACCCACCCCGCACGTGCTAGCTTATTTAAATAGACGGTGGGGGCTCGAGCCAAACACGTTGTTATTTCTCGATTGGAAGATTCGTTGGACGCCGCGCAACCGCTCTAGCTCAGCCTACTTGTCCACGTTCACGGCCACCTCATTCAGCTGCCTTCACGGTGCCAGGTAGGAATTTTAACCGTTAAATCTGTCTCTCCTACGCATTAAGTTACTATTTGATTGTCCTTGTTTGAAGACGATTGGTCTAGGTTGGATTTTGACGGGAAAAATGCTCGTCATGGGCTACGTTTCCCGTCAAATTACAGTCGAAATTCCATTACAAAACATAGAAATATGAAAATGTTTGAGCGTCAACTCTGACGGGTGAAACTTCCCAAACTCCTACCCTGGCCGCAGGCATCGTTAGTTTGTGGCTTTTAGAAGTCACCAAGCCCCGTTAAGGTCTCGTCGCTATTAGCTGAAAGCCAAAGCTATGACCGCCTGAAGCTTTTTATCACCCGCATTCCCGGCGTCGTCAACCCCTGTCCGAGTTTGAAAAAACTATCGCAGAGCGCCTCGCCAAATGCTATCAGATAACCATAGCAGTCGAAACCCTCGTCAGCTTATAAATTTGAAAAAAGTGGCTCCTCCTTCCGTCATAGAGTTATGTCACCCCTGACTTCCCCGCCATTATCTATTTGAACAGCAACCATGGCGATAGATACCATCCCTTCTAGAGCTATGCCAAAATCAGATTGCTTCCGCAACACGCTTATCCTCGCAGGATCATCTCCAAACCCGCCCCTTTAAAAGAATTAGAATGTTTAAACCTAAATTGGAATGGTGTATTTGATTCCTAAAAGGCAGCTTCACATTTTGGTTTTATCGCATTCACATATTGAAACGATGATGATCTCTATTAAAATCTCACAGTATTTTGCTCAATTTTATAATGACTTGTATGTGGGTGCCATCAGGGATAAGTCAAAATGCCAAAAGGTGGTACGAAGAAGGCTAAGATGACTGAGAAAAAACCTTCACCACTTAAGACTCAGACTTCACTCCAGGATACTAGGTGCACCACCGGTGTTTCTCCAAAAATATGCTGGGGTGACATTTATGGGATGATCCGAGACCAGGATGTCCCAGACATGTTGTTAGAAGAGGGGCAGATTTACCTAAATATCAAAGCTTAAGGCATAACCAGAGCTTTTACCCGCCCTGAACTATTCCCCTGTGCTGAAGTAATCTGATGGATACTCCAACACGCCGAGGCGGAAGGAAAAGTGATAAATGACAGCAGGAAAGTAGCCATTGCCTCATTCCACCCAACATACATTGCCGCAGCCTATAAGTTTCCCCAATCCCAGCAAGCTCTAACTGATGAATGGATGGGAAAAATGAATAATGTTGAGATTGACAAAAAGCTACTAGTAGCAGGCAAGCATTTGAGAATGAAAGGAAACGACGAATATGACGTATAGAATCTGAGACCTCCTTTCAGATTGATCGCCTTGATGCTGTGCAGAATCTTCGGCATGCCCGATGGCATCGTGTATAAGATTCAGTGGGTCCCTATTATCCACTTTGTGGCATTTAAAGGAACTGTGTTTGACTGGGCCACTCTCTTGTCAAATAGTTTGGCCTCAATGATAGTTGCTGCAAGAGAAGGACAAGGCTACGGAAAGGAGATGAAGGTCAGCCACAAGTTGAAGGAGGGGAAGGAGGACAGGAAGCTGAGGCAGAACGAAAAGCGGAAGAAGAGCTGAAAGCAGGGGAAGATTCCCAAGCAAGTGGGTCCGGTGTCCAAGACATGGAAATAGACGCATCTCAAGCAGGTGGCTCTGGTACCCAAAATGTGGGAGTATATCCAGCTCAGGGAGTCCGGACCCCACCTGCTGAAGAGGAAATAGACATCATGGACCTCCCAATTGTCTCGTACACTCCATCGGGAAAACATACGGTGTCCAGGTGGAATGAGTTTGTCTATGACAAGAAAAGGAAAGCAATGGTCCTCAAATCGGAAGAGAGGATCAAAAGTCCTTTCCAGGAGGACATCATTACCCACAGAGAGGTCACTATAATGCAGAATACAGATAAAGATCCCTTTGCTATGGCATTTGCAGCTGCAGAAACAACAAAAGCTTCACTGGACAATGTAGGTGTTATAGTTAGAGAAAATGCATTGACAAAGAAGAGAGCTCAGACGCTACAACAGACTATGGCTAATGAGCAAGCCCACAGGGATCTTGTGGTGAACAAGTATAATTGCCTGTACGTCGAGCATAAAGAATTGTCAGACAAATATAACCAGTTAGAGGAAGAGAAGGAGTAGCTATCAGTCCTGATGATGATTGAAGAAGCCGAAAAGAATGATGCAGTAGCCAGAGTGTCCCAGCTTGAAACAAACAAGTGGGCATTAGCTGAGCAATTGGAGCAAGCCGAGAGCAGAACGATGGACATGTCTCACTTCCATGAGTTGTCCTGCAAAATTCTGAAGCAAATGCATGACACTCAGGAGCTAATCACTAATGAGGTTTGCAAGCTCAAGGCCATGGTGGTCAGGTTAAAAGAGATTAATGCGGAGGCCCATAGACTCAAAGCTAAGCATACCCATGTCAAGGCAAATATCATGAGCTAGATAAAATGGTGAGAAGGAAAGGAGGATTTGCCCGCACATCTCCCATTCAAATCTGTGGAGGGTTTTAATGAAGATGTGGCCCTTTCAGACTTCTGCAGAAACTGTGGCAGTAAGCTAATAGCCAATGTGCAAGGAACAAGGGATAAGATCAATGGTCTGTATCAAAGAATCCAAGGAGTGCATGACAAGTGCAAATTGAATTTTCCACAATCTCTCGATGACTTCCCGGATTTAGAACAACGCTTGGCTGAGCTAAAGGAAGAGATGGGCATCCAAACCGAATATGTTAAGAAAATTGATGTCTTGGCAATCGATGACTTACAACATTATATTGGAATGTCATCAGTCCACATCCATTTGCTTAAAGAAGTGCATCAAGATGCAGTAACAGAAGTTGAAAGCATTGGAGCAAAGCTCGGGAAGAATGTGACTTCTCAGAAAATCTTGTTCCCTGCTGCAGCAAACATAGTCATAAGGGACACGGGTATATGGTATAGTTACATAGCGGAGGAGGAGAATAAAGCAGCAACAGTAGCAGGAGCATCAGCAGATCCAGAAACTTCTCTCCCAGCAGCCATTCCAGCAGCAACAGTGGGCTCGATTCCCTCTTCCCCATCAGTGGCAGAAATTTCAGCCAGCTCAATCCCTTCTTCCCAAGTAGAAGCAGCAGCAACAATGGGTTCGAGTGCCTCTCCTAAGGAAACATCAACAGCATCAGTTGATTTGAGCGATCCTCTTCCAGCAAAAGCTCCTGCACAGGAGTGAAATCGCTGATTCAAGAATATTATTTATGATATGTTGTGTTTTTAAACTCTCAAATGTGTAAAGCATGAGCTATGGACAGCTGTCCATTTTCTTTTGTTAAATATTTTTTGTAAAAGGAGTAGTCACATTTTGTGGTCTATTATAGAAGAAATTCCTTTAGGTGACAAGTGGAAGAGGCCAGGTGGCAGCCCAAAGGGAAAATTTGTAACTATAAATAGAAGTTAGGAAGGATTAGAGAGGGCTTTTTGGCAGGGAATGAATTTTGGAGACCTGTACAAGCTATCTTGTATTGGTTCTGTAAAAATCAAATTTTCTAATAAAAGCCAGGGAGATGGACGTTTTGCATGGGAATGAAAGATGGATGTGTATTGGACTATTCTGATGACTTCCACACTGTAATGTGAGATCTTTCTTGTTATTTGAACTATTTCTTTGCAACAAATGATTTTGCTTCTTTCTGTGTAAACGATTTCTCCATTTCATGAGCAGTGAATGTGTTTATATTAAATCAGAAGCTATCTTCTGATACCTTTATCATGGTTGTAGCATTCTCTTTATGATTTAATGGCTATCCATTCTTTCTTTAAGATAACTCCTATAGCTCATTGTTCATGCCTTTAAATTTGCTCCTTGCACGGATCATTAGGTTTCTTTCAGTTTATTTTACACTTAGATCTGTTTCTTTCATTCTTTCCATCTAGATTAAATAATTTTACTTCTCTGTTTCATGAGCATGAAATGTGTTTTATATTAAATTAGAAGCTATCTTCTAAAGATCTTTTATCTTGCTGTAGCTTTACCTGTAAGAATCGATGGCTATCTATTCTTTCTTTATGATATCTGTTACAGCTCATTGCTCATCCTTTAAATGTGTTCCTTGCAAGGATAGGTAGATTTACTTTAGTTTTAGACTTAGATCTGTTTTAATTTTGCATTTAGATCAGATATAAATTAGGCACTTGCATCTCATTAAAAACATAAAATCCAAAAGAAAGGTGGATCGGGCCATAACCGGTCTAATCGGAATTTAACTCCAAACCCACGGTTGCCAGAACTGCTAACCGGATGGATTCCCTATACCAAACGGTAGATAATCTAATTGGGATCATCTATCGGGGAGAATCCCTTTCTGATTGATGCTACGATATCCGAGGCATGAACAACTTGGAGAAAAAGTCTTGGAGGGTCTTTAAATTGCTTGGACTTAGTGAAACTAGTTCATTCTCCAGTTGGTGGCCCCTCAATTCATTAGTCTTTCCAAATAAATATTGGAGTTTGAACCAAACTTCATTAGGATTGGTAATACCATCTAGATGGAAAAGAAGATACTTGGAAGTACTAAGACACAAGAGACCATAAGATACATCTCTTATGTTATGCTACTATGTCTTCTTTATGACTGCAGTAGGCTCAATTTTAGTAGCCATAGTCACTTTGTAGTGGCCTTTTCTCCTCAATATAATATCCACATGTTCCTTCCAATCAAGATAATTGAATGGATTCAAGATGATTTGGTGTGATTGCTCCATGGCTTCTCTTAATTGTGCCCTTGTGAGGATGGATTACACCCCAATGAGACTCAGTTATGCCCCTAAGAGACTAGTTCGATCATGTAGAACAATGATAGGGAATAATACTGCTATTAACTCTTTGATACCATGTGAAAATGAATTCACAGGATGATTTTGCAAAGCGAACAATTACTCTCACAAATTGTCATGTAAAAACTAGTTAAAGATCACTCAAAACAATCATGAATTTGATGCACACAATAAAGTTTTATTAAGACTAGATCAACCAAACCTTGGGAAATGTAATGTCTACACAAATATATAATTACATTAGATATTTGAAATCCAAAGAAGGAATTTGGAATCCTCACAAAAGCGGGCTTATTAAAACTATGAAAACCCCCCTATGTGAAAAAATAACTTTCCAAATAACTCATAAGGCTCATAAATTGGGAAAATCAATGTTGTAAGGTGTTGAGTGATGGAAAATAAACTAAATTATGGCTTTTGGAGAGAATAAAAATGAGGGCAAGTTGTCCAAAAAGATCCTGTTTCTAAGTCAACTAGCTTTACCTTTTCCACTAAAAGCGGAAAAAATTAAGATAAAGCACGAATGTGCACCTCTAAATTCTAGGAATAGCATGAAATCTCATAGAATTAGAGAAAATCTTATCCAGAATATTACCAAGTGCTCCCCTATCACTCATTATGGCATGTGGTAGCATAAGAAGCTCCCCTATCACTCACTATGGCATGTGGTAGCATAAGAAGCAAAAATCAGTCCAACTACCTAGTCAACACATAGGAAATTAATCAAAGATGACTAATAAAATATATCTTAAGTACATAATGGGTTTTCAATATTCTAACATAAATATGCTACCAATTAACAGAAAATTAATGACTAAATATGCTACCAACTAACAAAAAATTAATGACAAAATGTATTACCAATAGACAGTAATTAATGACTATGCAAATCACTAAATAGATTACCAAATAATGTAAAATATACTACTATTTGACTGCAATTAATGGTTAAAATGATTAAATAAACAACCAAATGTACCACCAAATGATCAATTTAAAGCAAGCAATTATAAATTACTAAAATATTTTAGTCATTAATTTAGTGGTGAGTTGTATGCCTGCAAATATAACACCAATGGCCATCTCACCAAAATTAGTCATTTATATGCTAAATTTAGTAGTGTTTTTAGTCATAAATTTCCCAAATTGTACTAGTGGAGTTTCAAAACTAAAATCTAAAAGGTTTATCTAGTTTCATGGAATATTTAGAACAAAACTAGAGTATAATATTTAGAGCAAAGCTTCTTGTGTTGATACTTCACTAAGTTAATAAGTTTACTTTATGGATATGTAGTTTTGATAATTCTAAAATTATTAAAATAAGATATACAATGAAGAATGAGATATAGAAGAAGTCTACATATAACATTGTAATTCAAATTTCCCAATTTTTTTTCACCCATGAAAAACTATACTTGATTCTCATAACTAAATCAAAGTGTACAATGCACGTATTCACATCAAGTTTGTTATTTCTTTTGTGTCACTTCATAGGTCAATAAAACCACAAATCTAGATATAAATATTTTACATAAATTCATCCCCAAAGTGGCCAATTTGCAAACCATAAACAAAAAGTGTTTCAGTAGTACATCCTGTAGATTCTAACATAACTATCCCAAAAAATTACTCAAGTAACAGTCCTAGAGTTGCCAAAAGAACAACCTATAGTAATTACCAAACCTATCATGAGGAAGAACTAAAATAGAATACAACAATCCATTAATTGACCATCATAGAGAATTACCTACCACAATCCTTGAGAGTAAAAAAAAGTTGAAGAGAAACGTGAGCTTCCATAAGATGTCTTGACTACAAGTGATTTATTATAAAAATAGATGAAGCCCAACTTTATTTTCTATCTCTTTTCCTTCTCTTGATCATCAAGTTGTTGATATCTCTACTTGCTACACCTTTGTTTCCTATTATCCCCTAATCTCTTCTCTTTTCATAATTTTTTTTTATATCTATTCCATTTTTTACCCCCACAAACATGATGAAGTTTGGCTCTTTTATTTATACATATCAACTTATGTTATAATTTCACATTATGCCTCAGTTTCAAAATAGTTTTTCTTTTTATAAGTTATATGACCTTAGTTGATTTTATATAGATACAACTAATTATTATGTTTCATTTTTATGAAACATACTAATTTTAATTTTATTTGAATTCGACTTTAATCATCACACGGTTGTATATACATTTTATAACTTCTCCACACATCATCATAGGTTCACTTGACGTCTTTAGGGATTTCTTTGCTTGGCCTTAACATTGTCTTGTTAGCTCTCAAAAATTTGATCATGGAACCTCATTCGACATCAATGAGAACATTGATTTCAACAATATCCCCCTTTTGCATTGATGTCAACACCAAGTAAAACGAGCTCCCCCTAAATATAAAATTTGTATTGAATTCTTCATGTTTTTTCCATTAACTATGCTAACCCTAACTTCTAGACCACCTTGACCTTCTGTTTTTTACTGCTCAATCCTCCTCTTTTGAAATCAATGGAAAATGTTAGGACAACTCCCCTTTTCAGATCTATATTCTCTTATTTTAGTGTCTGATTTTGTTGCTCCATTTTTTCACAAATCTTCTTCTTCTTTGTTGGTGATCCTCCCCTTGTCTTTCATAATTATCAGCTTCCCCTTAGCTTATGGTTAACTTTGTCTTATAGATATGTCTTCATGAAGGCTTGAGTAGGATTAAAAGAGTATTTAGGAGGAAAAATATGGAAGGGAGAAGGGGACATGGAAGGGAGAAGGGGGATAAGGGAGAAGGAAAAAAAAGTAACACTGTGAAGGAATGAGAAATGTGTTGAAGGGAGGTCTTGGAGGATGGGTACAACTCAAGGTTTGGAGGAAATGAAATATTTTGAGAAATAGCAAAGGAGGTTCGTTTCTCATAGTTAGAGGGAAACATTGATTGGTTGGACTGGTTTTACTCATGTTTTGGGCTCATGGGTCCAAAAAGAAATTATTAGAGCTATCCTACACCTATTTTATTTTACTTATATGTAAATTCCATATTTTGCATTTAGAAAATGATATAAAATATGTAAACTATTGTTGTCTATATAAAAAAACAAAAGTGTTTTACTTTTATCTATATAAGAATCCAAATATTTTACAATACCACTGAATGAAGCAAAGAGAATGACTCAAAAAAAAATAACTCAAACAACTAAAATTTACACTACAAAGTAACTACATGCCAAACATAACATTGTCAATCTCAACCTAGAAACTTGAATAGAAACAATGTGAAGCAAAAGCTAGAATAGATCATTATCACAACTCTCTCAATTCGACCTTCCATTAGTTGTCATGCACACAACTCTTTCTTCGTGTAAGAGAAAGGATAAGCTTATCCTCCATTAGTTGTGATGCACACAACTCTTTCTTCGTGCAAGAGAAAGGATAAGCTTAGAAAATAAATATAAACCAGCCTAGATCCAAATCATAGGCTCTATCAAGCACCCAAAGGGATCAAGTTTACTTTACAAGATCAAAGTAACGTTACAAGATCTCCCTCATATTTACTTTTTACTTTGTATATTTTTTTTGTTTATGGCCTACATAATATTTATTACTTTTTAATTTGTATTATTCTTTATTGTTTACTTTGTATTATTTTGTTACTAGGCAAACTTTTTACTTTGTATTATTCTTTTTTGTTTATGGTCGACATAATATTTATTACTTTTTACTTTGTATTATTCTTTTGTGTTACTTTGTATTATTTTGTTACTCGACAAACTAAAAACTTGACAATCCCTTATATTTACTTTTCACTGTGTATTATTCTTTTTTGTTTATGGGCTACATAATATTTATTACTTTTTACTTTGTATTATTTTTTTTGTTTTCTTTGTATTATTTTCTTACTCACAAACTCACGTTACAAGATCTCCCTCATATTTACTTTTTACTTTGAATTATTATTTTTTTTGTTTATGGCCGACATAATATTTATTACTTTTTACTTTGTATTATTTTTTTTGTTTACTTTGTATTATTTTATTACTTTACAAACACTTGACAAACTCGACAAACACTCCACACATGTTACAAAATCTCCCTCATACTGGGGTGTAGAGAACCTCTGTAGCAATAAAAAAAAAAAAAAAAAAACTTAAAAAATAAATAAAATAATCAAGTTTCCACAAACACATTACATACATGTATCAAACATGTAAATGAACTAATGCAAACTATTATAAGATTGCAAAGGCAATCAATTTATTTTGATGTGCACATGGTGTATAATAATACAAAATATAATTATATAAATCTTTTCTTTTGCAAACAATATATAAGCAATGATATATATATAAAACAAGCCGTGGCAGTGTGGGTGTCAGCATGCTCTTCGTTCAATGGTAGAGTGGGGGTGTTTCACAACCCTCAACTCCTAGAGGCATGTGTTACGCTTCGTCAAGTTAATGGGAAGCAACGCCAAATTTAAAAATTAATGGTGTGGGTAAATCTGCTCCATGTGAAAGAATAAACGTGCATTTGGTTTGCAGGGGGTTACCTTAATAGTAGACACTCGTTATACTATTAAATGTTTTTATAGAGGACAAGAGAATAGAAATAGATTGTGCAAGGGGTAACCAATTTTAATGCTTAGAGTGCAAGCACTGATGTTGATTCCTTATATGGATAGTGCCTTGGCATCTACGTATCCAAAGGATAGCACATAATATAATGGTACCTGTAATCGTGTCTACAAGCAATATCTATTCATCTAAGGAGTGTATGCCCTTCTAGCTTATGGATAGCTAAATATAAATAACATCAATCCCCAAAAGTTTGTTTGGGTTGCGAAGGGAACTCCTTCATGGCATATCTATACGATTGATAGGTGGGATTACTCCAAGTCCAGTCAGTAAAGGCTGGTGCGATGAGGGAAGCAGAAAAATATGCCTGTGAGCATGGAAACGCAAATCCATGGATATATCAATTTAAGGGACAAGTTAGAGAGTAACTAATCTTCGAGCTGAGGAAAATCAAGTACTCTGTCTTGTGGACAGTGTAGCGAAGCCAGGTAGAGAGGGAAGCCATTTCTTTTTTTGTTCCAGTGCTCCTCCTCCTTCTCAAGGACGCATCGCAGACGAAATAATTCAATGAAAACCAATGATAAAATTTGGGTTGATGCACTCGAATTCGGAGAAAGAGCTCATGATCAAGCGTTTTGCACTATGCGTCCAATGGATCGAACCATGTGCCAAGTTACAGGCGGTTCATGTTCCATGTACAACGCATCACCTAGCAAGTTTGTAAAATAGAGAGAGCGTCAACCACCAGGTTATAAACTAAAATTAAAGAATTAAAAATAAAAATTCTACGGTAAGCAGAACTTCGAGACGCATCAACAACCCATCGAGTTCACGGGCATGCTACAGCGATTAAGAACTTGCCCAAGCCTGAGCTGTTGCAGATATTGGGATCTGGAGCGTGTTGTCGGCACCCTCTTACCTCCAAAGAAACCTTTGTTTCCTTGCTTCGTATCTACTCCACAAAAGGATGGATTCTACGACCCCGTCAGGTCGCGCCCGAAGAGGAGAAGGAAACTCCAGATGGGAGAGGGGGAGTTGGTCGCGTCGCCGCCACTAAGCCTAGGTCGCTCCGAGAGAAGGAAGTGGGAGAGCTGTGTAGCCAGCAATCCAAAGGGCAGCGCGAAGGTGAGAAAGTGGGAGGGGACCAGAGAAGCCACCGCTCCAAAACTATGAAGGAAAAACAAAAAAAACATATTAGAAAACCCTGACGACAAACCTGACCAGCCGGCTGAGATGCAGAGCATAGCTCGTCCAAAACTCAGCATCCTGATTTGGAACCCTAGTGAACTTACTGCACGCAGCCTCCAGCCCTTGCCAATCAGCCTTAGAGTAGTTGTGAAGCTGCAAGAGAAAACAATAATGGAGATATTAATTCGAATTGAGATTATAACATTTACTCAGCAGTAAATTTAAAATGAAGGCATATAAATGCAATAGGATGGTCAGGATATCCACTGCGTGTTGGGTTCATATACAGTTCTCACGCATATAGTGTGTAACGGGTATCAAAAGAGCAGAATAAAATTGTGAGTGCACAAGAAAGTAAATATGGAAAGAAGGAATCACCCTCCTCCTGTGCATGTTGTGCAGAAATAAAGATACCGATGTTTTCATACCTAGAAGCTCTTGCAACCATTTTTCCAAGAGTCACTCCCAGCAGCAGCGTTGTACCAAATGAGCTAACCTCACTCCCAGCACTGCCTGATCGCAAGCGGAGTGATACCCACGTGAAGGAGAGCAGACCAGTTTTCCAAGCGTCACTCCCAGTGGTAGAGGGTCCCGAACGTTAGCAACAACGTTGTACCAAATGAGCTAACCTCACTCCCAGCACTTCCTGATCGCGAGCGGAGTGATACCCACGTGAAGGAGAGCACATGTGGAGCCGGAGGTACACGCCACGATGCATGCGTGGGTTTGAAACTATAATCAAATTAGTGTAAATTAATTTTAGGGTTCCTCGTCTAAATGTAGGTTAAACCTAAAAACAAACAAAATCTTCTACATGTCTCGTCCAAACTTAAAATCCATTCCCGGTACTGGGTAGTCCAAGCATCGATTATGATGTATTAATTTACTAATTATGGGAACAGTACAATACCTGGTATGCCATCTATCTGGCATAACTTAACCTAAATGAATAGACACTAATTGAATTCATAGTTTAAAACTATTGATAAGACAAGTGTTCCTAGAACCATATACCAAGATCCCATGTGGAGGAAACATTGGGTCTAGACTTGTGTTTTACAAACACGAATCTTATCGTATTCAGGTAAAAGATTGTAGAATTGTAGGATGAACCATTAAATCGGACAACTACAAACTCAAGACACCATAAATTCTTTGTGAACTGGATTATAGTTTAGAAAACTTAACCAATTAACTAGCTTCCAAAGATTTGATGAAAACTTTAAAGTAACCCTAAAATGTGTACACAAAATGATCACTGCAATCACGAGCAACACAGTGTGACAGTCTGATGTATTGGGATTCGACTTAAACAAACTACAGACTTGACTGAGCGTTGATCGCAATCCTTTTATCATTCGTTCACACAATATCAATCCACGAAACTGAGAAGTTTTCGAGTGACCTATGATCTCTATGATCTCTGTTAATTATTATTATTATTATCTTTATATATTATTATTATTCAATAGACATTATCCGCAACTATTTAGTGTTGCAGTATATTTGATGTTCTGCAGCGATAGTGTCCATGAACATTACATAGACCTACTAAATTCATGAACTGGTCAAATTGTCGAAGATTACCAAACACCACTCTGTTGGCCTTCAGCCTTATCTTAAGCAGCTTGTCGATGTAATTCTTAAGGCCTGGGGCTTCTCTGACCTACTCATGATGCCTTTCTAGAGAAAAGAAAGCAATCAAAAACATGAAATAACAAACACTATGGTAGTGTGCTCAAGATAACAGTTGGTGCCCAACATTGCATTACTTTTAATATGGATTCCCATCTTGCTAAAATAATAATAATAATAATAAATTCTAAAAAAAAAATTAAAATTGAAAAAATAATAATAATAATAATAAATTCTAAAAAAAATTAAAATTGAAAAAAATAGCATTCCTGCTTCTCAACCCAAAATTTTCATTTACCCACAGCAAGAAATCATTAAAAAAACACTAAAAACCTTAATGTCAACACCAACAAAAAACAACTAGAGGATACTAAATACAAAAATTATTAATAATGTCATAAAGCACGGGGCTACCCTGAGGCAGGATACTCATTTACAAAATACATGAACAGTAGTAAAAATGTGCATAAATGTGAAAACTAAAATAATAAGGATAAAGGAAGTGAACTTGACAAGAAAAGCAAGCGAAGAGAGAGTGCGTATGTTGAAAACATGCACAAGATTGAATTGGAAAAGAAGTTCGTAGAGAGTGCGTATGTTGAAAACATGCACAAGATTGAATTGGAAAAGAAGTTCGTGAAAGAGCATGGCGATATCAAGTGAGAAAGGGAGTCAATGGTGGATATTTAACAGAAAAATGCACAATTTTGTTTCACCGAGAATTAGACTTTGTTGAGGAATTTCACCGAGAATTGATACTATTTTAATATATATGGAACTTCTTGACTTTTCATGATCGAATGAATGCTTGTAAATATCGTATGATAATCAGCCAGTAAATAACTTTACCAATGGAGAGATACATCTTGAAGAATTAATAACCATATGTTTATACCTAGCTTCAGTTAGAGAAATAACCTGATAAAAGGCCAATTGAAAGCAATCTAATCTTCGTTCACATTTTTAAATGAATTGACTTATGAAGCATTTAACAAATGCCTATCGTAGAGATAGTCGTAACTGTCTATAGTGCATTCTCCTATAAGACTACAACCTTGTCAGACTTTATTTAAATATATATATATATATATATATACTAATAATCGCATTGAAATTCTTGATGCCCTCCACCAGATTGACGGTCATTTATAAGCATCTTTACCGATATATAAATAAATTTAAATGATATCCCAACCCCAGGAAGCTGCATCGCTTGAAGTGAATGTAACAACATGAACGCTGTTGATATTTTATATATATATATATAAATACCAATTAGTTAATTAGAACAAAGTAATTGGTCAATTAACAATCAAATGATACGAAGTTGGAGTTAAATGTAGGGCGGGAATGAATGATTATAGGTATAAAAAAAAAGTAAACTCAGACATGTAAATGGGGGTAATCATAATAGCCCATGAATGTTGTTGATACACTTTATATATGAAATGGGCTAAATTCTAGACTATTTGCATTTTTATTGGTAATTTTCACTCGGGTCAAAGGGAAATTGCTGAAATTGTGATTTGGGTTGCTTGAATTGCAATTTTGGTTACAGTAATGGATTCAGCCACCTCGATTATTCCTCCAAATTTTCAAAGGAAAAATCCAATATTTTTGGTGCAAAGAGTCTAGAGTTTAACTTACTCTTATATATACCAATTCGTCATTTAGAACAAAGTAATTGGTCAATTAACAATCAAATGATACGAAGTTGGAGTTAAATGTAGAGCGGGAATGAATGATTATAGGTATAAAAAAAAAGGTAAACTAAGACATGTAATGAATGATTATAGGTATAAAAAAAAAGGTAAACTAAGACATGTAAATGGGATAGTCATAATAGCGAGTATAATATATATATATATATATATATAATTTACTTTTCAGTAAATCATAAATGGTATTTAGTAAAAAATATAATTCACTCAAAAGTAACAAAATTATAGAGATGGTATAAAATAATAAATAATAAATAATTATAAGGTATAACAATTAAGTGAAAATAAATTAATAAAGAAAATTTAAGTAAAATAATGTGATAATGATCTTAAGGTGATAGATAAA